>BLSH010313365.1:260923-273517 GCA_018402905.1 Glandirana rugosa
GACTGGGAACCATAAATTCCTCCGGACCGGGGACTGTTCAACCCCCAACCAGTCCCGAGGAGTCTTGTGGGCTCCGTTGAGGTGGAGAGGAGAGGAGTAAGGAAAGAAAGGTCTTTTAAGATCGTCCTAGACCTTTCTTCACCCTCCAGAGCCATTACGACGGACACTTAGTGGTCGAGACGGACTCAGTGAGGGTTGGGTCTGGTTTTGTTTGTCCGGATATGTCATATTACACATATATATATATACATATATATGTCATAGAGTGTTTTGACTCATGTGTTATACAAGCTGTACACTCACTACTTTACATTGTAGGAAAGTGTCATTTCTTCAGTGTTGTCACATGAAAAGATATAATAAAATATTTACAAAAATGTGAGGGGTGTACTCAGTTTTGTGAGATACTGTATATATACATATATATATATACACATTATACTGTATAGGCCTGTTTGTTTTGGTCTGGGTTGGGAGTGACTCAGGCAGAGCTGGTGATTCACAGGCAGCATTACCGAGACCTCCCACTTCTTTCCAGATCCTGCTAGAATTTTCTGGAAAGAAAGGAATGAGGAGAGGAGAGGTGGAGTTGCCTCGGGTGTTCTGAGGAGCCCTGACCAACCCCCAACTTGTCAGGGGCCAGGCCTCCTTAAATACCAAGGGTCAGCCCAGCTGAGGAGGAGTTGTTCGGGAAGGAAGCCGGAGATGGAGTGCATCTGGAGGAAGAGATGGAGGAACAACAGGTTGCAGCCAGGAAGACTGGTGAGTGACACACAGTCAGGAGTAAACTGAGCAGGCACACCTGAGAGGACTGAGAGATTGCAGTCTGGGATGGATGGGTGCAGAACCAGAAGAGTGGAGTATGGTGGCACAGGCAGTGGAGAGAAGCAGCTGCAGCCAGGAGGGCTGGCAGGGCCTGAAGATGTGGTACTGGACTCAGTAGCCACGTGGACAGCTAGCACTGGGACTTTCGACAATTTTGCTACACTAAAGGGGCTTGTGGTCTCTGCCTGCAAAGGGCATCCACCTGATGCCTGGTGGAGTCAGTGTCAGGCCTAAAAATCAGTGCTACCTGGTCAGAAAGCAAGTGGTGTGCTGGAGGTGTTAAGGAGAGATAGTCTGCAAGTAAGTGATATGCTGGAGCTGAAGTGTGGAAGTGTATATACAGAGAGTGTATATAAGTTGAGTCCCATGTATATTGTGATTCAATCAACTGGGCATCCCATATTCCTTACCCCATACAAATTTAATCCCCTCAATAAAAATACAAAACAAAGTGCATGGGCTGTTTTCTGTCTGAGAGTGACTGGAAATTGTGTGCCTGGCTGGGCAGGGTGACAGATGGACTACAACACTAAGCAGCCTTTATGGGGGTACCGCGCTACATGTACAAATATATTCTCCCTTTATCAGTGTTAATTTAATCAACAAAAATATTTTCATCTACTAAATTAACACTATTTTAGTAGACTAAAATACAACTAAAACTAAAACAATTCAGATGGCTCAAATATGACTAAAACTACAAAGCATTTTAGTTTTAGACATATTTCAGCCATCTGAATTGTTTACGTTTTAGTCGTATTTTAGTCGACTAAAATAGTGTTAATTTAGTAGACGAAAATATTTTTGTCAATGAAATTAACACTGATAAAGGGAGAATATACAGTCAGGTCCATAAATATTGGGACATCGACACAATTCCAATCGTTTTGGCTCTATACAACACCACAATGGATTTGAAATGAAACAAACAAGATGTGCTTTAACTGCAGACTTTCATCTTTAATTTGAGGGTATTTACATCCAAATCAGGTGAACGGTGTAGGAATTACAACAGTTTGTATATGTGCTTCCCACTTTTTAAGGGACCAAAAGTAATGGGACAATTGGCTGCTCAGCTGTTCCATGGCCAGGTGTGTGTTATTCCCTCATAAAAGGTCCAGCATTCATTTCAAGTGTGCTATTTGCATTTGGAATCTGTTGCTGTCAACTCTCAATATGAGATTCAAAGAGCTGTCACTATCATTGAAGCAAGCCATCATTAGGCTGAAAAAAAACAAAACAAACCCATCAGAGAGATATCAAAAACATTAGGTGTGGCCAAATCAACTGTTTGGAACATCCTTAAAAAGAAAGAATGCACCGGTGAGCTCAGTAACACCAAAAGACCCGGAAGACCATGGAAAACAACTGTGGTGGATGACCAAAGAATTCTTTCCCTGGTGAAGAAAACACCATTCACAACAGTTGGCCAGATCAAGAACACTCTCGAAGAGGTAGGTGTATGTGTGTCAAAGTCAACAATCAAGAGAAGACTTCACCAGAATTAATACAGAGGATTCACCACAAGATGTAAACCATTGGTGAGCCTCAAAAACAGGAAGGCCAGATTAGAGTTTGCCAAACAACATCTAAAAAAGCCTTCACAGTTCTGGAACAACATTCCATGGACAGATGAGACCAAGATCAACTTGTACCAGAGTGATGGGAAGAGAAGAGTATGGAGAAGGAAAGGAACTGCTCATGATCCAAAGCATACCACCTCATCAGTGAAGCATGGTGGTGGTAGTGTCATGGCGTGGGCATGTATGGCTGCCAATGGAACTGGTTCTCTTGTATTTATTGATGATGTGATTGCTGACAAAAGCAGCAGGATGAATTCTGAAGTGTTTTGGGCAATATTATCTGCTCATATTCAGCCAAATGCTTCAGAACTCATTGGACGGCGCTTTACAGTGTAGATGGACACTGACCCAAAGCATAATGCGAAAGCAACCAAAGAGTTTTTTAAGAGAAAGAAGTGGAATGTTATGCAATGGCCAAGTCAATCACCTGACCTGAATCCGATTGAGCATGCATTTCACTTGCTGAAGACAAAACTGAAGGGAAAATGCCCCAAGAACAAGCAGGAACTGAAGACAGTTGCAGTAGAGGCCTGGCAGAGCATCACCAGGGATGAAACCCAGCGTCTGGTGATGTCTATGCTTTCTAGACTTCAGGCTGTAATTGACTGCAAAGGATTTGCAACCAAGTATTAAAAAGTGAAAGTTTGATTTATGATTGTTAATCTGTCCCATTACTTTTGGTCCCTTAAAAAGTGGGAGGCACATATACAAACTGTTGTATTTCCTACACTGTTCACCTGATTTGGATGTCAAATTAATGCTGAAAGTCTGCAATTAAAGCACATCTTGTTTGTTTCATTTCAAATCCATTGTGGTAGTGCCATACCACATATAGAGCCAAAAAGATTAGAATTGTGTTGATGTCCCAATATTTATGGACCTGACTCTATATGTACATGTAGTGGTACCCCCATAGGGGCTGCTGAGTATTGTAGTCCATCTGTCACCCTGCCCAGTCAGGCACGCAATTTTCAGTCACTCTCAAAAGACTAAAATATGACTAAAACTAAAATGGCATTTTAGTCAAAAGACTATGACTAAAACTAGATTGAAATTTGACATCAAAATTAACATTGCACTTTATTTTCCTTTCCTTTCTTGGGGATAAAAACTGTCATGAATAATGCTAAGTACAACTAGCCCATACTTTCTGAGGTTCAGTAGACCATAATTCCCAGAAAGCCATATTACTAGAAATAATTCAATTTTAAACAATGGATAGGCATGGTCTTCTTTGAATGTATAAGCCCAAAGCCCTGGATAGGCGAAATTTGTTCCCTATAAAAAACGTAAAGACTTTTTTTCCAATTAATTTCTGGTGTGTACCTTTAACAAAAATACATTCTATTTCACTGAAAATAGATTTTTATTTATTTTATTGCAGATGGAGCATCAATCAGAAAATGTCCAGTGACTGCTGATTTTTCTGCTGTAAAGTTAAAGCAGACTAGTATCGTACATATCCTTGTATTCTTGCCAAAAGAGCAATTTCAAACTAATTAGGATTTCATACTGCTTTATTGAAAGAAACATAAACATTCTGTTAATATTCTCTGCAGCTGCTTCATCAATAACTCCCAGTGATTCTGCCAATTTGCAAAGCAAACCAGTGGACGATCCGATTATATGGCACCGATTAATACATCAGTATTCATTGCTCTTTCCTCACCATCACACGGCACAGATGCCAATAATACTTACAGTCCCTTGAATGTGAAAAGATCATTATTAAAGTGTGCTCAGTGTCCCTGGTCATTAATTACAATCTTGTGCACATATGCAATGTGATTGCGGGAAATAATCAGCTATGTCTGCCAAATTGGCAACATTTAAAAACTAATTTGTTATGACATACCATCAAAGCTATTTAAACAATGAATCCGGAGCTCTGTTGCGTTGGGTACATTGTTAAAATATCACATAACATCATTAAAAAATAGTTAGCATTTCCAGAGGGAAATAATATTTATCCTTGAACTTCAGTTCAAGTAGAAATTACACAGGAAGAAGAACCTTCTGATCCTTTGAAATTGATCATGTAGACAATAGACAGCAGTGCATCAAAGTATTGATAATTCATTGTTTTAAAGGAGAACCCTGCTAAGAATTATTTAAATCTATAGTGACCACATAGCATAACGTAAATTAGGGAAAACTGCTTTTTTACTACAAAGAAACATATTCCTTTTGATACTCAATAAAGCCTTGCAAAATAGGGTCAAGGATATATTTCAAGTTTCATTCATTTTTATTGAAAATATCAAGTGAACAATAATATAATCAGTGCCAGGCATACTATACACAGATCTGTAAAACAGCAAATGCCCCCTTCGAGGGGTCAGCAAGATTGTTACAAACCAACTTATGCCTCGTACACACAGTGCGATTGTCGTACGACTGCACGTCCAACTTTTCCCAAAATCGTCTGTAAGTGATTTTGTCTAGCGTACTGACGGGAGCAAAGTTATCGTTCGACAAATGCGAACGTAGTGACGTGCTACGAGCGTATAAAGAGGAAGTTCAGTTGAATGTGAATTGTGACTTATGAACGCAGGGTTACACGACTGAACACTTCTGGGTCATTCCTGGGTTCTGAAAAATCCGTGTTTGTACTTACAACTTTTGTTTGTCCAACTTCTGTACAGATGAGCCAAAATCGGACGACGCCTTGTCAGCAGACAAAAGTTTTCTAGTCTGCTCATACAACTTTTGTTGGATGATAATTGAAAATCGGCTGTCGAATGGAGCATACTAATGGTCGGATTATCAGACAACAGGCTGTCGTACAACAATTTTCGGCCGATAATTGTACCGTGCATACGGGCCTTTAGATTAGAGCAACTGGATCACACTTAATATCTTACTGAAAAAGGGGAGAAGTAAATATCAATCTTACGAGGAAAGAGTTTTCGGGTCAAGGATATACTGCATTTTATGAGATTTACAATAGGATTGCAGTTTTATTCATAGAGGTTGATCTTCTAAATAAAGGATGTAGAGAATATTCACTTTGCAAAGCAAAGCACTTTGTGCATGTTTCAACTCAACTATTCTACTTTCATGTTTGCAATGCCTAAAAAAAGATCAATATTGTAAAATGTAGCTTGTTCTTTTTATTACATTTTGCAAAACCACAATTTCATCCTGTCATCTTTTTGGCAAATCAACATCTACCTTGGCACGTTCCATGGTAACTAAATTAAGGCGACCAAGCTATCCGCAGTACTATGTTGGGGTATGTTCCAGATACTCATTAGAACTCCGGAAGGCACTTAAATAAGTGGTGAAACATCATCAACATTTCAGAGCAAGTCCATTTGAATGGGAATAACTACTACCATGTATACCATGACTTATACATTTAAAATATAAACATCAGAGACTTATATTTTGTCATGCGGCTTTGAAATTCATGAGAGCATCCATTAAGAGATAATTCAGTTCTGCAAATACCTTCTAGGAACATTATGCCTATCACACTGAAGACGTTTGAATTCAACTCCAACAAAGCATTTTATCCAGTGACTGTAACTTTCTGCGGCAGTAACCACAGCCATCTCATCACAGGGATAGAAAGTGAGGTGAAATTCCCAAATAGGTAGATTTCCAGAGGCAGATTGTTGTAACACAAATAAAACACATTCAATAAAGTTACTTTCACACTGAAGCCGCCCGAGTGTTAACGGTAAAGCGCTGCACATTTTAGCAGCACTTTACCGCTGTTATAGCAACGCTTAGGTGGCGATATTCAGGCGATAGCGGGGTGCTTTTAACCCCCAAGAAGGAGTTAAAAAGGGGTCAAAAGCGCCCGTGTTGCAGCACGTCTGAAGCGGTTTTCAGCCACTTTGGAAGCGGTTCCCACTTCGGGAGCGGCATACACGGCTCCCGCACCGCCCCAAAGATGCTGCTTGCAGGACTTTTTTTCCCACCCTGCAAGCATACCGCCCCAGTGCGAAAGCACTCGGGCGTTCACACTGGGGTGGCTTGAGAGGCAGTTTTCAGGTGCTTTACAGGCGCTATTTTTAGCACTACGACTCCTGAAAACTGCCTCAGTGTGAAAGGGGCCCTAAAGAAGAAATCCAGCCCCCCTCAAAAAAACGGTAATAGCATAATAATAGGTGAAATAAAAAAGTTCTTTTTGCAGCAATGGTCACTTTTAATCTAGAGCTGTCCTGGTATTCTTATTTCCCGCTAGTAGATGTCTCTTCGTCCCTAGTCTTCCTCACTTCCACAGGCAGTCATGGACCCACTCCAGCCTATGACTGGAGAGTGAATGAGAATCAGCATCATGTCGCTCTGCTTTCTCCCCTATGAGCCTGCTCCTTATAAGTCTGTTTCTTCCTCTCCTACTCTGATATCTACTATACAGTCTACTTTCTAATTTAGGTACTTGTACTGCTTACATAAAAAAAAAGACATTTAACTATATATTAAGGAATACAAAACTGCAATAATTTGCATATTTTATATCTACCTTTTATGTACTTGCTGAAAATGTTTTTAAACTGATAAGTAAAAAAAAAAATGCAGCCACCTTATTTAGGCGCTGATAGGCTGTAATATATTACATTTTTGTGCTTGGATTTAAAGTGTTGCTATCCTCTTGGCGCCAGCCGAACGCAAATATTTGCCCGAATTGCCACCAATACACCTGTGCACGCTCCCGGCACAGTTGCCATCGCTTAACCTAAAGCTTTCACACCACATGAATGCCAAGACAGCCAGTCACAGCAGTCACGTGATCTTAAGCCGCGAACCGCCAATGACTGGGAACAGTAGATCACTGTCATGTCCCCTGTCAGAACGGGGATCCGCCTTGTTTACATAGGCAGATCTCCGTGCTGCCTCTGTACTAGGAGATCGCAAGTCGCCGGCGGACATCGAGTCTGCCCGACCCACAGGCACGCTCCGGCAATTTGCACAGGAGAGCCGACCTGCTGCTGTATAACGTCGGCAGCTAGTCAACAAGTGGTTAAATGTTTCTTTAAAACAACCATATACTTTTTTTCCCCATTGTTTTCAAACCAGTATAGTGACATCAAAGGTTCTCTTCTTTTCTTCAGGTAGTGAGCAAATCCTGAATGGTGCACACAGTCAGTCTCCTGCAGAGGGGTTGTGGGCAGTGGTGGCTGATGCTCCATCGGTCGGGGGGGGAGACCTCTGGCTCTAGTCACATGCTTCAAAAAAAGACCCCTCATTGGAATCCATGAGCCCGGTGCCCCGCATGTGGTTTAGGGGTCCGGACACATGGATAGGGGGACGGCGCCTCTGCGCCCCTAATGAATGGGTCACAATTGGTTGTGGGCATGATATTGGGACAATAAAGCTAGGTACTAATGATGAAGATCTCTTATTTGATCCCTTGTGTTCTGTTGAATATACAATTTAAAGCGGAGTTCCACCCAGAATGTTTTTTTTTTTTTTTTTGGCATCCACTCTTTTAATACTAAATTAATACTTTTTTTTTTCTTACTCTCAAACCGCCTAGTAATTCCATGTATTTTTTACTCACAATTTTGTTTCTCTCTCTGCTGGACTTTTCCATTTTAGGTGAGAGCACCTGAAGCCCATCCATAGTCTCCTGGCATCTCTTCCTGAAAGAAGTGCATGGTGATGGTCATGCACTCCTCGATCTCGGTCCGCCTTAAATCGTGTCATTTCCTGTCTGGAAATAACACAATTTTACAGTATAGGGAAGCCCACTGACTTCTGGGAAATGATGAGTCACATCTCCCAGAAGGCCAGGGGAAGCAGGAAGTGAGGAGAAGAGCCTAGGACCTAAAAGGGGCAGATTACAGAGACCACCTAGCAACAAGCGACTTAGGGTGAGTATACAATTTTTTTTTCCTTCAAAGGTAAGTCTATATAGACAAAGGACTTGAATGATGTAAAAAAAAAATTCTGGGTGGAACTCAGCTTTAAATGCATTTTGTTATATCTATTTGATAAGTTCAAAAATAAATATTTGTTGATTCTTACAGCAATCTTGAAAGCTGATAATGCCTTGCACTGTTTTTTTTATCAATTACATTGATTTCAGCTATATCTGAGGACTACAGAACTCTTCTCCTTTGTATGGAGAGGAGGAGGGGTTTGTTTGTTGTCCTGTCCGAGGGTAACAATGCTGCTTCTCTATAGATACCCCATATCTAAATGGTGGCGTGCAAACCCTGCCCAGCGGGGTGGTGAGGTAATCATGCTGGGCAGGGTTTGCACGCCACCATTTTGATATTGACTTAAATTTATTTTATGCTTTTGGAAATTTTTAAAACTGTAAGTGCAATTAACTGTATATGTAAAGAGATCAATAAATTTTTTAGCAGTCTGCACTATTGGGTTCTCTTTTTTCACCCTTCTGATCCAACCATCTGGGAACCGCACTTAAGCCTGTGGAGAGAGATTGGAGCTGATATTTATTAAGAAAGCGCAATTGACCCTAATATACTCGTATGGTCCCCTACATCAGGTGAGAGAACACCCAAGAGGTGTGGTGAAGGGTACTGTGGGTGTGGAGTGAAGTGGAAGAGAACCCATGAGAAGGGTTCATAAATTGTTCACTGATTGTATAAAGATTGGATGGTGTATGTAACACTATATTTGGAATATATGTTTTTTGGACTTTTTTAAGAATTTGGGATTTACATATTGATCAAGATTGGATGGGACTTTATATTTATATTTATGTGGATCAAATGTTTCCTCATTTATATTTGTATTTAGCTATATGATTAATATTGACCTAATTGTATTATTATGATTTGTCACAGAGCGTTTCCTATATAATTGATAAATTATCACTATTTAAGTACTATTAATAAGGTTTAGAGGAAGCAGTTCGCCATTGGATATAATATATTATTGCATGAACAATTCTGGGGCCCTTCACCAGCACTGTCCGCTCCTCCTCTTCTCCAAGTGCTGGTGCACTTCTGAGTCAGGCTGTGTGTGTCTATACACACAGTGCAGCTCAGCCCCAGCTCCACTCCCCGGTTTTCACTGACAGCAATGTCTCCCGCTGCTCTCAGTAAAGCCTGGGAATGTAGAAAGAGAGGACAGCGGGGCTGGGAGACAGTGCTGAATCAAGAGTAGCATCAGTTAGGGGCAAGGAGCACATGCATGGCTCTGTTCTCACAGCTCCTCAAACAGAGAGTCACTGACTGTCAATCGGCAGCTCTCCACTCAGCTCCCCACTTGCCCAATTTTCAGCTTTCAGCACTCTCACATTTTAATGACAATTACTCAGTCAAGCAACACTGCACCCACATTAACTTTTTATCCTTTTTTTTCACACAAAAATATCTTTCTTTTGGTGGTATTTAATCACCACTCGTTTTTCTCTTTTTTTTTTGCGCTATAAATGAAAAAAGCCATTTTTCTTCATTTTTGTTTTAACATTTGTCAAATTAGTAATTTTTCTTTATACATTTTGAACAAAAGTTATACTGCTACATAACACTGGTAAAAAATAACCCAAATAAGTGTATATTATTTGGTCTTTGTGGAAGTTATAGAGTCTACAAGCTATGGTGGCAATCATTGAAAATTGATCACACCTGATGTACTGGCGGCCTATCTCATTTTTTGAGACCCTGACGTGCCAGGAAAGTATGAATACCCCCCAAATGACCCCTTTTTGGAAAGTAGACATTCCAAAGTATTTAGTAAGAGGCATGCTGAGTTTTTTGAACTGGTATTTTTTTCCCACAATCCTTTGCAAAAAAAAAAAAATTCCCACAAAATTGTCATATTACCAAGTTATTTCTCACACACAACATATGCATACCTGCAATTACACCCCAAAATACATTCTGCTACTCTTCCTGAGTATGGCGATACCACATGTGTGTGACTTATACACAGCCTGGCCACATAGAGAGGCCCAACATGCAAGTAGCGCCTCCAGGTGTTCTAGGAGCATAAATTACTCATATAATTCCCTGGCAGCCTATCACACTTTTGAAGAACCTGGATCACCATGAAAATGCCCACAAAATGAACCCTTTTGGAAAGCAAACACCCCAACGTATATTCTATATATATGTATATATATATATATATGAGGCATTATGAGACTTTTGAACATGTAATTTTTTCGACAAGTTTTTGCAAAATGTGGAAAGAAAATGAAAACGCATTTTTTTTTTTTTACACAAAGTTGTCCATTTATAAGATATTTCTATGTACATAGCATGTACATAGCAAAAATAACACCCCAAATACATTTTTCTACTCCTCCTGAGTATGGTGTTACTACATGTGTGAGACTTTTACACAGCCTGGCCACATACAGAGGCCTTATATTCAGGGGGCACCGGCAGCTGCTCTAGGGACACAAAATTACAAATAGAGGGGGGCGTGGCTTGCCGGCTGAAGTGAATGGCAGCATAATTCCCCAGCTCTGCAGCTAATCCAGCTTTAGCGACCTCAAAGCAGCACCAGAAAGGGTCTCATCAGCCCAGGCAATAGTCCGGACACCCCTGCAGCCCCTGGGCACCATGTCCAAGAGGAGGATGGGCAGCAAACAACCTAAAAAGCTGACAGCTTACTTCAGCTCGTCAGGCCTGGCAAGCAGCCAAGATGGCGCTGGAGAGGATTGTGGAATCTCAGCACCGCTCTCCTCTCTACCCTCCGACCAGAGCCTCACTCAGAAGGAACACTCCTACTCTCCAGAGCTGAATGGTGAGTCATCCCCTCCTTACTCACCCTCCACAGGCAGCCCAGCGAAGTCACGGCTCAGAATAGAAGAGCCGGAGCGATCCTCTGATAAAGCAGCTGCATGTCTGTTCTCTCTCCCTCCCCCACAGCACTCCTCAGGGCTTGACTCTTTCCCTGCCACAGACCAACCACTCAAAGAGAGCACAATGAAAAGTATGCTGCTCTCACTCAGACAGACATTATACAATGATCTATCTGCAGCAGTGTCCTCTCTGTCCAGCACTGTACAGCAACATGACCAGAGCATTCACCACGTAGAAGCCAAAATGGGAGATCTATGCACAGCCCATAATGACCTGGTAGATGGATTTACAGATCATGAGGATGAGCTCCAATTAATCAAACTCAAGCTCTCAGACCTGGAAGCTCGCTCCAGGCGGAATAATATCAAATTCCGCAATGTGCTAGAATCCGTCCAACAATCTGACCTGGTACATTACTTGCAGTCTCTCATGCGCACCTTGGTACCTGAACTAAAAGGCAGAGATCTAGAAATTGATAGGGCACACAGACTCCCTAAACCACCGCACCTCCCAGTCTCTACACCCAGAGATGTGTTAGCCCGCATTCATTTTTTCACATCCAAGGAGAAAGTCATGTACGCAGCCAAGCGTTCAGCAAGGCTGCCCGACCCATTTACCGCTGTTGCCCTCTATGCTGATCTATCTAAGGCAACTATGGACAACCGCAGGCAGCTCGCAACCATCACCAAAGCCCTTCAGAACCACAAAATCCCCTATAAATGGGGGTTCCCCACCAAATTGCTTATCACACACCAAAATAAGACCCACGCAGTGAGAACACTGTCTGCAGGTCTCAAACTCCTACGGCAGTGGCGAATCATCCCTGCAGAAGAACAGGATCCCTCTGACCTACCCCACACACAAATGGAAACAGGTGGAACAGAACAAGATGCCTGAAACAACTTCATGTGCCCTTCTCTGTATTCAACCTGCTAAAAAGCTGGATGTCAGCTGCAATACTATCCAATGCCTGCCAGCCTATTGAGTGGTCTCTGATCTACTTGACTAGTAGAGGACCAATTCCCCGTTATTCATCAGCAGAAGTTTCTGCACATTGAGCCTGCGTTTTTACGGGCTCTCCCTTTTTAAAGACACCCTACCTACTCTCCAAGCCAGCTACCCTCTGACTACCTTCTGAACAAGTTGGACCTCTTTTGGGTTTTTTTTTTTTTTTTAACTTCTTCAACTGAACGCCCGATGACCTAGCGGTGACCACCTCACATAGAAACAAACTACCAAATCACTTGCAAACCCCCCACAATGGCCTTCAAAATTATTTCTATATATGCCAGGGGATTAAACTCCCCACAGAAAAGATCTGCACTTCTAAGAGAAGCCAATAACCAAAAGGCGGATGTGGTTCTAGTACAAGAAACCCATTTTGCCACTTCCAAAACCCCATCATTCACATGGAAAAGATACAACCAAGTTTTCTTAGCCTCCGGCCC
>BLSH010313365.1:340098-352673 GCA_018402905.1 Glandirana rugosa
ATCTATCTATCGATCTTTATATTTTAGATAGACAGTCAATCACGTCTGTCCAATCACATCCTTGTTTTTTTATTTTTTTGTTCCTACACTAACCTGTCTGCACTAACTGACAGATAGATTTTATATTTCTAGCTATCTATCTAGTTAGCTATCTATTTTTTGCACCTGCCTTTAGCCAATCAAAGCTCTCACAGCAGGCCGCCCGCTGATTGACCAAAGCATGCAGGTCATGTGCATGCTTTGGCCAATCAGCGGGCGGCATTTTGCCGCCATTTGAAAACATTATGGGGCACCCGAAGTTGCCGCGAATGCCCCATAATATTCGGGGAAAACCGAATAAACTAACACCCGATGTTCGGGTCACACTCACATTCGACCTGAACATCAAGCTCATACCTACTCAGGTATCTGAACCTCACTTATGCCTTCCTCTTTCTTTAGTGGCTGATCACCCAGGGCTAGAAGAGCTTCCCCGTCTTTCCAGGCTTTAAGTAAATTGACATAATATATCTGCTCTTTCTTCCTCCTGTCTGGTTGGTATACCTTATAGTTAACCTCCCCAACTATTTCCAGTATTTCATAGGGTCCTTGCCACTTAGCTAGGAACTTACTTTTCACAGTGGGGACTAAAACAAGTATGCAATCTCCCGAATGGAAAGTTCGAACCTTCGCTGACCTATTGTACACTCGCTTCCTGGGCTTGCTGCATGTGTTCTTGAAGAAGGGGCATTACTAAGGCAATTCTATCCTGCATGGCTGATATATGCTCTATGACACTCCGATAGGGAGTAGTTTCTCTCTACCATGCTTCTTTAGTGATATACAGCAACCCTCGGGGGTGCCTCCCATACCAAAGTTCTAAGGGTGAGAACCCCGTAGAAGACTGGGGGGGCCTCTCTAATTATGAACAGCAGATATGGCAGAAGGCAATCCCAGTTTCTCCCATCTTTAGCCACCACCTTCTTTAGCATATTCTTGAGGTTTTTGTTAAACCGTTCTACTAAACCATCTGTCTAAGTATGCAGATGCTTAATATTGAACAATTTGCACAACTCTTTCATTACCTTTGACATAAAGGGAGTTCCTTGGTCAGTTAGAACCTCATTAGGGATCCCAGTATGGGTAAACATGTGGAAACAACTCTTTGGCGATCGTGTTGGTGGAAGTGTTTCTTAACGGAACAGCCTCAGGATAATGCCTGGCATAGTTCATGACTACTAGGAGGTACTGATAGCCTCTAGCAGACTTAACTACTGGCCCTATCAGATCCATAGCAATTCGGTCAAAAGGAACCTCAATCACAGGCAATGGCACCAGGGGGCTACGGTAATGGGACATAGAAACTGCCTTTTGACACTCAGGGCATGACTCACAATAGTTTCTTACATCAGCATGTATCCCGGGCCAAAAGAAACGCTGCTGGAGTCAGCAAAGGAAAAACCCCTGAGGGGTCCTTTCAGTACTAGTGAATGCCGTTTGGTCTGCATGGGGCCCCTGGATCCTTCCAGAGAATGGTGGATAAAACTTTGAGGCCGCATCGCCCCAATGCAGCCACCTATTTGGATGATGTGGTCCACATTGAAAATCGCATCTGCCCCGAGTACAAGCAGTTGTAGATTATTTTAGGGTAGCAGGTTTACCGGGTGGGAAGACTCCAGAACAGTGCGGATGCCGTCGGGTTCACTGTATATTTGGGACAGTTGCTCAGCCGCAGGTGCTTGAGCAGAGGGGGAGGATGTGACAGTATGCGAGGCGAAGTGGTAGACGGATGCTACCTGTCGCCTTGTATGTGTTCATATGGACTGGATTAAACAGAGTCCAGTTCGGATTTTACCAGCCACCAGCCCGGAGCTTGTGGCTGGTAAAATTGGAATTCATCAGCATGTGGCTTAAATAATCAGGAAGAGATCTCACTCTGATCTCAGCTCTGACCTGGAACTCAGAGAGGGATCTGACGGAGCTCTGTGTCTGTTTGGAGTTTGAAAGACAAGGTTTACATGTTGACTTATGTTTTGTGGGTGTCGGGGACCAGCCCCACACTGTATAGTGAGTAAACTATACTGTTTAGTTTAGCACCAGACGGCAGGGATTTATTTTCAGTTTTGTTTGTTTTTAGCCTGCAAATCTTTTACCAATAAACCTGGCAAGCCGCCAGATTTTAAAGAAATCTATTGCCTGCACACTGACTATTTTCCTCAGGAAAGTTGATCCCCTCAAGCTAATTTCCCACAATATATATATATATATATATATATATATACACTGCATTCAGTGTAGACTAGGGATCCTCTCGATGTTCAAGTCGAACATCAGGTGTTCACCTATTCGGTGAATCCTGAACATTATGGGGTGTTTGCGGGAAATTTAAGTGCCCCATAATGCATAGAAATCGTGGGGAAATGACATCCGCTGATTGGCCAAAGCATACACATGACCTGCATGCTTTGGCCAATCACAGTGCGCTCTGCTGTGAGAGCCATTATTGGCCAATAATGGCTCAGGGGGCACAATCCACGCCCACACTATATAAGGCCACTTGACCAGCGGCCGTATGCAGTGTGATAAAGTGGAGATAGAGAACTATGTTAGTTAGTGGCTTTTAAGCAGTTTACTATACAGATAGTTATATGCAGTGCAGACAGTGCAAGCTATATAAAGGCAATAAAGGCAGTGTAAGAATATATATATATATATATATATATATATATATATATATATATATATATATATATATATACACATACGCTGCATATATATACAGGGCCAGATTAAGAGCATCATAGGCCTGATGCTGAGGATTTTGGTGGGCCTTTTTTGGGAATAAATAAAATAAAAACACAAACAATGTTTGTTAAAATAAATAAATTATTAAAACAAATTAAATTTAAATAGAGATGGGATAAGGGTGGATGAGAGAGGGGGGCTGAGAGAGAGGGGGGTTTAGAGAGGATGGTAAGAGTTGGGGGAGAGAGAGGGTGCCTCTGAGTAGTAATGTGGCTCTTGTAGCCTGCCATGGCAAACTGTGGGTGGGTCCACAATGGGGTACTTCTTGTACTCAGTATATAAAATATACTGAAATTGCCATCCTGCAAGCCAGATTCTCAGGGACATATACAAACCTCAGTACAATCTTTATTTTAAAACTGAAACACGGCCATTACTTATGATTTTATGTACGCTGAAAATAGAAACCTAACACTGCAAACTGTAATCCTTTCTCAGTTACCTCTGGACATCCTCCTTCCCCCATCTGCTCACCTTTTCAGTACAGTCTGATGGCAGGCTCAGTGACAGCGGCAGGCAGGGCATGTTTACATCCCCAATGTCGGCAGCATTCAGCAGTGGTGATGATATATCTATGAATATGCCCCACAATTTACATATCAATGCCGTCTGCCGCCAGTGCTGGGACAAGGCTATCCAGTGCCCAAGGCAAAGATACCAAGCTGCACCCCCCCCCCACACACACACACACACACACACCATAGGGAAAGTGGAAGGGTTGGCGAATTGGTGTTGGGGTGGGTAAGGTGAAAGGTAGGTGCTGTGACTTGGAGGATGAGAGGTGCATGGCACAAAGGCAGTGTAATGAAACAGGGTGGGGGGAGGCGGATATGAGGGACGTTCTGGAAGAGGTAAAAGATGGGTAGACTGGAGGTAGCATAATGGAGGAGGAGAGGTTTGCATTCAGAGGTGCTGTGATCTGTAAAGTAGTTGGTAGAAAGGCACAGTGACCAGAGAGAGGTGAGTGGGAGATACTGTAGCTGTGTAGAGAAGGTGAGATGGTATGGGGGGGTTGTGTGGCAGGGAGTTGCTGTGACTAGGAGAGGGGGTGGACTGTAATGAAAATGGGATTGGACGGAGGTGTTGTAATTATAGGACTTTGTCAAGTTACCACTAGCTTCCTGCAGAGGTATATTTTACAATATTACCACTAGCTTCCTACAGAGGTATATTTTGCTCAGCAGACTCCTGACTCAAGGAGCTCCTCCTCCAGATCCAGGGCTGCTGATCCCACTTTTCACAGAGAATGCCAGTATATCTATTACCCTCTCCTGCAGTAATTAGTGCTTTTGGTCAGCCTGGACCAGTGGTAGAGCTTGCTGTTGTCCAACCTGCTGTGATATCACTACCTGCACTATAGCTAAAGTGTGGGAAATGGTTCAGTGGGTGTGTGTAGCGGTTTCATTTCTGGAGATCCAGTGACACTGTGCTGCCAGTTGCCTAAACTGATGTCACAGCTGCTGTCTGCACACTTTTGTCAGGGAGCTTGCTGTCAGTAGATGCCATCAACAAAATATCTTTAGGCACATAGTTCTCCTCCTTCTACAATTTAGCAGCACAGTGCAGGGACTGATATTGCACCAGCAGGCAGCCTGCAGTAGTTATGGGACCCCATACAGAATGACAGGACCCCCTCAGCTCATTGCCCTGTGACTCCCCTCTGCTTTGGTTAGCTATGGTATATATAGCTATGGTTAGGGGTGTTACATGGCCATACATGGATCGAAATTTGGCCAATTCAGCAAGGACTGGGTGAATTTCAATTCATGTACACTGCACAGGCTAGCTTGTCTTACACAAATTGATCTATCGATAATCTTGTGCACCCAACCTGTCAGTTTTTTCTGCTCCCCGCCAGCAGAATATAAAAGCACAGCAGGAATGATTGAGTGGATGGGGGAATCAGCTCTTTAACGCTGGTTAAATGAAAAAAAAAGAGTAATGTCTGGCCTGCCTTACACTAGCTATAAAGATTATCAATTCATTGGGAAAGAGGAACTTTGTCTTTAACACAGCTGCGAGCACTTGGGATCCGTTCAACCAGTGGGCGTGCGTTATGGTCCATTTGATGTGTGCCCTCTGTTGTGTGCAATTGGTAAAATGCTTTGCATTGTTTAATTTTTCATTTTTTAAATTTAGTCAAAATTAATGAAAGACAATTCATTGCACTTTATGTGCTATCGTGACGTGAGTTGTGCTGCAATATAAATGTAGACATGCTGCATTTTTACACAACACACCACAGCTCATGCATGGTGTGAACAAAACACATAATTGTTTTCTCTCTGTACTTATGGCGAGTCTGCATCCTCCTTCTTAAAATGTAAAAAAAATATATGTACAAAGCTTGCTAATATAGTAAGGGAGGAATGCACTTAAAATTTGCTGGAAGATGTTCAGATGTCATGATTTTTATTTACTTATATCTTTACTATGGTGATCATTCATTCTTGCTGCTGTGACCTTTTCAGCTAGAAGATGTTTGCACCCACATCATTTACTTTGCAGTGTGGGAAAGTAACAACAATCAGCACTCACCATCGTGTACTGTAGAATGTTCTTGCTTATAGAACAGATAGATCTGTTGATTTCATGAGAAGTAGACTGGGCACTGCACCCTCTCCCACCACTCATGGGGCGCAGCTTTGCTTGTGCCGATCGTTCTCCCCCACATGCACTGCCGAGATACAGGGGGCGGAGCTAGTGTAATTGACTGATGGTAGTACCCTCGGCCAATCAGAGTGTGTGGATCTTTCCTCATCTCCCTCCACCAGAAAAAGACAAGCATGAGCGCCCAGCAAGTGAGACTGTCACTGTGAAAGCTGTGGGAAAGGAACAAGAGTCAGCCTATATGTGTGCTACTCTACACTGTGTGGAACACAGCTGCCGCCCACAACTTACATAACAATAGTGCCTGCCGGCTGCGATTTATATAACGATAGCGGCATTAATGGCTCACTGGCAGGGACCTATCTTGAGGTAGGGGCCTTGCGCTACAGCTCCAATAGCCCCTATGTTAAGGGGCACAGTATATAGTAAAGGTGTGTATTAATATATATATACAGTCTAGCATATATCTATATACAGTGCATTCGGGGGTGTACAGTATATAATTGTGCGGTGTTCTAAAAAATGGATCCCCATCATGTCCGGTAGGCTACCAAGGAGAGGCAGATGCCCACAGGCCATTAAAAGAGGGCAAGCCGCCTCAATGTCTACAGTGAAAAGTGGTGTTGGCAGACATGGTGCATTGTCTGCAGACGGGTCACGCTTGTCCTTTTTTTGTGCTGCTGGCTGTGTTATTCAGCCACAACATACAGAAGAGTTGGTGGAGTGGATAACTAAGCCATCCTCATCCTCCTCATCTGTCACTCAGGCTCATACTAGTTTGCCTTCCAATGCAGCTGCCAAAGCAGCCTATTCCACTGGATCCTTGTCCACAGTTACTCCTCCCGTAGGCCCACCATCATGCATGGAGGAGTCACCAGAATTATTCTACCATGGTGTCGGTTACGTGCTGATGGAGGATGCGCAGCAATTTGAAAGCTCCAATGTTGGTTCCCAGGTTGAGGAAGGGAGTAACATGCACCTAGGGAAAGGGGGTGCCACAGGAAAAGAAACTAGCAGTCATGTTCCCCCAGCTGCAGCATACTGTCAAGTTTGCTCCAGTGATGAGGAGGTAGGGGATGATGAGGACACTGACTGTACTTGGGTGCTTGAGAGAAGAGAGGAAGAAAGTGAGGAGGAGGAAGCACAACTCCAACAAGGCATGTCCTCCAGGGGCCAGCTTAAGGACAGCCATGCTATTGCATCACACCACAGAGCTCCACAGGTGCACGGAGCTGTAGACTCACCACTGACTTCCAAAAGTTTATTGGTGTGGGTTTTTTTCAACACATGTGCACTAGATCACACAGTTGCTGTCACGTACCTGACGGTGGAGTCTGTCTTGTGCAGGGAACAACCGCTCTTGCGCACCCGATTCAAGGACCCCTGGTAGTGGAGACAGAGGCCCAAGAGTGCGGGATGGCACGAGGGCCAGAGGGTCACTGATGATGTAGCGAGGCTCCAGGAGGCGTGCAGGTAGAAGGATGGTCCTTCAGGCAGGGTCGGCAACAGGCAGGCAGGAAGGTACAAAAGGATCAGGCAAAAGAGTAGTCAGAGTCCAAGCAAGGTTCGTTTAACGGGCGGGCAGCAGAGGTACAAGGGAGCAAACAATCGGATGGTCGTGGATAGCCGGGGTCGGTGCAGGTAGCAGAACAGCAGGTCAGAACAAGCCGGGTCAACAGGAGGCAGAGCAACACAGGAACGGGTATCAGGAGCTGAGGCTTACAGGCCGGGAATGCTGTAGAACGAGCAGCACTTGTCTCAGGATTCTCCAGGTTTAAATAGGCCCGTTTGGCGCCATTTCCGGCACGTGCGCGCGCAAACGCGCACATTTGTGCGCACCTCCGCGGAAACATCAGGATTTGGCAGGGAACGTTCCTTTTCCTAACAGTTGCTGTTTGCAATCTAAGTCTGAAGCAGATTAAGCGCGGCCAGAACAGCAGCCGCTTGGGCACCATAGTCTTGACAAGACATATGATGAACTGCCATGCAGTCTGTTGGCAATAGCACCTGAAAGACCCATATCATAAAACAAGGTGGGCTTCTCCTTGCTCCCCATTTGGGATCTCAACCTCTACTAAACTCCAGTCCTCTCAAAAACCTGCACTGAAAGGAATGAAGGTATAGCAATGGGTGCCACAAGTACTTGCAGCCAATCTGCTAGCAGTACACCACCAGTTGAATTAAGCAGGCAAATTTCCCTACCCCAGTTGCTGAACCGTAAAAAAAAAATACTGTCCCAGCCATCCACATGCTTAGCGTCTAAATGCTAGCTTGGCCAAATTGCTAGCACTACAACTGCTGCTTTTTCAGCTGGTAGACTCTGCCCCCTTTCGTGAATTTGTGGAATGTGCTGTACCACAGTGGCAGGTTCCAAAAATATTTTTTTTTCACGCAAGGCCATTCCAGCTCTCTACTGTCACGTGGAAGGCAATGTATTGGCCTCGTTGAACAGGGCGGTCAACAACAAGTTTCATATTACCGCTTACTCATGGTCAGGGACGTTACCTTTCCTTTACGGTGCACTGGGTCTCTGCTGGCAGCTGGGAAGGATGCAGGACAGGGTTCAGTGTTGGAGCTAGTTCAGCCAACACACCTCCAAAAAGCTGTTGGTGATTCTGCTACATCCGCCTCCTCCACCCCCTCCTCTTCTTCTTCCTCTGTGGCCTCTTCTGCATAATTGTACTCTGAACCTACAGTGCTCCCTAAGTGTTCAAGGGGCTATGCAAGCGGTCAGGCTAAAAGATGCCATGCAGTGCTTCAGTTGGTTTGTCTGGGGGACAGGAGCCACACTGGGCCAGAGATTCTGACTCCTGTGGGGGCAGGCTCAGAGGTGGTTGAGCAGCTTGAGCTGGAATGGTTGTATACGACAATGGCGCCAACCTTCTCTTTTCCCTCCGACAGGGACACTTGGCACATGTTCCATGTTTGGCACACGTCCTGAATTTGGTGGTGCAGCGCTTCTTGACTAGATACCCAGGCTTACCAGATATTCTCAGGCAGGCCAGAAAAGTCTGTGGTCATTTAATAAAATGCTAGTGCTCGGCTGGCTGACATTCATAGGGTATTCAACCTACCCACCAACCTCCTCATTTATGACATGCCCACCAGGTGGAACTCAATATTGGCAATACTGCAGTGGCTGCACACACAGCAGAGGGCCATCAATGAGTACCTGTGTGAGTATGGCACCAGGACAGGCCCAGGGGAGCTTGGCTTCTTTTCACCATGCCAGTGGCTACTGATCAAGGATGCATGCACTGTCCTGTGACCATTGGAGGAGGCCACAACATAGAAACATAGAAAAGTGACGGCAGAAAAAGACTGAGTAGTCCATTGAGTCTGCCCCTTTTTTATTTTTATCTTTTTTATTTTTTATTTTTTTTGGGGTTTTTTTTGTTTTTGTTTTTTGCTTTTTGCTTTTTTTTCACATTAACCTTGTTGTCTGACTATAGATTTATGTTTATCCCAAGCATGTTTGAAGCCATTTAATATGTTGACTGTCTAACAACCTCTGTTGGTAGTTTATACCAATCATCAACCAACCTTTCAATAAAATAATACTTTCTAAGATTAGTTTTGAACTTCCCTCCAGTTAGTTTGAGGTCATGTTATTGATTTTGGTTTCATATTGAAAAGACTACCCTCCTGAACCTTATTCACCCCCTTGATGTATTTAAAGCTTTCAATCATGTCTCCCCTCTCCCTTCTTTCCTCCAGACTGTACATATTAAGTTCCTAAAGTCGCTCTTGATATGTTTTATCCCCCAGACCTTTCGCTCTTTCTGTTACCCGTCTCTGAACTCGTTCTATCTTATCAATATCTTTTTGTAAGTGAGGTCTCCAGAACTGGGCACAGTATTCTAAGTGAGGTCTCACTAAAGATCTATATAGAGGAATCAGAACCTCCTTCCTCCTGCTGGTGATCCCTGTACTGATACATCCCAGAATTCTATTTGCTTTTCGCACTGCCTGGTCATAATGTTTGTTCATTTTGCAATCATCTGAAATAAGAACCCCCAAATCTTTTTCTTCTGTAGTGCTGGCTAACACTGTACCCCCAATGCTGTACTCTCTAAGGGGATTCTTTTTCCCTAGATACATCATTTTACATTTAGAAATATTGAACTGCAGTCTCCACTGCTTTGACCAATCTTCCAGCAATGTCAAATCATGTTCCATGTTACAGACACCTCCAGGGATATCAACCCTATTACACACCTTTGTATCATCAGCAAAGAGACATACCTTGCCCAACAAACCTTTAGTTATATCACTTACATAAAGGTTAAATAGAACAGGACCCAGTACAGAGCCTTGTGGTACCCCACTAGTGACTGGTCTCTGCTCTGAGTGAACCCCATTTATAACCACACTCTGGGATCTATCCTTTAGCCAACTGCATATCCGCTGAACCACCCAAGGGTTAAGTCCTAGCTTGTACAACTTTTGTATTAGATCATTATGTGGAACTGTATCAAATGCCTTGCTGAAATCAAGATACGCTATGTCCACAGCACCATCCTGGTCCAAAACACTGGTAATATAGTCAAAAAATTTGATCAGATTTGTCTGACACGATCTGCTCTCAGTAAAGCCATGCTGGTTTGGGGCCAGTAAGCTGTGTATTTTTAGGTGATCAACGATCCTTCTTCTCAGAAGTGATTCCATTACCTTGACTACAATTGATGTTAAACTCACTGGCCTGTAATTGCCAGCTTCTACCTTGCTGCCCTTCTTGTGGATAGGTACAATATTAGCTATCCGCCAATCATGGGAAACTTCTCCTGTTAGAAGAGATTTATTTAAAAGATTTTTTAATGGTCCAACAACTATATCGCATAGTTCTCTTATAACTCTGGGATGAATACCATCAGGGCCCATTGCTTTATTTAGCTGTAACCGAGCCAATTCCTCAGCTACCTCTGTCTCCAGAAATCCTAGAAATGAACCATCATTACTAGAACCAATATGATTCCCTAACTTGTTATCATTAGTACAGTCTGTTTCAGAGAAGACTAAACAGAAGTAATTGTTTAAATGGTTTGCTACATCCTGGTCTCCCTCAACATATGTGTTGTACCCAGTTTTCATTTTAGTGATCCCATTGTATTTTTCTTCTATCACTAATGTACCTAAAAAAGGTTTTATATCCTTCCTTAATAGGCGGGATCTCTCGTTCGGATTAAAATGTAATTTTTCTATTGGTTTCCGGGTGTATATAAGGTACAAGGAGTACCAATATGGCCACTGCTTCAGAAGACGCCTACGTGACGAAACGCGTAAAGCGTGCCCGCCTTGTACTACGTCACGTCAGGGATTGGTGGTTCTGTGAGGTGGAACGCAAAACGGCGAGAGAGGAAGAGATTCCCACCTTCCTCAATCAGCAGCTGAGCGGCTGTTTTGTTTGCTGATCCGGACGCTCTTGTTTTTGATTGTTGTTACCCCGTTATTAAGGACTGTTTTTAAAGAGTGCTTTACTAATAAATTTGCGAAAAAGATACTACACATGTGGGATTCCCCTTCTTTTTTCCCTGGTTGAGCTGACTGGCTGACAAAGTGGAACCTAAGGATCTGCAGTGTGGTTTCCTGTTGGAGGAGAGGAGTTTAACACAGAGGAAAAAGACCCCAGATAATCCAGGAGCATTACCCCCGTAGGGGTGTGGAATTGTGGTGAGTAGGGACCCAAGAGGGGGAGCACGTGTGAAAGTCACCTCGTTTAGATGAAAGGAGCACGGAAGTCACTTTATATGGATATTTTAAAACAGAACTCCTTATAGCCTTGTCTTATGCAACAAACATTGGAGACGCTTTAAGAACCCTTTTTTTCACTTTTTTTTGTTTTTGTTTTAATCGTACACTTTTTTGCTTTTGTTTTAATCGCACACTTTTTAAAGTTTCACATTTTTTTATTTTTTTATTTTTATATTTTTTATTTTATATTTTTTATTTTTATATTTACATATTTTTTACACATTCATTTTCTGGGAATATTTTCTTGCACTTTGGTCAACCATTGAAAAAAGACTCACTGTCATCATGTTTTTTGAGGAGAAGGACTAAGTTTATTTAACGTTTGCACTTTGCACCTTGTTTTTTTACAAAAGGGTCTTTTACTCATATGTACACTTGAGACAAAAGAGGGTGATTTTTTTGCAGAAAATTCATTTATTTATCTATTCATTTATTTATATATATTTAATCTGTGATATTAACGCGTGGGACAGCGCCATTCCTTAGTATATCTTGATAGCATTTATGTTCCTTCTGTGGGAGGTTGTTGGAAGGCTGCAGTCCTACAAAGTATATATTGTGTTATCCAAAGCGCGGATATATAATAATTTCTATAATATGATTCCCTAACTTGTTATCATTAGCGCAGTCTGTTTCTGAGAAGACTGAACAGAAGTAATTGTTTAAATGGTTTGCTACATCCTGGTCTCCCTCAACATATGTGTTGTACCCAGTTTTCATTTTAGTGATCCCATTGTATTTTTCTTCTATCACTAATGTACCTAAAAAAGGTTTTATATCCTTCCTTAATAGACTTAGCAATTTCCTCCTCTTTCTGTGCTTTTGCAGCACCGATAATATGTTTGGCCTCCTTGTGTCTATTTTTATACTCCTCTCTGTCAGCTACACCTCCTGTTTCCTTGAATCTTCTACATGCCATTTTTCCCTTTACTATCCTACTTACCTCTTTGGTGAACCATATTGTTTTTTTCTTCCGTTTATTCTTACTAACTTGCCTGACATGTAATTTAATTGCCTCCATGAAGGTAGACTTTAATAGTGCCCACTGATTCCTTACTCCTGTCATTTTACTCCAACCTTTCAGTTCATTTTTTAGAAATGTCCCATTTCATCAAAATGTGTCCTTTTAAAATCTAAAACTTTTGGGGGGCGTGTCCGGCCGGCGAGGAAGATGGCCGCGTGAACAGGAGCTCCTCCGTCCCACATATCTGAAGCGGCGCGGTACAAGGCACGGGAGAGCCGACCAGCTACCAAAGTGAGTGGGGGAATACCGGGAGACCCTGTAGAGATGAGTAAGCGGAGGAAAGACTGTAAGACGCCGCAGCGCTTGACAGATTTTTTCCCGGCCGCGCTGCCTAGGGGGAAGCAAGATGGCGCTGGAGCCGGGAGCGGAGCCCTGGCAGCCATTAACACAGGCCAGACCCTCCCTA
>BLSH010313365.1:359171-369568 GCA_018402905.1 Glandirana rugosa
AGGTCCAAGTTATCCCTAGACATAAGAGCTGTCAGTTCACAAAGCTTGTTGCCTAAACTACGGGCATTAGTGCACATAACATGACAAACACTACTTTCAACTGCTTTCTTTTTAGTAACAAACTTCAACTGAAGTGACCACCTCATCAGCCCAGTCATTACCAACATGAATCCTCACATTTGTTTCAACCTGCTGGGGACAGAAACTCTCCTCAACAATTACATCTCTGCATCCATTTCTCAGTTTAAATGCATGTCCAAAAAGATCCTAAATTCCATACCAAGAAGCTCAGTGCCCTTGTGTGAGGGATGCAGGCTATCTCTCTTGTAAAGTTCAATGTCCGACCACCGGGTAGCATCATGACTAACATAACCAAAACCTTCAGCTTTGCCCCAAATCTTTAACCAAACATTGAACTCTGCTATACAAAGTACTTTTACACTCTAACTGTTGAAGATCCTGGCCCAAATTCTGAAAATCCTTCTGCACAGAATACACACCATTCTGAGACAAATCATTTGTGCCAAGGTGCACAACAACATCAATATTGCACCCTTTGTTAGCTTTTTTGACAATTCTTACAATGCATTGATGGATGGTGAGCAGCGACAATGCATGCATCAATTACACTATCCCTCTAGTCTTCCTGCTGGAGCACACGCTTCGTGGAATCATGGACAGGGCACTTGAAGATGAACAGCTGGAGGAAGACTTCCTTTCCTCTCAAGGCCCCCTTTATACAGATAGCATCCCTGCAGGGCCACCAAACATACAAGAAGAGGAGGATTGTGTCAGCATGGATGTAGAGGATAACATGCAGCTGTCTTCAAGGGATGGTTTTCAGTCACCAGAAACCCAAGGAGTTGTACGTGGCTGGGCAGAGGTAGTTCCTGATCCTGACAATGTCATCCTCAGTGACCCAGAGGACTCTCATGACTCCTCAAACTTACGCCGCATGGGCTCCCTGATTCTGCAAGGCCTGTGAAAAGACCTGAGGGTTTGTGGTATCAAGGAGAGGGATCATTACTGGCTGGCAACCCTTCTTGATCCACATTACAAGGGTAAAGTTGCAGAGCTCATCCTGCCTTCGCAGAGGGAGCAGAGGATGAAACATCTTCAGGATACCTTTGAAGAAAAGTTTGTGCAATGCCTTTCAAGACCCTGAGAGGTTATCATTTCCTGGTGCTGGACAACGTGTTTCTGAGGCTTCATTCGGCCTTTAAACAATTCTTCAGTCCTCAGACCCCAGGGCTGATAGGTTCAAGCAATCATCGGTAGTGTCTGCATTATATGGTGCAGGAGTATCTAGGGGCAAAAGCAGACTTGGAGACCTTTCCAACTGAGCATCCATTGAGCTACTGGGTCTTGAGTATGGACCACTGACCTGATAAGGACTTCCAGGACTGATTCATTTTTAATAAATGTGAGCCTATCAACAGAGTCTGTGGCCATTATCAAAGTCATTACAATTTTTTAAAACAACTCAACAAGAGTAACTGTGAGGGGTTACAGTGTTCTGGCACCACCACCACCAACACCCAAGGCCCAATTTTTCTGCCCCTGTTTGACTGGGGCATGTCATTCCAATTTTTAAAATACTTTTCAACAGCAGGGAATGTTCCCACGCCCAACAAGAGTAACTGTTTTCAACAGCATTACCTATTCCTGCGCCCAACAAGAGTAACTGTGAGGGATTACAGTTTTCTGGTACAACCACTAACACCCAAGGCCCAATTTTTCTTCATCTGTTAGACTAGGTCATGTCATTACAATTTTTGTTTCAATGGTATTTATTGAAAATATAAATTGTACAGAGTATATAGTTCATCAACAATAGCATAAGGGCAGCAAATGTACAAGATGTGTTGTCAATAACACTGTAAAAGAGACAAAAACCAACACTAAATATGCTCTAGGGAATGGGCTCGGGCGGTACGGGATGGGGGTCCCACAGGGAGGGGACCTGGCCAGGCCTGGTAGCACCCCTAATGGGATCATACTGTGACCCCGGTCGACCTGTCCCCTCCCCATCCATCCCCCCGGCACCCCCAGGGCCGGCATATTGTTGGTACAAGTTAAATACCAAGGGAAGGTCGTTACATTTTTTTTATATTTTTCAACAGCAGGGCCTCTTCCTGCACTCAACAAGAGTAACTGTGAGGGGTTACAGTGTTCTGGCACCACCAAAATACAAGACCCAATTTTTCTGCACCTGTATGACTGGGTCATGTCATTACAATTTTTAAAATCATTTCCAACAGCAGGGCCTGTTACAGTGCACAACAATAGTAACTACGAGGGGTTACTGTGTTCTGGCACCACCACTAACACACAAGGTCCCATTTTCTGCACCCGTTTGAATGGGCCATATCATTCCAATTTTTAAAATAATTTCCAACAGCAGGGCCTGTTCTTGCACCCAACAAGAGTAACTGTGAGGGGTTACAGTGTTCTGGCACCACCACTAACACCCAAGGCCCAATTTTTCTTCATCTGTTAGACTAGGTCATGTCATTACAATTTTTGTTTCAATGGTATTTATTGAAAATATAAATTGTACAGAGTATACAGTTCATCAACAATAGCATAAGGGCAGCAAATGTACAAGATGTGTTGTCAATAACACTGTAAAAGAGACAAAAACCAACACTAAATATGCTCTAGGGAATGGGCTCGGGGGGTACGGGATGGGGGTCCCACATGGAGGGGACCTGGCCAGGCCTGGTAGCACCCCTAATGGGATCATACTGTGACCCCGGTCGACCTGTCCCCTCCCCATCCATCCCCCCAGCACCCCTAGGGTCGGCATATTGTTGGTACAAGTTAAATACCAAGGGAAGGTTGTTACTTTTTTTTATATTTTTCAACAGCAGGGCCTGTTCCTGCACTCAACAAGAGTAAATGTGAGGGGTTACAGTGTTCTGGCACCACCAAAATACAAGACCCAATTTTTCTGCACCTGTATGACTGGGTCATGTCATTACAATTTTTAAAATCATTTCCAACAGCAGGGCCTGTTACAGTGCACAACAATAGTAACTATGAGTGGTTACTGTGTTCTAGCACCACCACTAACACACAAGGTCTTATTTTCTGCACCCGTTTGAATGGGTCATGTCATTCCAATTTTTAAAATAATTTCCAACAGCAGGGCCTGTTCTTGCACCCAACAAGAGTAACTGTGAGGGGTTACATTGCTCTGGCACCACCACTAACACCAAAGGCCCAATTTTTCTGCACCTGTTTGACTAGGTCATGTCATTACAATTTTTCAAATATTTTTCAACAGCAGGGCCTGTTCCTGCCCCCAACAAGAGTAACTGTGAGGGGTTACAGTCTTGTGGCACCACCAACACCTAAGGCCCAATTTTTCTGCCCCTGTTTGATTGGGTCATGTCATTCCAATTTTTAAAATAATTTTCAACAGCAAGGCCTGTTCCCGCGCCCAACAAGAGTAACTGTTTTCAACAGCAGGTCCTATTCCTGCGCCCAACAAGAGTAACTGTGAGGGGTTACAGTGTTCTGGCACCACCACTAACACCTAAGGCCCAATCTTTTTGCACCTGTTTGACTGGGTCATGTCATTACAATTTTTAAAATCATTTTCAACAGCAGGACCTGTTCCTGTGCCCAACAAGAGTAACTGTGAGGGGTTGCAGTGTCCTCGCACCACCAACACCCAAGACCCAATTTTTCTGCACCTGTATGACTGGGTCATGTCATCACAATTTTTAAAATAATTTTCAACAGCAGGGCCTGTTACAGTGCACAACAATAGTAACTATGAGGGGTTACTGTGTTCTAGCACCACCACTAACACACAAGGTCTCATTTTCTGCACCCGTTTGAATGGGTCATGTCATTCCAATTTTTAAAAATATTTTTAACAGCAGGGCCTGTTCTTGCACCCAACAAGAGTAACTGTGAGGGGTTACATTGCTCTGCCACCACCACTAACACCAAAGGCCCAATTTTTCTGCACCTGTTTGACTAGGTCATGTCATTACAATTTTTAAAATATTTTTCAACAGCAGGGCCTGTTCCTGCCCCCAACAACAGTAACTGTGAGGGGTTACAGTGTTGTGGCACCACCAACACCTAAGGCCCAATTTTTCTGTCCCTGTTTGATTGGGTCATGTCATTCCAATTTTTAAAATAATTTTCAACAGCAAGGCCTGTTCCCGCGCCCAACAAGAGTAACTGTTTTCAACAGCAGGTCCTATTCCTGCGCCCAACAAGAGTAACTGTGAGGGGTTACAGTGTTCTGGCACCACCACTAACACCTAAGGCCCAATTTTAATGCACCTGTTTGACTGGGTCATGTCATTGCAATTTTTTAAATAATTTCCAACAGCAGGGCCCTTTCCTGCACTCAACAAGAGTAACTGTGAGGGGTTACAGTGTTCTGGCACCACCAACACCCAAGGCCCAATTTTTCTGCCCCTTTTTGACTGGGTCATATCATTCCAATTTCTAAAATAATTTTCAACAGCAGGTCCTTTTCCCACGCCCAATAAGAGTAACCGTAAGTTGTTACAGTGCTCTGGCACCACCTGTAACTGTTTTCAACAGCAGGCCCTATTCCTGCGCCCAACAAGAGTAACTGTGAGGGGTTACAGTGTTCTGGCACCACCACTAACACCTAAGGCCCAATTTTTATGCACCTATTTGACAGGGTTATGTCATTACAATTTTTTTAAAAAATGTCAACAGCAGGGCCTGTTCCTGTGCCCAACAAAAAGTAACTGTAAGGGTTTATAGTGTTCTGCCACCACCAACACCCAAGGCCCAATTTTTCTGCCACAGTTTGACTGGGTCATGTCATTCCAATTTTTAAAATAATTTTCAACAGCAGGGCCTGTTCCCGCACCCAAAAAGAGTAACTGTTTTCAACAGCAGGCCCTGTTCCTGCGCCCCAACAAGAGTAACTGTGAGGGGTTACAGTGTTCTGGTACCACCAACACCCAAGGCCCAATTTTTCTGCACTTGTATGACTGGTACATGCCATTACAATTTTTAAAATCATTTTCAACAGCAGGACCTCTTCCTGCGCCCAACAAGAGTAACTGTGAGGGATTACAGTGTTCTGGCACCACCACTAAAACCTAAGGCCCAATCTTTTTGCACCTGTTTGACTGGGTCATGTCATTACAATTTTTAAAATCATTTTCAACAGCAGGACCTGTTCCTGTGCCCAACAAGAGTAACTGTGAGGGGTTGCAGTGTCCTCGCACCACCAACACACAAGACCCAATTTTTCTGCACCTGTATGACTGGGTCATGTCATCACAATTTTTAAAATAATTTTCAACAGCAGGGCCTGTTCCTGCGCCCAACAAGAGTAACTGTGAGGGATTACAGTGTTCTGGCACCACAACTAACACCTAAGGCCCAATTTTTATGCACCTGTTTGACTGGGTCATGTCATTACAATTTTTACAATCATTTTCAACAGCAGGGCCTGTTCCTGTGCCCAACAAGAGTAACTATGAGGGTTTATACTGTTCTGCCACCACCAAAACCCAAGGCCCAATTTTTCTGCCCCTGTTTGACTGGGTCATGTCATTTCAATTTTTAAAATAATTTTCAACAGCAGTTCCTGTTCCTGCACCCAACAAGAGTAACTGTGAGGGGTTACAGTGTTCTTGTACAAACAACACCCAAGGTCCAAATTTTCTGCACTTGTATGACTGGGTCATGTCATTACAATTTTTAAAATAATTTTCAACAGCAGGGCCTGTTCCCACACCCAACAAGAGTAACTGATTTCAACAGCATGCCCTATTCCTGCGCCCAACAAGAGTAACTGTGAGGGGTTACAGTGTTCTGGTACCACCAACACCCAAGGCCCAATTTTTCTGCACTTTTATGACTGTGTCATGTCATTACAATTTTTAAAATAATTTTCAACTGCAGGGCCTATTCCCATGCCCAACAAGAGTAACTGTGAGGGGTTACAGTGTTCTGACACCACCACTAACACCCAAGGCCCAATTTTTCTGCATCTGTTTGACTAGGTCATGTCATTAAAATTTTATTTCAATGGTATTTATTGAAAATATAAATTGTACAGAGTATACAGTTCGTCAACAATAGCATAAGGGCAGCAAATGTACAAGAAGAGTTGTCAATAACACTGTAAAAGAGACAAAAACCAACACAACATATGCTCTAGGGAACGGGATCGGGGGGTACGGGATAGGGGTCCCACAAGGAGGGGACCTGACCAGGCCTGGGGCCACCCCTAATGGGATCATACTGTGACCCCAGTCGACCTGTCTACTCCCCATCCATCCCCCTAGCGCGCCCAGGGCCGGAAGATTGTTGGTACAAGTTAAATACCAAGGGAAGGTCATTACAATTTTTTTTATATTTTTCAACAGCAGGGTCTATTCCTGCACTCAACGAGAGTAACTGTGAGGGGTTACAGTGTTCTGGCCCCATCAACACCCAAGACCCAATTTTCCTGCACCTGTATGATTGGGTCATGTCATTACAATTTTTTAAATCATTTCCAACAGCAGGGCCTTTTCCAGTGCCCAACAAGAGTAACTGAGAGGGTCACTGTGTTCTGGCACCACCACTAACACACAAGGTCTCATTTTTCTGCACCCGTTTGAATGGGTCATGTCATTCCAATTTTTAAAATAATTTCCAACAGCAGGGCCTGTTCCTGCACTCAACAAGAGTAACTGTGAGGGGTTACAGTGTTCTGGCACCACCACTAACACCCAAGGCCCAATTTTTCTGCACCTGTTTGACTAGGTCATGTCATTACAATTTTTCAAATATTGTTCAACAGCAGGGCCTGTTCCTGTGCCCAACAAGAGTAACTGTGAGGGGTTACAGTGTTCTGGCACCACCAACAACCAAGGCCCAATTTTTCTGACCTTGTTTGACTGGGTCATGTCATTCCAATGTTTAAAATAATTTTCAACAGCAGGGCCTGTTCCCGCACCCAACAAGAGTAACTGTTTTCAACAGCCTGACCTGTTCCTGCACCCAACAAGAGTAACTGTTAGGGGTTACAGTGTTCTGTTACCACCAACACCCAAGGCCCAATTTTTCTGCACTTGTATGACCGGATCATGTCATTACAATTTTTAAAATAATTTTCAACAGCAGGGCCTTTTCCTGCACCCAACAAGAGTAACTGTGAGGGGTTACAGTGTCCTGGCACCACTACTAACACCTAAGGCCCAATTTTTATGCACCTGTTTGACTGGGTCATGTCATTACAAATTTTAAAATCATTTTCAACAGCAGGGCCTGTTCCCACGCCCAACAAGAGTAACTGTAAGGGTTTATAGTGTTCTGCCACCACCAACACCCAAGGCCCAATTTTTCTGCCCGTTTGACTGGTTCATGTCATTCCAATTTTTAAAATAATTTTCAACAGCAGGGCCTGTTCCTGCATCCAACAAGATTAACTGTTTTCAACAGCAGGCCCTGTTTCTGCACCCAACAAGAGTAACTGTGAGGGGTTACAGTGTTCTGGCACCACCACTAACACCTAAGGCCCAATTTTTATGCACCTGTTTGACTGGGTCATGTCATTACAATTTTTACAATCATTTTCAACAGCAGGGCCTATTCCTGTGCCCAACAAGAGTAACTGCGAGGGTTTATAGTGTTCTGCCACCACCAACACCCAAGGCCCAATTTTTCTGCCCCTGTTTAACTGGGTCATGTCATTCCAAGTTTTAAAAAAATTTTCAACAGCAGGGCCTATTCCAGCACCCAACAAGAGTAACTGTTTTCAACAGCAGTACCTATTCCTGCACCCAACAAGAGTAACTGTGAGGGGTTACAGTGTTCTGGTACCACAAACACCCAAGGTCCAAATTTTCTGCACTTGTATGACTGGGTCATGTCATTACAATTTTTAAAATAATTTTCAACAGCAGGGCCTGTTCCTGCGCCCAACAAGAGTAACTGTGAGGGATTACAGTGTTCTGGCACCACAACTAACACCTAAGGCCCAATTTTTATGCACCTGTTTGACTGGGTCATGTCATTACAATTTTTAAAATCATTTTCAACAGAAGGGCCTGTTCCCATGCCCAACAAGAGTAACTGTGAGGGTTTATAGTGTTCTGCCACCACCAACACCCAAGGCCCAATTTTTCTGCCCCCGTTTGACTGGGTCATGTCATTCCAATTTTTAAAATAATTTTCAACAGCAGGGCCTGTTCCCACGCCCAACATGAATAACTGTTTTCAACAGCCTGACCTATTCCTGCGCCCAACAAGAGTAACTGTGAGGGGTTACAGTGTTCTGGTACCACCAACACCCAAGGCCCAATTTTTCTGCACTTGTATGACTGTGTCATGTCATTACAATTTTTAAAATCATTTTCAACAGCAGGGCCTGTTCCCGTGCCCAACAAGAGTAACTGTGAGGGGTTACAGTGTTCTGGCACCACCACTAACACCCAAGGCCCAATTTTTCTGCATCTGTTTGACTAGGTCATGTCATTACAATTTTTATTTCAATGGTATTTATTGAAAATATAAATTGTACAGAGTATACAGTTTGTCAACAATAGCATAAGGGCAGCAAATGTACAAGAAGAGTTGTCAATAACACTGTAAAAGAGACAAAAACCAACACAACATATGCTCTAGGGAACGGGCTCGAGGGGTACGGGATAGGGGTCTCACACGGAGGGGACCTGGCCAGGCCTGGGGCCACCCCTAGTGGGATCATACTGTGACCCCAGTCGACCTGTCCCCTCCCCATCCATCCCCCAGCGCGCCCAGGGCCGGAAGATTGTTGGTACAAGTTAAATACCAAGGGATGGTCATTACAATTTTTTTATATTTTTCAACAGCAGGGCCTGTTCCTGCCCTCAACAAGAGTAACTGTGAGGGGTTACAGTGTTCTGGCCCCACCAACACCCAAAACCCAATTTTCCTGCACCTGTATGATTGGGTCATGTCATTACAATTTTTTAAATAATTTCCAACAGCAGGGCCTCTTCCAGTGCCCAAGAGTGCTACAAGAGTAAGCGTGAGGGATTACAGTGGTCTGGCACCACCAACACCCAAGCCCCAATTTTTCTGCCCCTGTTTGGCTGGGTCATGTCAATTTAATTTTTAAAATAATTTTCAACAGCAGGGCCTGTTCCCACGCCCAACAAGAGTAACTGTGAGGGGTTACAGTGTTCTGGCACCACCACTAACACCCCAGGCCCAATTTTTCTGCACCTGTTTGACTAGGTCATGTCATTACAATTTTTCAAATATTTTTCAACAGCAGGCCCCATTCCTATGCCCAACAAGAGTAACTGTGAGGGGTTACAGTGTTCAGGCACCACCAACACCCAAGGCCCAATTTTTCTGCCCTTGTTTGACTGTGTCATGTCATTCCAATGTTTAAAATAATTTTCAACAGCAGGGCCTGTTCCCGCACCCAACAAGAGTCACTGTTTTCAACAGCCTTCCCTGTTCCTGCGCCAAACAAGAGTAACTGTGAGGGGTTACAGTGTTCTGGTACCCCCAACACCCAAGGCCCAATTTTTCTGCACCTGTTTGACTAGGTCATGTCATTCCAATTTTTCAAATATTTTTCAACAGCAGGGCCCATTCCTGTGCCCAACAATAGTAACTGTGAGGGGTTACAGTGTTCTGGTACCACCAACACCCAAGGCCCAATTTTTCTGCACTTGTATGACTGGGTCATGTCATTACAATTTTTAAAATAATTTTTAACAGCAGGGCCTGTTCCTGTGCCCAACAAGAGTAACTGTGAGGGGTTACATTGTTCTGGCACCACCACTAACACCTAAGGCCCAATTTTTATGCACCTGTTTGACTGGGTCATGTCATTACAATTTTTAAAATCATTTTCAACAGCAGGGCCTGTTCCTGTGCCCAACAAGAGTAACTGCGAGGGTTTATAGTGTTCTGCCACCACCAACACTCAAAGCCCAATTTTTCTGCCCCTGTTTAACTGGGTCATGTCATTCCAATTTTTAAAATAACTTTCAACAGCAGGACCTGTTCCCACACCCAACAAGAGTAACTGTTTTCAACAGCATGCCCTATTCCTGTGCCCAACAAGAGTAACTGTGAGGGGTTACAGTGTTCTGATACCACCAACACCCAAGGCCCAATTTTTCTGCACTTGTATGACTGTGTCATGTCATTACAATTTTTAAAATAATTTTCAACAGCAGGGCCTGTTCCCATGCCCAACAAGAGTAACTGTGAGGGGTTACAGTGTTCTGGCACCACCACTAACACCCCAGGCCCAATTTTTCTGCACCTGTTTGACTAGGTCATGTCATTACAATTTTTCAAATATTTTTCAACAGCAGGGCCTGTTCCTGTGCCCAACAAGAGTAGCTGTAAGGGGTAACAGTGTCCGGCACCACCAACACCCAAGGCCCAAT
>BLSH010313365.1:383175-398981 GCA_018402905.1 Glandirana rugosa
GATAGGACGACCTGCAGTATACTGCGGGTCAGTCCTATTGAGTTGGCGACCGTCGTCGTCAATCATGTGGGGATTCACTTTTACAGGTTTAACCCGGGTTTCACAGTTATAAAACACGCCGGTGGTAATAAAAGGTCGTGACGGAATTGGGAGAACCCGTACCTCAAGTAGTATCAAGTATACCATATGGTACGTCAGATCTCCTATATTACACCACCATAGGAGTAGTGATTCTTCACAAAAAATTACAGTTTTATATCTTTATGTTTGAAGCCTGAAATGTGGCAAAAGGTCGCAAAGTTCAAGGGGGCCGAATACTTTCACAAGGCACTGTATGTAATTTGCTTCTTCTCTGTTCCATTTGAGGACTATAACTGATGTACTTTGTATATGGAATAAAAATATATTTTTTATATAAATTTATGTGGTTGGTTAACCTATTTAAAGTCCCTTTTCTTGGGGGAAATCTATCTTTGTATCTATATCATTGGGATGAGGATACCACCACATTATATCCTCTAGACTGCATGGTATACCATATGAACTATGATGAACTCCATGCCCAAGAGGGTTAAGGCAGTGCTGGAAAATAATGGTGGCCGCACAAAATATTGACACTTTGGGCCCAATTTGGACATTTTCACTTAGGGGTGTACTAACTGCTGCTGCCAGCGGTTGAGTTATCCTGACTGGGCGTCATATGACGTCCAGCAGGATAGCAGTGTAGCGCGCACCCGCGGGAGGGCGCAGCGTGGCGATCGCAGGTGGCCCGTGTCCCCGGGACACGGGCCATCCCCGATCAGGGTAAACAGCCAGTAAAAATGTCTGTTTACAAAGTGATCGGCTGTGTCTAAACATCTCAGAAGAAGCAGTTGCAGAGACGCGCATGAAGCGGCCCCCAGCGGGCTGCATGTCGGCGATCAGGGGGAGCGGGTGTCCCTTGGACACAGCACTTCCCCGATCAAGGTAAACAGCCAATGAAATTGGCTGTTTACCACGTGATCGGCTGTGTCCAATCACAGCCGGTCACATGTGGAAGCAAAACACTCAGTTACTATCTGATCTCTGCTTCTTCTCACACCGATCTTGTGAGGAGAGGAGATCAGTGAGTACCTGTCAGTGTACCTGTCAGTGTCTTGTCAGTTTACACCAACACAGCACACAAAACAATAAAGAGAACCTGCCACCTGTGCTGTCACACAGCCCGTTAGGATCTGTCACAGCCATCAGTATCTGTCACAGCCCATCAAGATCTGTCACAGCCCATCAGGATCTGTTACAGCCCGTCAGCCTGTCAGCATCTGTCACAGCCCCTCAGCCCGTCAGCATCTGGCACAGCCCGTCAGCATCTGTCACAGCCCATAAGCCTGTCAGAATCTGTCACAGCCCATCAGCATCTGTCACAGCCCATCAGTAACAACCCGTCAGCATCTGTGACACCCCGTCAGTCATAGCCCAGGTCACAGGCCCGATACCAGTACTGCCATTAATACTCTCATAAATAACATCGCACAGGCCCGCCATCATGTCTGAGAGAGTGTACACACCTGAGGAGGCATATTAGATCCTTGCTATGTCGGATGGTGAGAGCAGCGGGGAGCTCCCGTCATTCGATTCTGGTTTGGAATACGGTCCAGTAGAGTATAGCAGATCTGAGACAGAGTCAGAGGAGGAAACCACCCTCCCTCCTAAAAGAATTAGAAGATCAGGCCCAAGATCTGGTGACCTGCCTTCCACCAGCAGCGCCAGACCCCAGGAAGTGGATCCCAGAACTAGCAATGGAATTGGTTGCCCTGCCCAAAGAATCCTGTCCTACCTTCCCGAAGCCCTGGCAAACCCCTTATGGTAGCCAGCCAACTCGGGGTCTGCTAGAATCCCCCCCTTCACATTTTACCCAATTTTAATATTTTTCTTTATTTTTCCCTGAGGATTTGCTACAGAGTATTGTGGACCAAACTAACTTGTATGCAGAACAATTTATTGCTGCCAACCCCAATTCCTCCTATTCCTGCTTATTCCATTGGCGTTGTCTCACACTAGACAAATTCAAAATATTTTTGGGCCTTGCTCTTAATGCGGGGAATACAAAGAAAAATGAACACCATTCCTATTGATCCACCAACCCCATCCACCATATGCCAATATTCTCATCAGTTATGTCCAGGACACGCTACGATACAATAATGCGTTTCCTGCATTTCAATGATAATGCACAGTGCCCCCATAAGTCACCCCAACCACGACAAACTGTACAACATACGGGCCCTCATCAATTCCTTTTCACAGAAATTTGCAGAAGTGTTCATCCCCCGATAGAAATAAATGTGTGAATGAATGCCTCATACATTTCACTGGCCGGCTGTCATAGACCCGATCAGCGCATCCCTGCACGCATGCGCAATGCGCACTCACACCATGACCAATGAGGCTCTTTGCTGGCCTATAAAAGGTTGGCCCCTTGACACACTAATTGCTGGATCATTTTTCAGCTTCCTGTGTTCCTGAACCCGAACTTGCTTTACCTGTTTGCTTCCTGTTGTGACCCGGCTTGCCTTCTGACCTGCTCTGATCTGATCTCCAGTGTTTGAGCCCCTGCTTGCCTCGCGGACTCCTCTTGCCTGATCTCTGGTGCCTTGACCATTGGCTTGTCTTACAGACCTCTCCTGCCTGATCCTTGGAACCTGATCATCAGTCTGCTTAGCAGATTCTTTGTTATCTGCTCATCTGTGTTTGACCTTCGGCCTGCATCACGGACTCTGCCTTACTTCTTACCAGTTTTATCCAGGCCTGAATTACAGACTGTGTCATCCGCACTGTCACCAACCTGCCATCAGAAGGGCACTGCACCCCTGCCGGGTGTTTGCTACAGAAGCTTATAGGACTGCTCCTCCTCTCCTGCTCTACCGGTTCCTGCAGTTCCAGCTCACCCTTCTCTATTGGTGACCCGTGCTTCTTTATGCACTGCACCCTCTGTCTCAACTCCAGAGGTGCACTGCATTCAGCCGCAAGGGCAGCTTCTCTCGGCAGATCAGCTTCGGATCAGGTACGCGACACCGACAGCAGTTCAAGCAGTGCATACCCAACAAGAGAGCCAGGTGTGGGGTAAAAATGTACAAAGTGTGTGATCAAGCCACCGGCTATGTATACTCATTCAGAATCTATAAAGGAAAAGACTCCCAGCTCCAGCCCTATGATTGCCCCACATATATTGGAACCAGTGGGAAGATTGTCTGGGAGCTGGCATACCCCCTGTTCGGAAAAGGCTACCATTTATACGTTGATAATTATTATACCAGCCTGCCCCTATTTCGTCACCTTTACTGCAGACACCCTGGCCTGCGGCATCTTCAAATAAAAAATGGAAGGGATTCTCACAAGATTTATTGACGCAATGGCTAAACAACAGAAAGTATGCCTTTATGAGAAACGAGGAAGTGTTGGCGATGAATTGGAGGGACAAGAAAGAGGTTCAGATCCTCTCTACCATCCACAATGACACCGTGGTGGAGGTTCAAAGACAACGAGGCCCCGTTGTAAAGGCTTAAGGTGTACAGGACTATAACATGTTCATGGGGGGGGCGTAGATTTAAACGACCAGATGATGCAGCCCTATGTGTCAAACTGAAAGTCCCATTTTTGGTACAAGAAGATGGCGTTTCAACTTTTTCACATGGCCCTGTACAATTACTTTGTCTGCTTCCAAAAAGCATCCCAAGACCCACCCATCACCTACCTCAAATATATTGAAGATCTTCCCATTGCCCTCATTTACCAACAAGGACCTGTACCAGAAATCATTCGCTCTGATAGTGTGAGCCGGCTTCATGAGCTACATTTTCCCTACAACATCTCCCCCATAGAATCCGGAAGAAGACGCCAGAGGAAATGTCATATTTGCAGCAAAAGAGGAATTAGAAAAGATACGATTTTTTATTGCCCTGATTGTCCCTCCCAACCTGGTCCGTGCATTGGAGATTGTTGCAAGATTTATAACACATCTGTCAGATATTAGTTCCCCTTATTTTTAAGATTGTCATTTCCCCGTTTCAACCTTTTGGGATTATTTGCCTGCTACCACATTTTTACCTTCCATGTTAACTGACCCTGGCCTGTTTACTGACAATGTCTTTGCCTGCTGTTTTAAACCATGTTCTGACAACCACGTGCACCGACCTCAGCCTGTTTATCGATGATGCCTTTGCCTGCCATTTTAAACCATGTTTCTGACATCCACGTGCACCGACCTCGGCCTGTTAATTGACCATGTCTTTTGCCTGCTACTTGGACTGATCTTTTGCCCTACTGCTTTAGTACACGGGGGTCTCACATATGTGAGGGGCTCCAGAAAAAGCGTTCGGAGTAGAGAAAACCAGTTTTTTGTTTTCTGTGTTCCCAGAACAGGGTCTGGTTTCCCAGAGGCTTCAAAGCATTTGGGTGGGAGAAGCCTCTACCCCTGTTCCCCTGGCCCTAAGCTTGATGGTCCTTCCTGCTGCCTGGACCAATACTTTTGGCTGTGCTGGCCATATTGCTGCCTGTAGTGACCCAGGAGTTTATGGACCATGTTTCTTACTGCTGCCTGGACCAATACTTTGGCTGTGCGTACCATGTTGCTGCCTGTAATGAGCCAGGACTTTCTGGACCATGTTTCTTGCTGCTGCCTGGACCAATACTTTGGCTGTGCTGACCATGTTGCTGCCTGTAATGACCCAGGACTTTATGGACCGTGTTTATTCCTGCTGCCTGGACCAATACTTTGGCTGTGCTGACCATGTTGCTGCCTGTAATGACCCAGGACTTTCTGGACCATGTTTCTTCCTGCTGCCTGGATCAATACTTTGGCTGTGCTGACCATATTGCTGCCTGTAATGACCCAGGACTTTTCGGACCATTTTTCTTCCTGCTGCCTGGGCCAATACATTGGCTGTGTTGGCCATATCTCTGCCTGCTGCCTCTACTGACTATGGACAGTATTTCTGCATGGATGTCTCTGCCTGCTACCCTGGAACAATGCTTTGGCTGTGCTTTGGCTGTGCTGACAGTACCTCTACCTGTACGAACTTTGGACAGTATTCCTGCCAGCTGCCTGGACAATTGCTTTTGCTGTCGCTGACCACATCCCTGCCTGCTACCTGGACCGATTGCTCTCCTCTGTGGACCACTGCACTACTAAAACCACAGGTAATATTTTGTTATTTAGTATGTACATGCTATGTGTTAGAAATATGAAGAGCCTTCAAAAATGTGATCGGTAGTCAGAAAATGATATGTGTAATTTATGCTTCTAAAATGCCTGACGGTGCTACTTCAACGTTGGTCCTCTGTATGTGACCAGGCTGTGTAAAAGTCTCACACATGTGGTATCGCTATACTCAGGAGGTGTAGCAGAATGTATTTTGTGGTGTAATTTTTGCTATGTACATGCTTTTTTTTGGAAATATCTTATGAATGGACAACTTTGTGTAAAAAAATGCATTTAATTTTTTTTCCACATTTTCCAAAACCTTCTGGAAAAAAACAAACCATTCAAAAGATTCATTATGCCTCATAGATTATACGTTGGGGTGTTAGCTTTCCAAAATGGGGTCATTTTGTTGGTTATTCCATTGTCCTGGTGCTCCAGGGCCTTCAAAAGTGTAATAGGTAGTTAAGAAATGAGATGTGCAATTTATGCTTGTAGAATGCCTGAAGGTGCTACGTCAATGTTGGGCCTCTGTATGTGGCCAGGCTGTGTACAAGTCTCACACATGTGGTATTGCCATACTCAGGGGGAGTAGCAGAATGTACATGCTATGTGATAGAAATATCTTATAAATGGAAAACTTTGTATAAAAAAATGCGTTTTCATTTTTTTTCCACATTTTCCTAAAACTTCTGGAAAAAGATGAACCATTCAAAAGACTCATTATGCCTCATAGATTATACATTGGGTTGTTAGCTTTCCAAAATGGGGTAATTTTGTTGGTTATTCCATTGTTCTGGTGCTCCAGGGCCTTCAAAAGTGTAATAGGTGGTTGAGAAATGAGATGTGCAATTTATGCTTGTAAAATGCCTGAAGGTGCTATGTCAATGCTGGACATCTGTATGTGGCCAGGCTGTGAAAATGGCCCACGCATATGGTATCGACATATTCAGAGGAGTAGTAGAATGTATTGTGGGCTGTAATTTGTGGTATGCATATGAAATAACCTGTTATAATGAACATTTTGTGATAAAAAAATCTTGATTTTGCAAAGAATTGTGGGAAAAAATTAAACCATGAAAAAACTCACCATGCCAATTACTAAATACCTTGGAATGTCTACTTTCCAAAAAGGGATAATTTGGGGGGTATTTGTACTGTCCTGGCTTGTTAGGGTCTCAAGAAATGAGATTGGCCGTCAGTACATAAGGTGTGATCAGATGTGATCAATTTTCAGTGATTTGCACCATAGCTTTTAGACTCTATAACTTTCACACAGACTAAATAATATCCACTAATGTGGGTTATTTTTACCAAAGATATGTAGCAGTATACATTTTGTCACAAATTTATGAAGAAAAATTAATTAGAAACTAAAAAACTGTGTTTTTTTTTTCAAAATGTTCGCTGTTTTTTTGGTTATATCGCAAAAAATAAAAAACCCAGTGGGGACTAAATACCACCAAAAGAAAGCTCTATTTGTAAGAAAAAATTAATAAATATTTTATTTGGATACCATGTAGCATGGCTGAGTAATTGTCACGCAAAGTGTGAGAGCACTGAAAGCTGAAAATTGGTCTGGTAGGGAAGTGTTCTAAGTCTCCCCCCAAAATCCATACTTCAGGTCTGGTATGGGTTTTAAGGGGAACCCTGCACCAATTTTTTTTTTAAATGGTGTGGAGTCCCCCCAAAATCCATACCAGACCCTTATCCGAGCATGCAATCTGGCAGGTCAAGATAGGGGGGATGAGCGAGCACCCCCCCTCCTAAACCATACCAGGCCACGTGCCCTCAACATGGGGAGGGTGCTTTGAGGTCCCCTTCAAATCACCTTGTTGATGGGGACAAGGGCCTATTTCTGACAACCCTGGCCTGTGGTTGTCAGGGTTAGTGGGTGGGGGGGCTTATCAGATTCTGGAAGCCACCTTTAACAAGGGGGGCCCCAGATCCCAGTCCCCCACCATGTGAATGGCTATTGGGTACATTGTACCCCTACCCATTCACCAAAAAAGTGTCTAAAATGTACAAACCACAGGAGAGTTTTTGACAATCCCTTTATTGAAAAAAAATAGTGTCCCGTGATGTACATCCATCGTCTATCATGGCGCTAAAAAAAAAACGAAAAACGCATCCGCCTCTTTCAGAGGCAACTTACCAAATGGGCTGTCTTCGGTTTGGCAACTCTTATATAGGCAAGGGTGGGGCCATCCGGTGACATAAGTGAGTGACCCCGCCCCTTTTTGACATCATGTGATGTCAGAAAGGGGCGGGGTTACCTGTTTACATTACCAAGTGGCCCCATCCTTGTCTATAAAAGAGCTGTCCAACCAAAGACAGCCCATTCGGCGTGACACTTTTTTTTTAAATAAAAGAATTGTTCCCCCCTATTCTGCCTGGCCAGGTTGCATGCCTGGATAAGAGTCTGGTATGGATTTTGGGAGGACCCCAAGTCAATTATTTTAATTTTTGGCATGAAGTTCCCCTTAATATCCATACCAGACCCAAAGGGCCTGTATGGACTGGGGGGGGGGACCCTGCGCTGTTTTTTCCTCGATTTTTTATCTATATTGCGAGGAGGCGGCAATACATTACAGCCGCAAAAAATTTTAAATGACATTTTTCCTTTAGAAATTTCATTTTGCTGCAGCACTGTTCTACACATCACACAAATTACAGGCAGACTAAGGGGACCCCCAGGCATGATATTTAAAGGAATATTTCATTTTTATTTTTTATGGCAATAACTTGCATATAAGCCCTTAAAATGAACACTTCCGATTTTGCATGTTCGTGTCCCATAGACTTTAATAGGGTTTGCATGTTCTCCAGAACTTTTTGCCTGTTCGCGGTGTTCTGGTATGAACCGAACTGGGGGGTGTTCGGCCCATCCCTAGTAGGCATATACAAAGAGGAGCCGGACCTTTAGCAATCACATGACCTCTCAGAAGAAGATTTTTTTAAAAATGTAAGTTTATCACTTGAATGTGTAAAGAAAACTTGAAGCAGTAAGGAAAAACTGATACAAATAGCAGTATGCTATTATAGCCAGAGGATATTCAAAAACATTTCTGCCAGTGAGAAACTTCAACCGCAATATAATTTTGCTATCTCGCAGACCACCTCAAGAAAAGAATATTCCAGTAGCATTAACTAGTTATGATGTGCTATACCAAGTGACATAATTGTGTTATGTAGAAGAAATATTATTGATTTATAGAGTTATTGATGTAGTTCAAATTGTCCCTCTACATTACATTTGTCATATTCCCTTTGCAGCATTTACATAAATGCATTACCAAAAGGCTTAAAGTAAAGTGATTTACAAATGGACCATACAGAATAGATTCATTATTAATCAAGGTTATTTAAAAGGCATTTGTAGACCTTCTATATCCCTATGAAGGACAGAGTTACCTGAGCATAGTGCCGTCTGTTCCAAATAATTTACAGTTTATAGTAGTTATTGTAATAGTTTTTGTCTGCTCTTTTTACAGTGCTTATGTATTTATTCTGTTGTAAAAAAAAAAAAGGTTCAGTACAATACAGTGGATGTAGCTCAGAGTGTTACAATTATTATTTCTGTTGCTATTTATATTCTTTCACTTTGAAAACAAGCACAATAGGAAAAGGCATGTCTGTATAATAAAAAGTTCATAAAAAAAAAAAACATGATCTTAATGGTAATATCTGTACAGGAGTAAAAATGTAACCTATACATAAAAAGGTAACAACAATACAACATAGTATTAATACCATATATTGTGGTTCGGAAACACAAACTAGGTTTGAACTCTTATGGCTTTGTTTGAGAAAAAGAAAGTAGGACAGGTGATAGTGGAGGAGGAATGAATAGGAAGATAATAGGGGAAAGGGTCAGCTGGTTTTGAACGCTCTTTCACTGCTTCTACTACCCAAGATTAAATGATTTGCACAAATTCAAGGACCTAGAGCAGATTAAAAAAAAAAATTGCCAGAGTTTACAATATTTATAGAAATAACAACTTATGGACCTGATACCTTTTTGGGTTAGAATAGTCTCCAGCTGTCCAGCCTGTATGCAGCCGGCATGGTATTCACATCCTCCAAAGCACTGTTGCAATGACCTGGGACCAGTAAGGATCCAAGAAGGACTGTCCTCAAAAAATTCACTGTCAATTCACAGCATACCACCAGTTATCTTTTTTTAAAAAATGCAGTTGCATACAAAAAGCTTTTAGTTGATTTCTAAAATCTGATCAGTAAACATTGTGAAATTGGGATTTTCACTCACACAATCACATAAGTTATTTTTATTAGGTTTACACTAGATCAATTATTGGCATTGTTCCTTCAATTGTCCTACTGAAATGTGGACTGCTTTTCAGAGGGCATTTGAGAGGAGATGAAATGTTGCCTTGCCACTTGCTTTATCCCTCAAATTTACAAACCTCTGTGCTGCATATGTGCGTTGCAAGTGGTTGTAGGGCGGTTATGGCATGACCCTATTCATTGGATTGGTCACATTCAGTGGCATAACTGCTTGCTGGATGTGGCATACCATTTAACCTTTGCCACCCTCAAGGAGGGAGGGGCAATCAGTTACCTGGCTAGAGAACTGCAGAGAGATGGAGAGTGCGGGGAGCACACAGCGGAGAGGACAGAGTGCACACCGGAGGGACCGTCACAGTGTGATCCGGGGAGGAGGCTCTGGGGATGGGACATAGAACAATGAGAGGCTGTAGTGTCAGTGTCCCCGGGATTTGACATTCTCCTTTGCTACATCCATCCTCATCATCTGTACACTGCTGGACCATTTTTGACTGCATGGTCTTTCCACCCTGGAACCTTTGCTCTTGGCATCCATCCATCCCATAGGGATCTTGGATTTAGTCACAGTTATGTTTCCACCTTGGATCCCAGGGGTTGGTTGTGGATCATCCTGATTGCTTGGTTTTGTCCATTTTGGAATCCTGGCTCCAGGCATTTATCCATCCCATAGGGACATTGGGATAAGGTGCAACCTGACCCCTGACCTCCATCTTGGGGTCTTAATAGCTGGTAAGTGGTAGTGAGTGGGGTGTGCATTCCCTGGCTGTGAAAAATCCTTCCGCATTCACTTTTGGAGATCTGGATTTTGTTAACACTTAAATGTTTATATTAACTTTCTTTTGCACTGAAGCACTTTATTTCATTGACTTTATGATTTTTTTTATTACCTGTACATATGTTTTATATCACATTTTTTTTTCTTTTTCACTTGATTGTATGATTATTACAATGATCTTATGCACTTTCTAATGATGGTGCAACACAATATTTGTTTTTATGGTTTGAATATTACATATGTGGATATACTGTGAGTGCAGCTATCACATATATATATACTGTCTTGTTAGATTGTGACACAATTATTTGTATTGTAACACAACTTGTTTCCAATTTTTTTAATTAAAGTGTATTGCCAGTGACCTGCTGAAGCAGATGGAAATGGGCTAAGAGAACCAGGTAAGGAGAACAAGTTGGATAATAGTAATATAATAAGAGGGTTGCGACACTTTCCTGCATAAGGGCCCTTGTGAATTTGTCTGTCCCTGAAAACAGTATAAAATATAAATATATATATAAACTATTCAGCAGGCAAAAAAAAAAAGTGCAATTAAGATGTTGATTCTAAAATATAAATGCAAAAACCTATTAAGCTGTTGTGGTGTGAAGTGAAATGAAACCTTATGAACTCTCAGTTCCCAAGTTCTACTGTTCTTTTAGATTAAAATGAAATTTAAGTTACAGCACACTGGAACTTAATGAAGAAAACAAAGAGATGGAACATAATAATGATTCTATTTTCGCCACAAACATTCGCCTGTCACTTGAAAAAGTTCACAACTAAACAATTTAAATACAGTAGCCGACTTATTAAATATTTCATTCTTTGAAAGCAATTATGAATACAAAGCAGATGGTCCAGCACTGTAGATTTCCCTTTTCATATTGCTTAAGCACTAGAGATCAATAAGTCTAATATAAACAGATGATTTCCATAGCAGGGTTTATAATTAGCTGGCACCGAATGTGTTCAAACTCTAAAATAATTAGCAGAAGCATGTGGCACACCATTAAAACCTTGTGGCTTGTCCGCATTTACATCTATAATTATTAAAGTTAATTATGATACTTGTGGTGAGATTCCAAGATGTTCGACAACTTACTTTACTGTACTTAATTTCAAGAATGCTTACTTTGAATTTCACTGTATTTTGTACACATTAAAAGATAATGTGTGAGGTGCAGTAAGTTATGCTAATTTGCCCTTTTATGTTATTCTATACTGCATACCACTAAAATTATAACAAGTATATTGTATGTGTGTAGACAGCTATGCAAATAGCTACATTTTTAACTGGCGATCCTCTTATTAATAGTAGTAGCCAGTAATATATCTGTCTAGCTATCTCTCCATCTGTATATCTATCCACCCTTTAAATTTGCACTACAGGAAAACAGATACATACATACATGATTGAAATGCATATATGGATATTGTTCTACTTGTCAAAGAATTTGCATTTCTGTCCATCTGGTTTCAAAATTTACACAGATTTGCCACACAACACAGCCTGCCTGCTTGTAATGAGGCAGTGAAGGAGTAGCAAGAGAATTAAGAGGTCATCTCTCTGCTTTCTTCTCCTGTTAACATGTTCCCTGTCAGCACATGTGTATTGATTGATTTGCCCCAGATACACCCTTAATAGGTGAAGCATCTAAGACTGTGTGCATCCAGTTATATTACCTGCACAAGCTGCCACCTATACAGGGTTAATTAATCAGCTGGCAACTAATTGGGTGGAAGTGAGGTCATCGGTAGCCCCCCGAGGGAAGTTTGAGAATCCTTTAAATTTGACACCATTACTGATGACACCCCACCCTGATGAAACTCACGTAGCAGTGAGTGAAATGTGTCGGTGCTGTGCCCATGCACACTCGTCACCCCATCTATGCCTGAGCATCTGATACCCTAAAGATGCCCAGCGTTAGCTACACCTGATTGGATTCCCTAGCGGAGATCTGTTTTCCTGAAGGTGCAGCTGAGCGGCAATTATTCCACCCACCTGCAGCTGAGCTAGAGAAGTGAGAGTGAGGACGGAGGGCTCCTGGTTGAGCTGGATCGGCAGAGAGGATGGTATCGATCTTGATGGAAGACCAGAAAATTGACAGCTGACCAAATGACAGCTTATTGGCCACCCCCTGACTTTATGCAGTCAGTGTACTTGAGGAGTTACGGCCGTACAACCGGATCAGGACGTCTGTGCTTTCCTCGTTTGCTCCTTGTCCGGTACTGAGCACCATCTAAACAGTGGGTCTCCCAATCGCACCGGGGACTTATTACAGCATCAAGCTGTGGCATAGCGAAGACACGTCTAATTCACTGTGAGCCTGACATATGTAGTATCTACATTCACGGTGATACACTTGTAGCCAATCTGAAGACCATTGTTACACTTCTGACTCACCTGCACTCATGTATCGCTGCTGGATGTTTTGAATAGACTTTGTTACAATTGTAACCACATTTTCTTCAATCAAGTAACCATCTGGTTAAAGCAGTTGTATACCCTCTTTTTTTACTTTTACCTTCAGGTAAGCCTATAATAAGATAAGCCTATAATAATTACTGTAAGTAAAATGAATATCTCCTAAACCTGCATGGTTTAGGAGATATTCGCCCTTTTTGCTGCCGCTGACATCATGGCGTATGTGCTGTGAGGTCCCGACGAAGGCCCGGGGCACAGCGCCAGACCTTGCCGGAAACCTTGCCGGAAAGACGGGCTCCAGCACGCATGTGCGGGAGTGACGTCTCGCAGCTCCGGCCACTCACAGCGCTGGAGCCGTGTACCCGGAAGGGTCCCCCGAGGGAACATGCCGGCTCCTTCTGCAGGGACCGAGCAGATCCGTCGGAGCTTCGCTCTGAGGTAAGCTTTTCATCATGAGCTAGTATGCGTTGCATACTAGCTCATTATACCTTTCCCTTACAGCTTTTTTTTTTAATGGTATACAACCGCTTTAAGTGTGCAACTATAACAAACTGTTTAGATCCACTGCTCAGCCATTAGCATGCACTGTATTTCCTCACTGATAGGGGATCTCCATGAATTGATACCAAGTACATCCACGTAATTATGCTATGATATCATTGATGGGTAATTGATGGACCTGGGTGTCCCCCAGCTCAAGCACCTAGCACTTTATTGAGCAAGTGTTCTCCGGAGGTTTCCCAGGATCCATGTAGAACCGTAATAATACAAACTATGAACATTGATGTTTATGGGATGGTGTGATATATCAGCATGAATGGGGCCATATGGTGTGTGTTTTAACAAGACAACATTGTCTTTTTTAACAACATGTGCTTACTGCAATTTTGTGATTTTTTTACTTAATATTGTGAATAAAGATTTATATTGGATTATACCACCGTGTGTTCCCATTCCTCTCTACTGAGGCATGGAGGATCCCTATATCCTTCAGTTTACCTTTACACCTGTATCTCTCCCAGTCAAAGTTGAGCTGTAGAAGGCATTAAAAGAGGCTAAAAGCCAAATTCAGTTAACTATAATATTTGTATTGAAAGTACATTTAATGTTTTTAGTTCAATAAATATTTGACTGCAGTTACTGGTGTTTGTAATATCTGCCTGGAGTTCAGCTTTAACCACTCCAGCCCAGGAAGGATTTGCTCCCTTCCTGACTAGAACACTTTTTTGCGATACGGCACTGCGCCGCTTTAACTGACAATTGCGCGATCGTGCGTCGTTGTACCCAAACAAAATTGATGTCCTTTTTTCCCACAAATAGAGCTTTCTTTTGGTGGTATTTGATCACCTCTGTGGTTTTTATTTTTCGTGCTATAAACAAAAAACGAGCGACAATTTTGAAAAAAAAGCATTATTTTTTACTTTCTGCTATAATAAATAGCCAAACAAAAATGTAAAAAAACAGCGAGTCCACCCCACCCGCTGATTGGCTCCCACACTAGCCAGTGAGCGTGCATGTGCACCCACAATTGCGCAGGAGAACCGACCCGCTGCCGTCGCGGTTGGTCGGCAAGTGGTTAAACTGTTACTAAACCCAGGACCTTGCATTCACTATATCCGGTCTCCCACAGTACACAGAACATGGAAATGCATTTTTTTTAGTAAATATGAACTGCTAAATACCTTTTTTCTTTAGCAGTTAGAGCAGTTTTGTTACTTCTATCAATGTCTGCTTAAAGCTTGTAGGAGGAGTTTTTATTCTCCCCTGATTATACTATGAGGCTTCAGGACCCCTGACCCTCTGTATGGACAATGCAGATTGTCTCTATGCTAATCACATGCACCCTCCGAAGAAAAAAAAAAACTCTCCAGCAATACACACCAAACTGAGCATGTGCAGAGTGACTCCAAAGCTCTGTTCTATCAGGAGAGGGATTGGAGACAGTGGAAGAAAGGGAAGTTCAGAGAAGACAGGATCAAACAGCTTTTTTACACAATGCAGAGGATTAACCCCTTAGGTTCCACGGTGAGTATAATAAGCAAACCTGCAACCAGACATTGCATTTTATAAGCAGTCCATAATTGCAGACTAATTCCAGATAAAGAAGTCTTTATATCTATAAAGTCTATAAAGAAGTCTCCATGATGATGGGTACAAGGGCCTCTTCACCACAACCCTGGGCGGTGGTTGTGGGGGTGTGCTGATCTCCCCCAAAGGGCCTGGTGTGGATGGGGGGACCCCACACTGTTTTTTTTACTGAATCCTCTATTGCTGGCATTCTTTTGTTTACATTTCAGCTCTCAGTGGTGAAGCCCATTGACAGCTGATGAGTCATCGGTTGTTAAGGACACGGCAGCCGGCTTCCCAGCCCGCTCCTTAACAACCAGCTATTCTTCACATAGAATTCGAATTGGTCCATCATTTTTTGCTGGCAGCACTCACACAATTATTTCCCAAAGACAACCTCTGGATATGATGCTGAGCACGTACACTTCTTTGATTGACCATGGCAAGTCCTCTTCTGAGTGGAACCTGTCCAGTTAAACCGCTGCATGGTCTTGGCCACCGTGTTGCAGCTCAGTTTCAGGGTCTTGGCAATCTTCTTATAGCCCAGGCCATCTTTATGTAAAGCAGCAATTCTTTTTTTAGATCCTCAGAGAGTTATTCGGCATGAGGTGCCATGTTAAACTTCCAGTGACCAGTATGAGTATGAGAGAGTGAGAGCGATAACACCAAATTTAACACACCTGCTCCCCATTCACACCTGAGACCTTGTAACACTAACCAGTCACATGACACGGGGAGGTAATATGGCTAATTGGGTCCAATTTGGACATTTTCACTTAGGGGTGTACTCACTTTTGTTGCCAGTGGTTTAGACATTAATAGTCTATTAGGGGTTCACTTTTGAAACATAAATTTCAAACACCTGCACTATCATCACGTTATAATTTTCTCATATGAATATGCGAATGTTTTTTTTGTACTAGATCATATACATCAGGGGTGGCGAACAAGTTAGACACAAAGAGCCAAAATTTTAAACTATGAGAGTCAGAGAGCCACACCACGCAGTGACCTGCCAAAACAGACAAACACTCACACAAAAACACATA
>BLSH010313365.1:399108-410695 GCA_018402905.1 Glandirana rugosa
TGTTACATTTCATCACTCACATGTCGAACATATTGTCATATTTAAACGACAGGGGAGTTTTATTGAGTTGTGTGTCGGAAATTAATTTAAATTTCCCTATGGAGACACGATGGTGAACCACCGACAATAATTTTTAGTCCACCCAGTTTACCACATCTGTCGACGACTGTGAATTATCAAAGGCGACTCAAGTCGCCTGACAATTCGCCTAGATGTGAACGGGCCGCGAAGTCGCGCCGCTCCAGTGTGAACCGGCCCTAATGAATTTGAGAAAATAAGAGAAACATGAAATTTGGCAAAGAGCCACAGTATATACAAAATATGATAAGAGGCAAAGAGCCGCATTCATTTTGCCACCCCTGATATACATGATATATTTCAACCAAAGAAATAGCACTGCACTATTCCCCTTGTTTTTTTAGTCTGTTAAAATAGTCTTGGGTAACTATTAAGTGTCAGCAGCTGTCTACACCATTTGACCCACCTGATTTTTAATAACAGCCACCAAGTGGTAGCACAGAGGTATCCCTTTAAATTTAATTAAAGGCTGTGTGTTGAGTTATTTTGAGGGGACAGCAAATTTATACTGTTATACAAGCTGTACACTCACTACTTTACATTGTGGCAAGGTTTAATTTCTTCAGCGTTGTCTAGTGTTGTAACATGAAAAGATATAATAAAATAATTACAAAAATGTCAGGGGTGTACTCACTTTTGTGAGATACTGTATGTGAGCATAAGTGTGATCTTCATGAAATTATCTGGTTGTCATAGTGAAGAAGCTTGCAGTTGGTGATGGGTACTGGATGAAAATAGTGGTGAACTAAATGGAAAATAGAAAGAAGAAAACATTACAGTATAAGTGATATTCCAACAAAGGTGATTTTTAATGTTCTTTCCTCAAGGCCAGTGGTCATTGCAGTTATTGTGCTTCATGCACCTCAATAGGAATAAGTATAAAAATTATATTTTTTAATTGAATCAAGACACACTTATGTAATAAAGAGATGTGCTACAAAATAAACAAAGATTAGCCTGCCTCCTCCACCACCGTGATTTTGGTACCCTAAGTTAGAGTGACTTTTCTACTAATGTAGGTCTTATGCACATATTCACTGGTTAGAGAACATAAAAGCTCTGAAAGTTATTGAGCAGACACAGAAGCACCACTTTGATAATGGAAATGGTACCTCAGAAAACAATGAAAGCATTATCAACTGCAATGTTCAAAGTCAACTATATGACAAGGCCAGGTGATTAAACTGTCAAGGCAAAAAAATAACTCTTTGTTTAGCATTTGTATGTAGTCCTTCATATACAGGCATTTGTATGATAACACTTGTGTGATTGATATGTTTACTGCAGTATCACAGGGCTCTTGATCTATGAATTGTATCCTCCAGTTACCAAGGACTGCCATAAAGGAGTTACACTATTCTGTAGACCTGCAATGTTAACTGAATCATTCAACATTTGATAAATTGATCTGATGATTCTGCTTCATTTTGGAAAGCCCCTTTTTTTTAAGACCTACCATGCTAGTGGACATCCTGATACTGCAGAATTAGCTTATTAGTTTGCTTAGCTTAGTAAGTGTAGTATGTTAGTTTACATATGTACCTCAATCACTATTTTACAAACTCATCCCACAATTGCAACTTAAGAAATAATAAGATCACTTACTCACTATTGGACAGACTAGCTATTGGGCAGTACTGTTTTACTATGGTGACTCATCTCTGATGTTAGCCAGCAGGGATGAGTCATTGGTTGTTAAAGAGGAAGTAAACCCGGATGGGCCTCGTCCATCTTCCACCCCTCTTCCTTCCGGGGCCGCGGACTCTGGCTCTGTGACTGGCCGGAGTCGCGTGATGTCACTCCTGCACATGCACGCTGGAGCTGCCAATCGTGGCATGATCTCAGTGAAGAAACGGCACGGAGGCCATGTCTTCACTGCGCATGTGCCCAATGACGTGGGCACATCCCAGTACACTGTATATCTCCTAAACCGTGAAGGTTTAGGAGATATGCAGGGAACCTACAGGTAAGCCTTATTATAGGCTTACCTGTAGGTTAAAGTGGTTGTGAAGGGTTGACAACCACTTTAAGGAGTCATTTGAAGACTCATCTCTGCTTTAGTGTCCTAAAATGATGAGGCACCCCTGCTGCCATCAGGGGATTCCCTACTGACAACAAAATGTGAATAGAAGAGCCAAGATGAAAAATTAAAAATAAAATGGGGCTCGGGTCCTCTGCTTCAGGCCTGGTATGGATTTTGAAGGGGACCCAATGCTAAAACTCAACAAAAAAAAAATACATGAGGTCCCCCCAAAATCCATACCACGCCATTTGGCCTGATATGTATTTTAAGGGGAACCCCATGCCAAAAAAAATGGTGTGGGGTCCCCCCCAAAGTCCATACCAGATCCTTATTCGAGCATGCATCCAGAAGGCCAGTTGTGGGGAGTCCAGTGAGCACCCCCATTACATACTAGTCCACATGCCCTCAACATGATGGGGGCAGTTCGCTAAGGGGGGCTTTCTCTCAAAGTGAGGGACCGTTGGGAGCTATGCACTAGTTCTGTGTAGGCCACTTACACACAGTCCACCTCATAGAGACAGTGGAAAAGCAGTAGAAGTATACTTCCTGAAGACTGTTCTGAGTAACCACTATTTCTGCATCACCAGTTACATTCAAACCAAGGCAGGTTAGTGGCTTCAGTTTGACTTAAAACTGAACTTTACCCATAACAGTTTGATAACAATTAATGTTCTTTAACAAAAGCAAAAACGTTCCACATTAATAATTTTGCTACCAAAATGAATGTGTGCTGTAAATTGCCTCTAGCATTGTTCGTGTTTTTTCTTGCTGGAGGCTGCCATTTGGTTAAAGCAGAGAGCAGTCTTTTCCTTATTGGAAATTCTCATTGGTCTCAAAAACTATGTATCACTTTCTTCAATTAAAATATGTACATTTCCAGCCTTCATTGTATGTCTTGGCTCAGTTAGGCCTCATTTACACTGCTGCTGGTAAACTGACTTTTAGAGGCAATTGGGTGTATTTTTCTGCTGCCCCTGAACTTTCCTCAATGTTATCTTATCAGTTCATTTACACAGGTTCGTTTAAGGTCATTTCTAGGCAGTTGAATTTAGAGGCTTTTTTTGGAACGCAAAAAAATGGGTTCAGACGTCAGTTCAGAGGCATTTGAAATGGCAAACCGCTTGTAAACGCCGCTAAACGCGCCTAAACGTGCCTAAACGCAGTAACTCGCATCTAGGAACATTTAGTTTACAGGCATTTCCATTTAAAAAAAAAACATTTTAAAGAAAAAAAAACGCTCCTAGACGCGAACGTGGAAAAACACCGCTAAACGCAGCATGCAAAACACGGCAAAACGGTGATTTTAGACGCTGGCTTCTAGCTGTCAAAAAAAATCATTCAGGGGAGGTTGAAACAGCCTCTTGTGTAAATGGAGCCTTAGAGATGGAGGCTGGCAGAAGTGTTACAAAGCTGAAGTTCACAGGCTGCCAATGAGGGAGAAAAGAGGGAATATCAGGGAGAAAAGATAAGACACTATCCTTTTAGGTTTAACTCTTTTCTGTCTTCCTGACAGCAGAGTTTGTCCTGTCACCTCCCCTGCTTTTATTTTCTCCTGTCAGGAATGTGGTACCAGCCATCGGGCTAGCACACATTGTTTGGCTAATACGCATGTGCATAGGAATACGCGTAGAGGACAGATTGCTCATTTGCCTACACATATGAGCGTGCGCGCATGCACACGTGCACAAGCACGTGTGCACAAACTTGCATGCACTGCTGACAAGCAGCCTATTTAAACTTGAATCCTGCGCTAGTTCTGTGCTGTATGGTCTTCAGCCTTGTCCCAGTGATCCAGTCTTAACGTGCATCTGTGATCTCGTTACTGACCGAGCTTCTGCTGTGACCCTGCTCTGGGATTATCCCGACCTGCTCATGTTTGCTGTCTTGCTCTGCTTCCGACCCTGGCCTGGACTACTGACACCGCTTTTGCTTAGTGATTTTGTACCTTGCTGCCCAATTGTTGCCCATTCCTGACTCTGATTCCATGTATGTCCTGGTGTATGCCATCTACTGAACTTGGTGCTATCACAGTGCATCACCAGCTGTATCTCTGCTCATCAGATACTGTTCAAGTTACTGTTCACAGTGGCTTCACCTTGGCGTGCCTTTCTTTTGCCCCTGCACAGTCTTTATCATTCCTGTTGCTTTCTTTCCCCTTCAGCAACAGTAAATCTTAAAGCTGTCAGCTGATTGGCCTCTAGTGGCTCATGTGTTCCATGATCATGAGATTACAAGCTAAAGGTGGTGGTGTGGGCTTCATACCTAGATGAAAAAGTGAATAACTGAGCAGGTAGGCTGTTCTATCTGGATGCATCTTTTAATTTTGGCTAGAGTATACATTTTAACCACCTCACACCTGGCAACTGTACATACACGGCCGGGTGGGAACCTCACCGTTCTGAGTGGACGTTCAGGTACATCCTTCAGAACAGGTGCTCGCAGCGCGGCCACGAGGCACGCTGCGGCTCGATCCTGTGATCATTATGATCATAGGATCCGGCCGAGCACAGATCGGGATATGGGTGCTGTGATTGGCCCTCGCGATCACGTGACAGCTGTGTCCAATCACAGCCGTCACAATGTAAACAGAGACATGTGTCTCTGTGACAGTCCCCCCCCTCCGCCGAGCTCAGTGAGAGCTCAGTGCGGGGGGAGGGGGAACCTGCAGCTATGTGACAACTCTCTGTATGAAGATGATTTCATACAGAGAGCTCTCACAGATCGCCCCCCACACAGTGCACCAAGCACCACTGATACCCCTATCCACATATACATGTCAGTGTCCCCATAAAAGAGTCCCCAAAACATCTGTATGTCCCTGTCACATCTGTCACCATACACAAAACATCTGTCTGTCCCCATCACATCTGTCACAGTCCCCAAAACATCTGTATGTCCCTGTCACATCTGTCACAGTGCACAAAACATCTGCCTGTCCGCCATCACCGCCAACACCAAATAAACCCCAATTTGGGTTATTTTTACCAAAGAAATATAGCAGTATCATTTTTGGTCAAAATTTATGAAGAGAAATTCCATTTTTGCAAAATTTTATAACAGAAATGAAGAAAAATGCATTGTTTTTGAAAATTTTCAGTCTTTTTTAATTTGTAGCGCAAAAAATAAAAAACCCAGAGGTGATTAAATACCACCAAAAGAAATCTCTGTTTGTGTGGAAAAAATGATAAAAATTTAATTTGGGTACAGTGTTGCATGACCACACAATTGTCATTCAAAGTGTGACAGCGCTGAAAGCTGAAAATTGGTCCGGGAAGGAAGGGGGTGAAAGTGCCCAGTATTGAAGTGGTTAAGGACCAAGGTTACACTAAGTAACACAAATTACACAAACATACAGCATCCAATCTGATTTCAGTTTACTGAAAAACAAGAAAATCTTGACTTGTTGCTGTAAGTATGTGATCTCTTGATAGTGATTGTTGCCTTACCAAATAAATCTGGCTATTTAAAGATGACATATATAATCATAATACACTATTAGCCAAATTAGCCAAATTGAAGTATATGCAGTTATTTGTAGACTTAAGTGTCAGTCATCCACATAATTACCTAGTTTATTGTTGTATGAGAGACAAGGGACATGGAGCACTGTACAGCACATAATGAAGCGCATTCAGTCCAATTAATTGTCACACACATTGATGTACAGTTTATCATCAAGTAAATGCATGGCGTGCCACAGGAGTAAGAGCACAGAAATAACTGTAGACAACAATTTTGCATAGATGGTCTTAATTGTTTAGACCACTGTCAAAGTGTCTGTGCTTCCTACACTAATCTATGACAGGCTATATACAGCTATAAAACAGCACTTGGCTTATGAACAGACTAGCTTACATACAATTTACAAATAGGTATAAGCTTCTGGTTTGGGTTGTGCATGAGTTCACAATGAACATGACTTATTTGCAGTTTACAAACAGACAAATGAATGCAGCCCTTTATTGACAGTATTAATAATCTTTAAAGTTAGTTATCAAGCGCTGCGTAAACTGTTGGTGCTATATCAATCCTGTATAATAATAATAATATCTGTCTTAAAATGACAAATAATGGGCATTTTGTTATGTGCCACTCCCTTCACTACTTGCACTTTTTCCCCCTTTAAAATGTGGCTTTTGTTTCATGGGTACAGTCATTTGGGGCTTTTATTTATTTTAAGGGTATGCTAGTTTTTGTTTTATGTTGATAGGACATTCATTTTAGGTTAAACTGCCCCATTTTAGTAGCAATACTTTCATTAAAAAGTGGGCTTTTGTTTCAGAGGGTATTATTTTGCTTTTTGCCTTTTTTTTTTTCAATTATTTTATGGATACATTGTTATGTACATATGTTGATATGCTGATAGGGCCCATTTTTAGTTTTATTGTTGCAGGCTTCCTGGGCTTTTGTTTCAGGTGTGGTATTTTGGGGTTCATTTCTTTTGGGAGTTTGCTGTTTTTTATTTTATGCTGTTGAGGTTTTTTAATTTGGAGATGCTCAAAGCACATAGTTCACTTGTTTCTGACCATCTGTTCTTCAAGCTGCCTTTTGTTTGCAGCATGCTGCTTCATCGTTTGAAAGAAATATAACATTGAATTGAACAAAAGTTTGTACCTACAACACTTTACAACACTTTACACCATATCACTCCCATTCAATGCATCATCTGTGGTCTCTTCATTCTTGTATTAAGACCTACTAGCTGAGATCTTTGTCTCTAGTAATGTTAGACCACCATTATCAGCTCCTGCCACCTCTTTTGACCTGTGACCATTACAACATTACAAGCTCCTGTCGACTCTCCTGGCCTGTGACAATTACTACCTCCTGCAACCTCTACTGTGTTTCTTAGGCATATTCAAGTGCTGTGACATTCAAAAATATTTGTGATTAATGTATTTCTGAAATAATACATTCTAATGTTTAATTTTAAGATAAACCCCACCTCTCCCTCTTACAGAGTGGCCTAATCAAGGTGATAGCATATTCTCCAGCGAATGCACAATACTTGTGGCTATGGTCTGTAAAATAATACAATAATAATAATAATATTTTTTATTTCACAATAAAACCTACCTTGTCTCTCTCTCTTTTACATTGGCACATAATAAAGCAGCTTATACTCTCTCTGACTATATATGTACTACACGTACGGCTATTGCCTCTGAAGAAATGCACTCTAATTGTATTTCTACCTTATCTCACCCTTTTACATTTCAGCCTAATGAAGTTGCTTACATACTCTCCAGCCACTGTGCGTGACTACTATTTCTCAAAATTATATACTCTAATTTTTTTTAAATTAAAAAACTGCCTTGTCTCTGGAAAGCAGGGTTGTCCTTTTTGTACTTTTGAAGTGTTTTGTACATTCTGTTTTGACAATTTATTTACTGTTTAACATAACATTATGGTACAGCAAAAAAGAAACTCATAAACTATAATATGAAACTGTTTTGCCACTGGTCAAGTGGTACAAAATTAAGGACCTTATCAGATTCCTCCTGACAGGCCTATCTGGATAAAAAAAATCAAGTGCCAGCACCAAAACTTTTATTATTATCATTATTATTATCATTATTATTACACAGAATTTATAAAGTATCAACAGTTTGTGGGCAAAATAAAGAGAGACAGTACAGTTTTAATGTAATGCAAGATAGGAGAGATAGAAGAGCTACCCAAAAAAGCATTTTTTATTCATTCAATGTTGATTCAATTTTAGTCTCATCTGACCATAACACCTTTTTTCCATGAGAATGAAATTTCAAATGAGAATACAATTTAATTAATTGGTCTCAATAACAAATTATATGTCTAGCAGAAATCCAATACAGCTCACCATCCAAATAACACCATGCCTACAGTAAAGCATGGAGGTGGTAATATCCTGTTAAGGGGGTGTTTCTCTGCAGCAGGGACTGGAGCATTTGTCAGGATAAAAGAAAATGAATGGGACAAAATACCATCAAACTCTTTAGGAAAATCTGCTGCCCTCGATGACCCAAAACGCACAGAAAAAAATGATCACACAGGGGTTGCAGAAGAAAAAGGTAATGTCCTTGCATGGCTTAGTCAAAGCCCAGACTTAAACTCCATTGAAAATCTGTGGAATGACTTGAAGACCGCAGTCCACAAACAAACAGTCACCCTCAAATTTAACTGAACTTGAGCAGTTCTGCAAAGAAAAATGGGCAAATATTGTAAAGTCTAGATGTGCAAAGTTAGTAGAGACATATTGCAACAGACTAAAGGCTGTAATTAAAGCAAAAGGTGGTCGAACAAAATACTGACATAAGGAGGTGATCCTTTTTCCAACTCAGTGATTCTGTTTTTGAATTATTTAAAAAAAATTTTTTGACATATTGGTGTTATATCTTTTACTTGGGTGTTATAAATTGCACTGATAAATATGGTTGAATATGTCTGCCTTCATTTCAGACTGCAAAGCAACAAAGCGTGATTATTTTAAAGGGGGTGATTCTTTTCTATACCTACTGTTTATTATTTTGTTTTTGTGAAAGTTATAGAGCCTACAAACTATGGTATTTATATTTGAAAATGGATCAATCCTGATTTACTGATGGCCTGTCTCATTTCTTGGGGTCCTAAAATGACAGGACATTACAAATTCCCCCAAATGACCCCCTTTTGAAAAGAAGACAGTCCAAGGTATTTATTAAGAGGCATGGTGAGTTTTAATATTTTGTCACAATTTTTTGGAAAATTAAAAAATTAAATAAAATTTGTTTTGTTTTTACAAAGTTGTCATTTTAAGTAGTTATTTCTAGCACATAACATAGTCATACATATAATTAGACCTCAAAACACATTCTACTAAGCCTCCTGAGTATGGGGAAGTGATGCGCGAGATACTTCACAGCCTAAATGTATGGAGGGGCCCATAAGGATCACTTTTGGACTTTCAAGGAGCTTAAATTATGCATCCAATTTCCTAAATACCTATCACATTTTTGGAGGCCCTGGAGCACCATGTCAGTGGAAACGCCCACAAAACACCCCCATTTTGGGAAGCAAATACTCCAAGGTATTTTCTGAAAGGCATTGTGATTATTTTAGAAATGTAATTTTTGCCACAGGCTTTTGTAAAATGAAGGAAAGAATCACAGGCATTTAAAGTGACACACACAGTTTCCAGATGTTTGCAGAACAGTAGTTCAGTTAGTCCCGGTTTCATTTAAAGTGACACACAGACTTTCCATATGTTTGCAGAACAGTAGTTCAGTTAGTCCCGGTTTCGTTTAAAGTGACACACACAGTTTCCAGATGTTTGCAGACAGTGATATGGGTTCTCCCGGCTTTTTTATACTTTTGTGACACAGTTTGAAGATGATTTTAGAACAGTTATATGGCTTCTACCGTTAATTAATACTTTTCAGACCCAGTTTGAAGATGGTCCACATCCACCTCCATTTTTGCTTTTTTAATGTTTTTATTTTTTTTAAAATGCTTTTAGTTATTTCTCTGTCCCCATTTCTTTGTAGGGCACTTGTCCCACCCTTACCCCCATTTCCTTCCTTTTGCAGACCTCTAGGACTTTCCTGGACTATTTTACAGCCATTTTTGTGCCTAAAAGTTCGGGTCCCCATTGATTTCAATGGGGTTCGTGGTCCGGGACAAAGTTCGGGTTCTGTCCGGACCTGAACCCGGACTTTGTCCCGAAGTTCGGCCGAACCAGCAGAACCCGGACTTCTAGAAGTTCGCTCAACTCTACTAGGCATTAAACACTGTTAACGTACTGAACAAACCCCACATGCCCCGATCTCGTGTAAGAAACAACACTTACAACCAATTAGGTTGGAAAGGGCAAGGTCACAGCTTTTATTTAAATTCCAACACAGAACATGTGAACACTTTAAACCAGTTCCAGTCACAGTTGTACTGTGAGCACAACTTAAACTTAACTAGTTGACTTCCAAAAGGAGATTGTCCTTGTCATAAGTGTTAGACAGATGGCCTATTTCTAGTTTCCACTCCAGGGCATATCCTATTACAGCAACTTTTAATGCTGGCAAGGTCAAGAAACCGCAGCAAGCTGTGACAGACCATACAATGAAAAAAAAGGTACGGGAGGGTGGGCAGCTCTTTTTTCTGAGCTCAGGCCCATCCCCATGACTTCACCCAATCTTGTCAGGCCAGCCACACACGTGGGTTCTGCGCATGTCCAGGCTGGCCAGTTCAGGAGGAAAATGTGAAGGAAACATTAGAAGGCTTCAGTGAAGCCTGCCTATCTCAGGTTCTTGGGTGACATCTACCGTACCCTGTCGTGGGGTCCTGGCTAAGTGAACCTTTTGGGGTGCCCTCCGTTCTGGGTGCTGTGATCCTTCTACATCTGTTGGTCCCTGAAACGGAGCTGAGCTGGCCTTGCTGGGCACCTGAAGAGGAGTCCCTATCTACCCCATTTCGGGGACCCGGGCTGGGGGATAAGCCAAAGTGCTTTTTGCGCTTATGTCCAGTAAGCTGCCATCCTATCTGGTGGAGGATTTCGCACTATTGTTTTAACCTAGAATCACTTGGTGTGTTTCATATACCTAAGACTTCATTTGTCTATTTGAACTTCTTCAACTGTTGCACTTTATATACTTCATATAATTATTTGGTGTGTTGAGCACACCAAAAAAGTCCCCCTTTTTTTGCACTTACACTGTGTGCAGAATTATTAGGCAAATGAGTATTTTGACCACATCATCCTCTTTATGCATGTTGTCTTACTCCAAGCTGTATAGGCTCGAAAGCCTACTACCAATTAAGCATATTAGGTGATGTGCATCTCAGTAATGAGAAGGGGTGTGGTTTAATGACATCAACACTCTATATCAGGTGTGCAAAATTTTTAGGCAACTTCCTTTCCTTTGGCAAAATGGGTCAAAAGAAGGACTTGACAGGCTCCGAAAAGTCAAAAATAGTGAGATATCTTGCAGAGGGATGCAGCACTCTTAAAATTGCCAAGCTTCTGAAGCGTGATCATCGAACAATCAAGCGTTTCATTCAAAATAGCCAACAGGGTCGCAAGAAGCGTGTGGAAAAACCAAGGCGCAAAATAACTGCCCGTGAACTGAGAAAAGTCAAGCGTACAGCTGCCAAGATGCCACTTGCCACCAGTTTTGCCATATTTCAGAGCTGCAACATCACTGGAGTGCCCAAAAGCACAAGGTGTGCAATACTCAGAGACATGGCCAAGGTAAGAAAGGCTGAAAAGCGACCACCACTGAACAAGACACACATGCTGAAACGTCAAGACTGGGCAAAGAAATATCTCAAGACTGATTTTTCTAAGGTTTTATGGACTGATGAAATGAGAGTGAGTCTTGATGGGCCAGATGGATGGGCCCGTGGCTGGATCGGTAAAGGGCAGAGAGCTCCAGTCCGACTCAGACGCCAGCAAGGTGGAGGTGGAGTACTGGTTTGGGCTGCTATCATCAAAGATGAGCTTGTGGGGCCTTTTCGGGTTGAGGATGGAGTCAAGCT
>BLSH010313365.1:424297-442480 GCA_018402905.1 Glandirana rugosa
TTTAGGAGGGGAAGTTGTGGTTATATGTACTTGTTGTTTACTCTGTATTATTTATGGTTTATTATGTGGGATAATGTAAGGTGATGTAATTTTTATATTAGTTATTATCGAATAGTAATTCCGGCATTGTGGTATACTTTGAAATGGGTTGTGAAAGGTACTACTCGAGTTTCTTATAATATACATGAGACACATCTTTTTGAAATAAACATCTTTTTGAAATAAAAAACTTTACAAATCATAATCACAACTCGCTTGGGCCTGACATTGCAAGCCCAGGCATGGCTTGAAAGCCCACAGGCACCGTGCCTGGGCCTGGGCCTGTAAAGTTTTTAGCAAGCCGAACCCGAACGATTTTTGAAATGTCCGGGTCCGGGTCCGTGCCACGGACACCCGAAAGTTCGGTACGGACCCGAACGTTACAGTCCGGGTTCGCTCAACACTAATACTAAACATTTCAAAAAATAAAGTTTTTCTACAAATAAAGTTTTTCTACACAGAGTACATATAATATTCTTTGAGCTCATCATGGAAAGTGTTGGGTAAAGTTTCATATGGTGTTACGGCCTTAATGATAAGCTATTATTGATTATATTTTTAATGTAGTGGAATGTAATAGGGTGTATTATTTGGTATTTATTATGTCTCATTTGTTGTTCATGTATATTGGTGTTGAAGGGGAGGATTTAAGCTGCTATTTATTTTTATTTGAAAAGATCTGTATATTCCTTTGAGGCTATAAATAAAACCCAGGGATTCCATAGTTTGTGGAATTGTGTGGTAGTTTCTCTTTTTATTGAAGCTGTTTCTTCCATCTCCTTGATTTCATTTTTTTTTTTTTGTCCAATCTCTGATAGAGGGTATTGATGTGGATCTCCAAGAAAGTGGCATAAGTGCTTTGGCCGCGTTAAGCATGTGTCTTAATAGTGATTGCTTATATGTCCTATATGAGAGGTTGTTGATGTTAAGTAGGCAGAAAGGTGCGTCTAATTCAATTTTTGTGTCTGTGATACGTTTGATCCAGACAATGACTACTCTCCAGAACAATTGGATTTTACGACAAGACCACCAGATATGAATGAAGGTACCCACTTCTTTTTGGCATCTCCAACATTTGTCTGATTCATTAGACATGCATCTATTCATTTTCACAGGAGTGATATACCATTGAGTTTGAATTTTGAAACATGTCTCTTGCATGCGAGTGCTTAGGGAACATTTGTGGGTGAATACACATGACTTCTCCCATTGTTTCTCTGAAATTTGAATGTTCAGGTCTTGTTCCCATATGCGTTTGTATTTATCTGTGATTACTGAGCTTGGTTGAGAGATCCAGTTGTAAGCCATCAAAGTGGCTCCTCTGAGTGGGTTTTCGTCAATGCAGATTTTTTCTAGGTTTGTGAGTGGTCTTGTCATGTAATTTTTATTTTTATTATTCTGGATGAAATCATGTATCTGGAAATATAACCAGTAGTTCAGTGTTTGATTGGTCAATATCTTAGCCAGCTGTTGGTGAGGCAGTACCTTGTCTTTGTTTATGCAATTGTGTACCAGGAGGGGTTTGTATTCCTTTGTTAGTAATAGTTTAATATTTTCCATTCCTGGGGAGAAATCAGGGTTCCCTGCTATGGGTGTGAGAGGGCTTATGGTTGAGGAGAGATGATGTGATTCTAAGCCTTTCTGGCATATGTTTAGGGTGGTGCTGATCAGAGGATGGTTTTTAATTTCTTCAGGAAAGTGTTTGGATGGGGACCAAGGGAGATATTGAATGTGGGTCTTTCTATCCATGAGTTCCAATTTGACCCAGTCTTTGTTGTTGGCGTGACAATGCCAGTCAATAAGTCTGGTGATGTGAGTTGCGTAATAATATTTTTTTAAATCTGGTAATCCTAATCCTCCTTTGTTTTTGGGAGAGGTGAGTAGTTTTAATTGGATACAGGGTTTTTTATGGCCCAAATAAAGTTTCTTTTGGTTTTAGTAAGTTTTTTTTGAAAAATTCACTTGGGACTTCGATTGGTAAGGCATGGAACAAGTACAATAATTTAGGTAATATCGCCTTCTTTAAGATGGCTGCCCTGCCAAACCATGAGAATTGTTTCAAGTTCCATAATTTGAGGTCCTTTTCAATCTGTTTGAGTAGTGGGATAAAATTGTGATGATAGAGCTTTTTAATTTCAGAGGTCAATTTGATTCCTAGATATTTGAGAGCTGTTGTTTCCCATTTATATGGGCAATTTTGAATAGTAAGTTTTTCTATTTCTTTTGGGAGAGTTAGGTTCATTGCTTCTGACTTGCCATTGTTTATTTTAAAATTAGATATATATTTGAATAATCTGAGTATTTCATTTAGGTTAGGTATTGAGATATGGGGTTGTGAGATAAAGAATAGCAGGTCATCTGCGTAGGCAGCTAATTTGTACTCCTTATTGTCAATGTTGAATCCGTGGATATTCGTATTGGTATTGATGGTTCTTATTAGGGGTTCTAGAGTTATGATAAACAGTAAAGGGGAAAGGGGGCAGCCTTGCATTGTCCCATTTTTAATATGTATGGTGTCTGAGAGGTAGTTATTAATTTTTATTTTTGCCGTTGGTTTTTCATATAGGGATTTTATCCATAGCATCATTTTACTTCCTAGCCCAATGTGTTTGCAGGTGGCAAACATATAATCCCATGCCATGCAGAGGTCTCAATCTGCCGGCCAGAATGCCTGCCAACAACTTGAGGTCTAGATTCAGAAGGGAAATTGGTCTGTAGTTTGCACAATTTTTGTGGTCTTTGTCTGGTTTGGGTATAACTGTAATCTGGGCTGATAGAAATTCCGTAGAGGGTTTTGCGTTTTTATGTAGAGAGTTGAGGGCGTCTTTTAGTGGTTTGTTGATTAAAGCTTCAACAGTTTTGTAATACTGTGAGGTGAGGCCATCTGGACCCTGGCTTTTCCCTGTTTTGAGATTTTTAATTGCATTTGTAATCTCTTCTGTTGAGATATGGGTTTCCAACTGTTTCGTATCCAAATGTGATAGTTTGGGAAGCTTGCTGTTAAGGAGAAATTCCTTGATGATTTTCTCTCTGTGGTCTGGGTTTTTTTTTAATTTTGCTTTGTGGAGGTAGGTTATATAGGTCGGTATAGTAATTATGGAATATTTTTACAATTTTAGTTGTGCCATGAGTTTCAATTCCTTTTTGGTCGTGTATGCTGTTTATATTAGTTGTGACTTTTATATCTTTCAGGGATCTAGCCAAATATTTGCTACTCTTATCCCCATACTCGTAGTAAATAGCTTTTTTGAGATACAGTGATCTCTTTATCCTGTTATCCAGGAGGGTCTGTAATTCTTTCCTGGTATCTAATAGTTTTTGTTCTGTTTTAATTGCTAACGTTTGTTTGTGCATAGTTTCTAAGTTGTGTATTTTAGTCAAGAGATTAGTGATGAGTATTTCTTTTTCTTTTTTCTTTTTTGCCTCCCATTTGATAAAATTTCCCCTTATTACACACTTGTGTGCTTCCCAAATTGTTAAGGGGGATGTGTCTTGAGGTTGATTATTTTGGAAATAGTTGGTTATCTCCTGTTTTATGTTTAGTTGTACTTCATTGTCTACTAGTAGTGAGGGGTTTAGTCTCCAATTAAAGATTTTTGGTTCCTGTGGAATAGTGTTTAGGTGGATTGATATGGGGGCATGGTCTGAAATGAGGATGTTGCCTATGTTGGCGTTTTTAAGTGTTGGTATATCTCTTTGCGAGATGAATAAGTAATCAATTCTGGTGTATCTCTTGTGTGGGTTTGAGTAGAAAGTGTAATCTTTTTCCTTGTGGTTTAGTAATCTCCATGTGTCTATCAGGGTTAGTGATTGTAGAAGTAGTTTGATTTTTTTTAGTATTCGGTAGGATATACTGGTTTTGCCTGATGATGTATCCTGTTGTGGGTTCAAAGGGATGTTAAAGTCTCCTCCTAAAATTAAACGTCCTTTTGCGAAGCACTTTAATTCATCAATCACTAACTGGCAAAATGTTATATATTTATTTGGGAAGTATACATTTGCTAGTGTGGTGGGTGTGCCTGAAATTGAGCCTTTTAGGAACATGTATCTGCCTTCAGGGTCTATAAGGACATTTTCTGTTTGGAATGTAGATTTTTTACTTAGTAGGATTGATACGCCTTTTGTTTTAGCGTGTGGGTTGGTTGAATGGTATGCGGATGTGAAAAAGTTATTTGTCATTTTGGGTGTTTGTGATCCTCTAAAATGGGTTTCCTGCAGAAAAACAATTTGAGGTTTATTTTTTTTGAGCTCTCTTAAGATTTTTTGTCGTTTTTCTGGTGAACTTAGGCCGTTTACATTATGTGAGATGATAGTGGGGTTTTTCCCAAGGTGTGAGTAGGCCATGATGAGTGTATACTCTGTGTAGTAGTAAACAGTAATGGAGTATATATAGATTGTGTGTGGGAGGTGCGGATGAAAGTAGGGGGTGATAGATCGGTTGCAGGGGTGTTTTCTTGCTATGTACAAACACTGACACTACGTTATAGTGTCAGAGGGTACTTAGTAAATTTAGAAATTCAGTTGTTGCTGAGATGGTGGTACTTCCGGTGATTATTTCTATTTGGGGGGTTGTGGAAGCAGTATCTTTTAGTGAGATGGTTCTGATTTCTATTTATTTAATTATTTAGGTGGTTTTTGTTAAGAAGTTGGTTTAGTTTCATTTATCATAAATGGATTATCACGTAATCCCAAGATATGTGATTATGATTCAATGTGGGCTAAGTAGTAAGATTGAGCTTAGATTACTTTAGTGGGGAGTTGGGGTTCTCCCTAAGGAGTGTAACTCCTGTAAAAATGTTTGAAATTGTGGTTATTTTAATAAGAGAAGTGCTTCTTTTAGCAGTGTATGTGTGATATTTTAGATCGTTAATTTTATCTTCTCAACATAACATAGTCTAAGAAAAAACAGATGTTACATTACATCATAAAATAATGTGAGCTGCATCTCAAATCTTCCAGGTAGGATTTGTAGAGAGTTGTAGTATTAATGTATTTAGAACTACTATCTGGATCACTGCAACAGGCAGTAAAAAGTTTTGCGTTGGATTAGGTGAGAAGCAGCTTAAACAATCTGGTAAAAGATTCAAAATGAACAAAAACAAAACCTGAGATTCTATGGTATACTTATCATATAGCATATGTTTCATTTGTGCTTATTGTTTAAAACATCAAGTAAGCTGTCGTTAAGTGGTGTGGATTTAAATTGGAGCCGTATATGACTCTCTTGCAAGGACATGTCAGAAATGGGGTAAAGTGTTTTAAATTCAGTTATATGTGAATGATTCTGGTAGTCAAGATAACTAGCAATGGGACCATGTCTAAGAGTCAATAACATTCCTCCTTCTTCTTTGTTTCTTACTTGTATTCTGGGATGGTCATGGTACTGATTCCTCAGGTGTCGTTCAGACCTTCTCCATTTTTTTTTTCCTCTCTCTTTTCTTCGTTTTTCTGTATTATCTGGGAAGATCTGTGAGTTTTATTCTGAAAAGTTTGGTAACCAGATCTAAACAAGTGTTTTGGCAGGTTGTTTGGATAATGTAAGTGCGTGAAAAAACATTAAAGTATCTCTTGCTTATATAGGATGTAACGTTTTATCCTTTCAAGGGACATCTTATTTTGTGGTGCACTCATATTTAATGAGTCTGAAAAGGTCATCCTGATAGGTGCTGCCCACAAGTGGTGATTTATTTTATTGCCTGTTTTCAGTGTGATGTCCGTATGTCGTATATGGTGATGTTGATCAGTATATAGTTCCGAAATGTTTAGAAAGTCTGATCTGGTGATCCAGATCAATATTGGTTATCTCATACTCTGGGTGTTTTTGGTGCTGGCGTGCCGGCGGGTTGTCCTTCATGTTGTTTTTGTTTCTTCCCTTTTCTGAATGTGGGTTTTTGGGGTGTAGAACCAGGTGAAGGAGTCATCATTGGGATTTGTGTAGGGAGGCGGAATTCCTGATACCACTCGGGAAGGTCTTTTAGGTCACTTTGGATGGCGTCGCAGAAGTACGGAATGTCTTCTGGAGTGCGTAAAAGGACTTGTTTGCCTTCAACTGTGATCTGGACAGCGAAGGGGAATTTCCACCTGTAGGGGATTTTTTTTTCCTTCAAGATTTCCAGTATTGATTTGACTGCTCTTCTGTTCTTTAGTGTAATAGGAGACAGGTCTTGGAACAATTGTATTGTTTCCCCGTTGAAGAGAATTTGGTAATTTTGCCTTGCTTTCCTCAAGATGTCTTCTTTCAGAGGAGAAATTATTAAGGCAACAAATGATGTCTCCTGGAGGGGCTGTGTTGGGCCCTTTGGGTCTGAGAGCCCTGTGGGCTCTTTCAAAGTCGATTGTTGAGTCCATGGGTCTCTCCAGAAGGTTGTTGAAAATGGAGGTAAGAACTGGTTTAATTTCTTCAGCGTTTATAGCTTCTGGTATCCCTCTTATCCTGATATTCTTTCTTCTTCCTCTGTTGTCCAGGTCCTCCATTTGTCTGTTAATGGCAATCAAGTGTTGAGAATGTAAGGTGGTTACGCTGTCGAGTCTCTTTATGGCTTTATCTCTTTGTTTCCCTATCTTCTCCATTGACGACATTTGTTCAGTCAGAGTTGATAGATCCGCTTTTAGTTCAGATATTGCTAATGAGAATGATTTTTTAATATCTGCGGCTATTTCTGTCATATCTCCGTAAGTTAATGGGTGGTCCAAATTTGTTGTGTTTCTCGTCGGGCCTTCAGAGGCTGCTAGGGATTCGTCGTCACAGTCTTCTTCATCTGTAAAGTCCTGTGACTGCGGGTTTTTAGGCCCCTCCACGTTTCTGCTCTTTGGGGTATTTTTAAACATGTCAGCAATATCAGAGCATGATGAGCCCGCTAAAGAACGGTGCTGTCTTGTTTGGGAGCTGGTTTGTGTGCCAGTTTTTTGGTTTTGCCCATGGTGTGGTAGTGGATTACTTGATATCCCCCTAAGTGTTCACAAAAATAACATGTCCCCTAGGGACAATGTTAGAAACAAAAATGAAAAAGAGGGTAGGTGTATCAAGATTGACGTTGGTCTATGAATATACTGGTGCAGGTCTTACATTGTGGTTATCCCTTAGTACAATATTTGAGGTGTTTTTCAGGGGTGAATATATCGTTAAGAGAATAGGGTATTGTGTTATGACCCCTGGTTTAACAAATTGTGATGTAATGGGGTTCTGATTTGTGAGCTGACCATTCTTAAATCTTAGTTGGTCTTAATGTGAATCTTTGTATACAGCTGAAGTACAGTCACATATCAGTCTTTATCTTTATGTCCCTTTGTACCAGTAGGTGTTCCAAATGGATGTTTGAATGTAAGGTGCCTGTTTTTTGCTTTCTTTTGACCTCGGGACCTCAGTAGATTGCTGTGTTTGCAATAGGTGGTGGAGCTATTTTTGATGGTGTCCTCTCTGAAGCCTTAACAGATCCTATTCTTGCCGCTGCTATAGTGTGGAGCAGTACTCTCCTATTTGTCTGCAAGAGAACTGGATCAATGTCCCTTCTTTTCTTCAAGAATCTGTGGACTCTTTGGTGTGAAGTGGTGAACGAGAAACATCTGCTCTCAGGCTTCGGTCATATCTGCACTCCTGGGTATGCTGTGAATGTCACTGGGTGATAGGTAATCAGTTTAGGGTCTCAGCAATCCCCTGTCTAATCAGGCTGTCTTTCGTGGGTCAGTACTGTTGCCTTCTGTGTAGCTTATGTGGGTAAACTACATTGACTCTGCACCGCGATCGACGTCCCTGTTCGGCGGGTCGCAGGCTAAATTTAGCCCGGTGTTTGCCGGAGGTCTTATGAGGCCTATTGATATGACGGTGTCCTTTGCAGTAGTAGAGCGGCAGTGGGCTCTTTGGCTCTCTGGTCTGATGTGACTTGTGTGGGTACACTGCAACGTCTCTGTACCGCGATCGCCGTCACTGTTCGGCGGGTGGCGGTCAAAATTTAGTCCGGTGTTTGCCGGAGGTCTTTTGAGGCCTGCTACTATGGCGGTGTCTTTGGGGATGCTAGAGTGGCAGCGGACTCTCTAACTCTCCGACCTGATGTCCGTGTCTCTTGATACTGGACTTAAAATGTTGCTTAAAGTGTGGGTGAGCTATTGGTAGAGGTATCAGTTCTCGCCGATCCTTTGTCAGCTCGGATTCCTCCAGATAGCTGTTGGATTTCTTCAGAGCTCGTTTCAGAAACGTCCGCCATCAAGCTCTGCTAGCCACGCCCCCTAGAGATTTGTAAGTACCGTAGTATGTCGCCTTACCACAAGCATGCACAATTTTAAAGCATAACATGTTAGGTATCTATTTACAAGGCATAACATCATCTTTTATTTTTTTACCAAACAATTGGATATTATATTGCATTTTTGTGTATTATTATTCATTAACGTGTATTTTTGCATTTTAAAAACCGCTGTACAAATATCATGGAACATAAAACATTGCAACATCCACCATTTAATTCTCTAGAGCCTTTTCTTAAAAAAATATGTATACTGTTTGGGGTTCTTAATTATTTTCTGGCAAAAAATACATACTTATTTTTAAATATAACCCAAAAGTGTCAGAATTGGCCTGGTTTTAAAATAATTGAGTAGTATAACAGAACTTACTTATTTATAGTAAATAAAACTTTTTGATTTATATGCTAATTTAACTACTCAGTATGAGTTTGTCTGTAGCCTAGTTGTATGTTGCATCATGCAGAAAGTTTTCACATTTCTTTTTCCATTACATATCCCAAAAATAAGGGCATTATTACTTATTTCAGGACAGTGGGCATATACTGTTCTCATACCAAATTTGAAACTTAAGAATGAGGGACATCCTGGGATATGTGGTGCACTAATCATGCTGTGGCAAAAATGGATATGGCTGAATTGTGCTGAATATTAAGTGTGACTTAAAGATTTGTGGTTAAATAGAGTCTAATCCTATGTTGCACCCATAGGCATGCACACATAGGGTGGAAGGTGTGCCTGGGCACACCCTAAACCCCCTGTACTGTGCAGATTCCCCCTGCTGCCTGGCTGCAGAGAAAGAGACTGGGGAATCTCTGTCCTCAGTCTCTTTCTCTGTCTCTGTTTAGACCCCTGATATTTCACCAAAATCCCTCAGCAGGACTCCTAAATAAAATTGTAAATATATATATATAATATTGTAAGAAATAATAAAAAAAACTAAATTGTAGAAAAAAAATAAAAATAAACTACTGACACTGTCTTCTGCCCTTCTGACATATATACACACACACTTATGTTTGTTTATGCTTTGTTGTGCACACTCTAGTGTACATTTTAGAGTGAGGAAAATGTATTTGACTTACAGTAGCTGTGTGAGTCTGGTTAATTGGTTGGGGTTACTGTAGGTCAGGCTGGAGGGCTCTACAGGTCAGGCCTCTGGTACCTTCCCCTGGTTGGGGTTACTGTAGGTCAGGCTGGAGGGCTCTACAGGTCAGGCCTCTGGTACCTTCCCCTGAGACTGGGGAATCTCTGTCCTCAGTCTCTTTCTCTGTCTCTGTTTAGACCCCTGATATTTCACCAAAATCCCTCAGCAGGACTCCTAAATAAAATTGTAAATATATATATATAATATTGTAAGAAATAATAAAAAAAACTAAATTGTAGAAAAAAAATAAAAATAAACTACTGACACTGTCTTCTGCCCTTCTGACATATATACACACACACTTATGTTTGTTTATGCTTTGTTGTGCACACTCTAGTGTACATTTTAGAGTGAGGAAAATGTATTTGACTTACAGTAGCTGTGTGAGTCTGGTTAATTGGTTGGGGTTACTGTAGGTCAGGCTGGAGGGCTCTACAGGTCAGGCCTCTGGTACCTTCCCCTGGTTCTAGAAGCTACTGGAAGTTTCTAGAAGCTGGTGGGTGGATGTAAGGAAGTAATGATATCCATATTTATGGGAATCTGGCCAATGTCCAGGCAGGAGGCCTGACAAGGTGGCTGGGTCAGCCCATAAATATTGTGGAGTCTTGACAGCAGGGGGGTCGGGTGGAAGATGGAGTGCTGAGGCTGTGTTGTGTGAACTGGGAGGGGACCCGGGGCTGAGGGAGCTCTGCCTCCAGGTTGGGAGCTGAGGAAAAAATGAGAGAGGACAGAGAGATCTCCACTACCCCACAGTCTCTTCTAAGAGATTCCCTGGCTAGCATGGGAGAAACTGGACAGCAGAAGCCTGAACAGCAGTCTTTTCAAAAACAGCAGGATTTCCAGGGATAGTGTGAGAACCTCTACACTATAGTTGGGGGAACAGTTCGGCCCGAGCATGAGTTCAGTCCGAACATTGGGTATTCACCTGTTTGAGCGGGGTACACAGAATCCCCGGATGGTGACTAGGTGACACTGAGTGAGCGGTGTCTTACCTCACCAGTGACAGCAGTCCATTGTGGCTACAGGACAGCACTCTCCTCCTCCTGCCTCACTTAGCTATGTCAGCTCGGTTACAATTCCCTGTTGCCATCGCTTGCACACAGCACTGACACTTCCCCCATGCTGAGCTGTTCTCATCCCATCCTCCTTTCCATTCAGGAAATGGCACCAAAAGCTCACAGCTTCTCCCCAGTCAATGAGAGCGGAGAGGTGTGGACTGTGGAAAGTAAAGTGGAAGTCCAGCACTGGAGATCTGCTGTAGGGCCCTAGAGCAGATGGATGTTGGACTCTGGGATTTTGTGGAGCCTGATAAGCTAATATGACAAGGAGGCTGCACAGGCCCCCAAGAGCTAGGCGCAGGGTTGCAATTGCAACCACTGCGACCCCTGAGGCTACACCCATGTTTTTGAGTATTGCATAATGTCAGGCTCAGACCGGCTCTGCTTTTTTCCCCCATGCCAATGGCTGCTGATAAAGGATGCATATACTGTACTGTCACCATTTAAAGAGGTCATAAGGATGGTGAGCCATGATAATGCATGCATCAGTGACACAATCCCTGTTGTGTTCCTGCTGGAGTAGACTCTGTGTGGCATTATGAACAGGGCACTCAAGGCAGAGCAGCGAGAGGAAGAGGAGAACTTTATGCAGACACCATTCTTGCGACGCCATACAACACACAAAAGGAGAGGGAGGAGGAGGAGGATTCTGGCAGTTTTGGAGGCATTGAAGCAGGGGAAGACATACATCAACCCTTAACAGATGGTTTTCTATCCACAGAACCATTGGAAATAATACATGGCTGGGAGGAGGCAGTTTCAGATACTGTAAACCTCAGTGACCAGGAGGAGTCTTCTTCTCATGCCTCCGCAAACTGGTGCATGGGCTCCTTCATTCTTCAAAGCCTGCGAAAGGACCCGAGAATATGTGGCATCCAGGAAAATGATCACTATTGGTTGGTAACCCTCCATGACCACCATTACAAGGGGAAAGTCTCGGAACTCATTCCATCCCCACAGAGGGAGCAGAAGATGAAATCTCTTGAGGACACATTAAAGAGGAGTTTATGTAATGCCTTTGCAGACTCTAGTAGAGTACAGTCTTGTAGAAAACATAGTTTAGTGGCTTCTGTTGGTCAAGAGAGGAGCAGTGGAGAAGGGGGTTGCCTCAGTGATGCTATTTAAAAAAAATATCCCATTGGCAGCATCTTCATCATATGGCGGGAGATTATCTAGGGGCAAAAACAGACGTGGAGAGCTTTCCAGTTGGTGATCCCCTAGGTTACTGGGTCATGAGAATAGGCCACCAGCCAGAACTTGCCCTCTATGCAGTTGAGCTGCCCTGCATCCAGTGTGCCTTCTGGATGGGCATTCAGTGTTGCCACAGGTTTTGTGAAAGATTAGAGAGCATGTCTGTGCACATACTCTGTGGAAAGGCTGACATTTATCAAAATGAATCAGTCCTGAAATAGCAGCAGCTATCAAGCCCCTGATGCCGATGTTGCTGATTAAGTTCTTTCTGGATCTGAAGTCTCTCAAAGACTGTCTAGACTGCCTAGCTTTGTGGGTGTTGATTTCATATGAAATACATTTTTTGGTGTAGGTTTCATGGGCACAATTAACACCCAAAGACCATTTTTTCTGCACATGTTTGACAGGTGCATATCATTTCAATTTTTGAGGCCAAGTTTTGCTTTCATCAAGAGTACCTCTACAAGGTTACAGTGTGAAGGCACCACCAACTCCCAAAGCCTGCACCTACTTCTATCCAAAGTCTGCGAAAGAGACACCATAATTTATCCACAAATTGTGAACTCACCATACAGACTCATCATACATTTTGTTTACAAAATAAAGAAAGCTTGCAGGGAAATTTATTTGGGCTTTATAAATGTCATTATTGCTGCAGCTGGTTTTGTACATGGTACAGATTGTGCCATTTTACAGGCAGACTAAGGGGACCCCCCCCCCCAGGCACTTTATTTAAAGGAATTTTTCATTTTTATTGTTATTTCTCATTTTTATGGTTTTACTTTCAGCAGAATATTCAGCACTGACCCTGTGAGACACTAATAGAGTAAGGCAGCTAAACACTAAAAGGAAATTCTCCAAAACATCAGGAAATAAAAAAACATAAAAAGTGTAGTATTACTAAAAATCTAATTGTGGGATAAACAGTACATATATGCAATATGAGGTAGAAGAAACAGCCTCAGTGATGAAGGTGTTAAAAAACAACACTCTGTGCCAAGATGATTCTACGCTACCCACCACCAGACGTGCAAGCCTCTAACCTCACTTGTTCGACCTCAAAAGCTGATCACAGACTTCCTTTATTCCTGATGCCAGCCAGGTCACATCATTACCACAGACAGCAACCGTTGGTATACGCAGACATATGCAAGCAAGAGAATGGAAATCTAGTGCTCTCTGTTTAAACAATTTATTATAAAAGTAAATAAAATCCAGAACACTCACATATTGAAGCACTCAGAACCGAGTGACGACATGCACACATTCTTATAGACAAGCGTCCTTGTCGACAGAGATGGCCACGAGTGACATCACTGATGGCTCCTCTCCCCGTACATGTTACGTCCGTCAGGCGGGACTTCATCAAGTCCCGCCTGACGGACATAACATGTACGGGGAGGAACCATCCGTGATGTCACCCGCATCATTGAAATTCGTTTAACTACTTCAGCCCCGGAAGGATTTCTCACTTTAGGACCAGAGCACTTTTTGCGATTCGGCACTGCGTCAATTTAACTGACAATTGCGTGGGCGTGCGAGGTTGTACCCAAGCGAAATTCATGTTCTTTTTTTCCCACAAATAGAGCTTTCTTTTGGTGGTATTTGATCTCCCCTGCGTCATTTCTGATCACCGCTATAAACAAAAGAAGAGCAACAATTTTCCAAAAAAAAACAATTTCTTACTTTTTGCTAAAATAGAAATCCAAAAAAAAAATATATAAAAAAAACATTTTTTTTCCATTGGTTTTGGCCGATTTATATTCTTCCTCATATTTTTGGTAAAAAAAATTGCAATCAGCGTTTATTGATTGGTTTGCGCAAAAGTTACCACGTTTACGAAGGATGAGAATTCATTTCTGGGGCTTTTTTTTTATTTTTTATTTTTTACTAGTAATGGCGGTGATCTGCGATTTTTAGCGGTACTGCGATATTGCAGCGGACATGTCGGACCATTTTGACACTTTTTTGGGACCATTGGCATTTATACAGCGATCAGTGATATAAAAATGCACTGATTACTGTGTAAATGCCATTGGCAGTGAAGGGGTTAACCTGGAGGGGGCGCTCTAAGGGTTAACTGTGTTCCCTGGGCATGTTCTGTTCTGTGTGTGGGCTGGGCTGGCTGGGGGAGGGGAGTGATCACAGCTTCCATATACAGGAAGCCTGTGATCACAGCCCTTCCCCCTCTAACAGTACGGAGATCCGTGTTTACTTACACGAACCTCCGTTCTTTCACTGTGGGGGTGCCATCGTGGGTAGCCGGCGGCGATTGAGTCCACCCTACCCGCTCCCTGGCCCCCCTGAACACAGTAAGTGCGCAAGCTCACAGTGCGGGATATTGCAGCCGCTGTCATATGACACGTGGATTCCAATGGAGGAGTGTTTTTTTAAGCATGTGATTAGAGCCAGAGGCCCTAATAGGCTTTGAAAAGGGTGGGCTCAGGGTGCAGGGCACTGCACCCGAAGCCCACACAGTTGTGTGACAATAGCAAATGAATATTCACTATTGTAACACTGAATCTCACCCAATTGGCCAAAAGGAGATCCGATCAGATTGGCCGGCAGGAGGAGGAGGAAGGAGATGCACAGCACATGGAGGAGAGGAAGGAGACGCAGACCACAGCCCAGAGAGAAACCACTGTCCACTGCCTGTGTGAGATGGGGTAAGTGTGGTACCCCAACTGACTGACCGCCAACCAGGGGGTGCCGACTGTGACTTGATCGACCGAGGGGGTGGGTGCCGATTGGATTGTTTGCCACCCCCCCAAACAAAAAAACCCACCAGCCATCACTGGTCTGCAGTGCTTATACCCACAGCATACTACAGTTAAGGTTCGTGCACATTGGGCTTTAAAAGGCATTTTATAGGCCTAGCGATTTCCTGCATCTAGGGGGCCACACTTACAGCCTACAGCCTGCCATAAAAGTAAATAGCGGTATGCATCAGTGCTCTTGCAAATGACAGTGCTTCTTTGCCTTTGAGCTTATCCATGCATGTCTCAAGGACCTTCAAGGACCGGGTAACCTATAGTATGAGGGTCCACTCCCTTAGACCTGTACAGCACCCTGCAGGAGTACCTTGGTTTGGAATTCCAGGCTTTCCTATACGCAGGGTCCAGTGCCATGTGTGGTCACATTACAGGCAAAACCTCGCAAAATTCTTCTGTCTTCTTAGCAAAGCCCAGGTACCATTTATCTTAGCTTTAGTAGCCATTTGGCTGTCCCTGATTCTAAAAAGAACCTGTGTGGGAACCAATATAAAAGCTGTAGAAGTGAACATCCACCTTCAAGACACTGGCGAAAAAATTGATGTGCTCCCAAGATTGGAGGGGATATATAGGGGAGGCTTCCTGTCTAATTTGAATTACCAGTGTCCATTCACCTATAGATAATAACCTATAACCTATCAGGTAATGATTATATATCCTGCTCTGTGTCCCTTGATGTATGAAAAAGAAATAAGCATTGGAATTTACATGAGCACTGCCACATACAGCCACTCACTTGTATAGCAGGCAGTATGGGGCTCACGAGGCTCCAAGGCCACTGGAAATAGCTAGGAAATTAAGCTAGGCATTTTAAGTGCCTGTTAAAGCCTCGTGTGTATGAACTGTGCTGTGAATGAGAATGTCACAGATACAGCCAGGAACTCAAAAACATTTGCCAATAATAAAGTTTGGTATGAAGTGTCTAAATCTGTGCTCCCTTCCACCTGTCTGTCCCTCCATTCTGTGCTTCTTCCCATCTCCGCCAGTTCTCCCTTCTCTCATCGGGTTTGCTGAGTCCTTGTGATCAGTCTGCAGCCATTTCCATGAATCAATGAATCTGCAGTCAGTCAGCTGTTTAGTAGGTGTACTCCATCATTAGGGTTGCCACCTGTCCAGGATTCCCCTGGACAGTACGGGTTTTGAATCATGTGTCCTGGTCTCCTTCCGCCTGGAACCTGAACACATGATCCAGGCTGCACTGTGGCTCTGTGCTCCATCTTCTCAGCTGGTGGAGGAACATGAGTAGTTAATGTTATCAGGAGCAAGTTCTTTTCTATATTCAGCAATTCCGACAATCTAATCTGAGTCCCCACGTCAACTTCTATACAGATCCAGCGGGCAATGTAATTGCCAGAAACCGCAGCACAAGGATTACTCCGCTGGGACTATTTGATGATTTTCGGGCTCATGCGGAGTAATCCTTGTGCTGCAGTTCCCAACAATTACATTGCCCGGTGGATCTGTATAGAAGCTGACGTCGGGACTCAGATTAGATTGTCGGGACAGCTGAATAAAGATAAGAACTTGCTCCTGATAACATTAAAAGCCCTTTCCCACTGGGGCAGTGGTAGCGGTAAAGCGCTGCTAGTTTTAGTGGTGCTTTACCACTGTTAATTCGGGTGGCAGCAGGGCGCTTTTAACCCCTAAGAAGTGGTTAAAAAGGGGTTAAAAGTGCAGTCAGAGGCAGTGGAGGAGCGATGTATACCCCGCTCCCACACCACCCCAAAGATGCTGCTTTAGAGTTGCCACCTCATCCCTTTAAACCCGAACACATATGAATTACACAGGTTCTGGGGCTGATTAAGGTGCTAATTAAACTCACTTGGTGCCTTATCTGCATTAAATTAGCCTCAGAACCTGTGTAATTCATATGTGTTCGGTTTAAAGGGATTAGGTGGCAAACCTATGCTGCTTGCAGGCCTTTTTTTCCCATCTTGCAAGCGCACCGCCCCAGTGTGAAAGCGCTCGGCATTCACACTGGGGTGGATTGGGGGAGTTTTTCAGATGCTTTTTTTAGCACTAAAGTGCCTGAAAAACGCTCCAGTGTGAAAGGGGTCTAACTACTCATGTTCCTCCCCAGCCACCAGCTGAGCAGATGGAGTGCAGAGCCACAGTCTGGATCGCCACAAGAGGTAAGCACTTGAGCCCAGGGGGTTAAATAGTGTTCCTTCCCCTGGAACCCAGCTGAGCAGAAGTTTTTTGGAATTGCTGCAGACAAGAGGTCACTCAGCAATAGTCTTGTTCCTGCCCCCCAGTTCCCTGATGACTTCACAGAATATACCGGAATGGCTGAACAGCCTTAGCCCGGGTTCACGCTTGTGCGAACACAGACATCGCATGTGATTCTCACCCACACTGCGGTGCTGATCACATGTCTGTGCAATGGGAGTTCAGCCCTACAGTAGTATGGCTGTACTCGCATTGAATTCACAGAAAATAGTGCAGGGATTTTTTCCCCCCCGCACTGGAATTGGATCGCATGAGTGTTGTCACCTATGCGATCCGATTCCTGTGTGAGTTCACAGTACGCACTGCGATCTGTGAACCGATCTGGGGGTGTCATTAACATTGTAATGACACCAGCAGCTGTTCGCAGAGGGCAGTGTGAACTGCCTGCAGGAGAGATGAGATGTGGAAACCAGCGCTGTAATCACATATGTGTGAACCTAGGCTCAGGGCTCATTTACACATGTGGTGCCCTCTGAAGAGCAATCAATGTTTGCTATGTAGGGCTCAGGAGGATGCCATGTACAGAGTGCAGGGCTCAGGAGGATGCCACATTCAGAGTGCAGGGCTCAGGAGGTTCTCACGCACAGAGTGCAGTGCTCAGGAGGATGCCATGTACAGAATCCAGGGCTCAGGAGGATTCCATGTACAGAGTGCATGGCTCAGGAGGATGCCACGTACAGAGTGCAGGGCTCAGGAGGATGCCACACACAGAGTTCAGGGCTCAGGAGGATGCCACACACAGAATGCAGGGCTCAAGAGGGTGCCACGTACAGAGTGCAGGGCTCAGGAGGATGCCACATACAGAGTGCAGGCCTCAGGAGGATGCCATGTACAGAGTGCAGGGAGAGAGAGAGATTGCGAAGCAGCAGATATAGCTGATTGGCTAGTTTCCTTGTTACCTAGTATTGCCAACATAATATGACAGGTGCTTATTAGAGTTGAGCAAACCCGAACTGTAAAGTCCAGGTTCGTACCAGACTTTAGGGTGTCCATGTCCCGAACCCGGACATTTGAGAAAAAGTCCGGGTTCGGGTATTTTTTTGCGCATTTTGAATAGCTGCAAGGCAGCCAACCAACAAGCGTTTCACTTGTTTGCCCTTAGAAGCCATCACCGATCCACGCCTACTAACGGCATGGCTGTGATTGGCCAGTGCATCATGTGACCCAGCCTCTATATAAGCTGGAGTCACGTAGTGCTGCATGTCACATCATCTCATACTAGTGTAGGGAGAGGATGCTGCTGCTGCTGTAAGGGACAAATTAGCTTTAGAAAATCATTTCATACTAGTGTAGGGAGAGGATGCTGCTGCTGCTGTGAGGGACAGATTAGCTTTAGAAAATCATCTCATACTAGTGTGGGGAGAGGATGCTGCTGCTGCTGTGAGGGACAGATTAACTTTAGAAAATCTGTTAAAAACAGCGATTTATTGGTGAGTGGGTGCTAGAGGAGATTTTTGTTTGCTAGAGTACATTTTGTTTGCTAAGCAAAGTGCCTCATATAAAAGCAAGC
>BLSH010313365.1:450813-463911 GCA_018402905.1 Glandirana rugosa
GTCGTCATTTACATGCACTCGGTCAGAAATTGGTCAATTATTTTGTGACACTTCTTATCTTCTCGGAAGAATCTCGTCTTTCATGACTAGTGTTTTCAAATGACAAGTCAATAAAAGAGTCATCAAACGACGGTATAGGTCAGTAATTCCGACGTATTAGTAACTAAACTTTGTAACCGGTCGACAACCAAGCAATAGTAGTGGATATTTTAGATGAGAACGTAACAGTGGATGAAGCCCTCCTTCGTCCATCATTTGTTCGTTTGAACGTCACCAAACACGAACACGTCAAGATAATATACAATGCATGTTTTTCATATGTCCAGAGTAATAGAACTGCACAAGCACAAACCACTGCAAGTTTGCTTGTTTACTACCTGCTTCCTCCCGAAGTAGGTGACAATGCAAGAGTAGATTTTATAGGTGATGATAACGAACCAACAGCTGGCCAATGTTTCAAATCAATGATTATGCAGCCTTAATGACTGGATATGGCAGCAAACTACTGAGAAAATAACTGAACAGTAAACTTTTGTGATCAGTACTTTCTGCTCTAAGAAGGCTCTTCTATTCTTCACAGTGTTTTATTAACTGGTTAAAGACTGGCTCACGTACATTTACTGCTGCAGAGTGGCAGCATAATGCAAATCGCCATTTATAAGTGGCGATTCACGCAGGCGCGGCTAGGGGGCAAGCGTGCGCTGCCGCACTCTCATGCCCACCGCACGCTCCCTCAGTGTGCCCGCGAATCAGGAGGACACGATGTCCGCCGGTGACATGACAGAGATCTACTGATCCCTGTCATCGGGATCAGTTAGATCTGTTATGCCCCTGCCAGCCCAGCCCCCATACAGTTAGAACACACCTAGGGAACACAGTTAACCCTTTGATTGCCCCCTGCAGGTTAACCCCTTCCCTGCCAGTGACATTTATACAGTAACCAGTGTTTTTTTTTTTAACTCTGATCGCTGTATGGTCCCAAAAAAAAAAGTGTCAAAAATGTCCGATCTGTGTCCCGATAAAAATAGCAGATCGCCGCCATTAATAGTACAAAACAAATAGTAAAACCCCATAAATGAATTCTCATGGTTTGTAAATGCTGCAACTTTTGCGCAAACCAATCAATCAATATATGCCGATTGCGATTTTACCACAAATATGTAGAATAATATATATCGGCCAAAACTGATGAATAATGTTTTATTTTTTTATATTTTAACTTTTGGATATGTATTATAGCAAAAAAGTAAAAAAAAATTGTGTTTTTTTCAAAATTGTCACACCTTTTTGTTTATAGCGGTGATCATAAGTGATGTAGAGGGGATCAAATACCACCAAAAGAAAGCTCTATTTGTGATGAAAAAAAGTATGTCAACATCGCACGACAGCGCAATTGTCAGTTAAAACAATGCAGTGCCGAATTGCAAAAAGGGCTCTGGTCAGGAAGGGGGTAAAACCTTCCAGGGCTGAAGTGGTTAAAGGATTTTTTGATTTCTTTGCTCACTTCTCACTATAGCCAAATAAGTTAAACTTTTTCATTGGTCCCAAAATGACCCTATTTGGAAAGTAGACAGTCCAAGGTATTCAGTAAGAGGCATGGTGAGTTGTCATTTTTTGGCACGATTTTTTGGAAATTAAAAAAATGAAATAAATTGTCATTTCTCACACGCAGCACAAGCTTACTTAGAATTATACCCCAAAACAAATCCTGCTATGCCCCCTAAGTATGGGAATAGGGATATCATGTATATGTGAGTCCTCCCAGAAATGGAAAGCATCTGCATGGTCTTTATATACATTGGCTAGGTGGTTGATGGGCAGTAAAAATGTGTCTCAGCTGCGTGTTTTTACTTCAACTGCGAATGTAAACCCTTACTCTTACACTATAACACTTTTAATTGCTTGTGTGAGTTAAAGGGGTTTTCTTGGCAAAGTGAATTGTACATTGCAATGGAAATTTCACTTACATTAGTAAATGAGATAAAGCTGTACAGACTTCAATCATCCAATCATGTGCAAGCAAACATATTGTGTTTTTTATTTTTTTCATTTGCTGAAGCGCACTGTCAGCGGACATCACAGAGCTGACATTGATGTAGATGGACAGATGGGTTTGTCACTCTTAACCCTTCTAGCTGTGCTGAACCCTTTTTTTGTAAGACTGTTGCAGAAGGGCAGGTCATCACCTCTAGTGCATGTTCTGCAAGCTCAAGCCATTCATTTATCTTTGACACTTAGTAATCTATCAGGTCTTTCTGCACTTCTGAGGTTGTTGGATTGAGCCGAAAAACTCATTGACCGTCATGGCCAACCCATGCCTGTAAGTGCTACCTAAGGCCAGGCCTGCCCTGCTGCAGGCTGGAGAAAGTACCACTCCACCTACAATCTGTGAAACCTCCTATATGCTCAAAATCACAAAACATAATATACTTATATATAAAATATATAGATGTTTAAATATTCAAACTATATATTCAGCCCATATATAAAGCCCAAGTATTTGTAGATTAAATAAATAGAGGGGCTGAAATTAAGCAAAATTATGTGCACATAAATATGCTATATATTTGTCTTGTGCGTGACTTCTGCTAACAGTAAAATCCATGCTCTGTGCACTCTTCAACAGATGTGCTCTCACCTTAAAGCGTTTGTTACCCCTAAAGAAAAAATATAAAGATCCTATTCCCTTAAAACATATTATACAGCACAGTGCTTGTGCTGTGTCATTTGGCCCCCTGTATCACCTGTAATACCTGGCTGATCCTGTCAGTTTCTACCCTCCCCCATACACTGACTTTGCTGTATAATGGCGGTATAATGGCTGCCGAGCTCTGACACCAGAGTCATCCGCACATGCCTCCATCATCCTCAGCCTGCTCTGTGTCTCCTGTGTGCTCTCCCCCCTCTCCTCTCTGCCTGACAGCTCTGTGTCTGTGCCGCCCCCTCTCGTCCTGCTGCTCAAATTACTTCTTTATTTTTTATATAATCCTCAGTTTATTAATGTAATGGCCTGTGACTGTGCTTTATGTAAATAGTGCTCTATATACCTTGTTTACAGATCGCTGTGCTGCGCTCATTGACCTGCCTCTCTCTTCTCTCTCAGCCCAACAGATGCAGCGGGCAGGGCCGCCTCTCTTCTTCTCTCCTACTCCCCTCCTGACTGACGTCAGTGGGGGATTCTCAGCCTTGCCCACTGCATCTGTCGAGCTGAGAGAGGAAAGAAGCAGCGGGTCAATGAGTGCAGATCAGCGCTCTATAAACAAGGTATATACAGCATTATTTTCATAAAGCCCAGTCACAGGGGGCCATTGCAGTAAAAAAAGAAAGAGGATTATGAAAAATTACATTGGTGGGTTAACAACCACTTTAAGGGCATGACTACACATTACTTGGTCTAAGAAGGCTTTTTGTCCAATCCCAGAGGACTATGCACACTCTAAACCAGAATGGTTACATTTACAGGGCTCCGTTTCCCCTGCATCAAACCTGGGCACCTCTGTTCACCCGTACACAAAAGGAAAAATGCTAGACATAGTGTTTTATCCTTTTTTAAAATTGATTTCACATAAAAATTCTTCTGGATGTACACTCACTATTTGCTGGAGCTTCCAGCGCACAACGCTATATATCTCATGCAATATAGATATGCTGTGTCTGATCACTAATAGACAATCCTCACAATGGTACAGTTACCACTTGGTATTCTCCAGAGAGTGTTGTGACATCATCAGGCCCCTCCCCTATGCGTTACGCCACAGGGTCACTTGGCTTACTCAGGGGGATGGATTTTGAACTGGAGCCAACATACCCATTGACCATCATGGACAAGCCAAGCCAGTAAGTGCTACCCAGGGCCAGGCCTGACCTACTGCAGCCTGGAGAAAGTTTATAACTCCTTTGTTAGATGTGTCTTGCTGGTGGTGCTAATACTGCTACCTGCTTGTTTGCCGTTGGCATTAGAGATGAATTATGTAGCTGAGGCATAAATGTTGCCACTGGGCAAGCTTTGTACAAACACCTTAGAAGCACTGCCTGTGTGATGCATTTCGTCTCCCCTTTCATGTGGTGGGATGCATTCAGCCATTTTGGTCTAGTAACAATGATCCGAGAAGGATCTTTGGCAGAAGGTCTTTGGGGGGGTCTTCCCCAAAAATGAGAGAGGCCTCAGATTTGAGACAGAAGGCTAACTTGTCGCCAAAAATAAATAAATAAATAAAAATGAAAGTTTGCAATTTTTAAATGTAAAATAGTAAAATATACATTAAAATGAATCTTTTGCTGTATTTACATTTTTATCTATTTATTATTTTAATTGGTGGACCCCTAGGGGAGGGCTACCTGGGGCGATACGTCCCACTGTGGGTTGGCTGGTGCAGAGGCCAAGGGCACTAGAAGATAGCCTGCTGAATTTTCCTGCGCACATCGCAGTTGTTTGTTCGAAGCATTTCCAAATTGAATAATTGATATTTGGGGAGAATTTCACTTTCACCCAAACAAAAACAGAAACACTACATGGAACTACAAAGAGTAAAGAAGGCGTGAGACTTTAGAATGTTAGTTTTAATGTTACTGTAAACCCAGTACAAAAATGATTGCATTTGATATTTTAATCTGTAGTTTGACACGCATTAGTAATCCAATGAACTTTTGACATTTGAAGCTCCTATTCATTTAACATTACCTGTTTTATCATTTACAGTAGTGCTTATCACTGCCTCTGAATAAGCTTGGTTTCCAGATAAGGTGTGGGCACCACTGAAAGATGCCGAGCCTGAAATCCAAAAGCAAGATCAAGGTTTGCAATAAATTCCAAAGACTGCTTTGAAATCCAACACTAAAAAGATCTGACATTCTTCTATCTGAAAGCATTAAAAACCTGTTTGTACAGAGAAAGCTTGGCTGGCCCAATGCCAAGGCAAGACACTGGACAATGTTTGAAAGCAAAGCTACAAGAATAAACATTGCCTTTACAGATTCCTGTAATTTGTATCAGTGTTTTTTTTTTCTGTAATTTATTATTTTCATTTTTCAGTGTATGACAAATTCTGCCTTGGTCCTTCATGTGAATCATTACAAAGTGTGAACAATATATGAAATATGACTATTAAACATTCAAGCCAAGGACAGGAGACGGCAGAACAAAAGTGCACATTTCAAAAGCCAAAGAAATTATTAATTAAATTAAACACAAAAACAATAGTAGTTGGAACATTTAGATTTGTACATATTTACATAATACAATAAGAGAGTAATAAGCACATGGTTCAAGGTGGGGATGTAAAATCAGATTTTGCCCTGAGTCAATGGATTGGGCCATACGGTATGGGACTATAGGTTTGGGAATACTGAAAGAAACTTGCTGTTGTACAAAGATGTTCTGACTTGGTGGATGAAAAGAATAAACCTCATTGAGATGCATTTTCCTATTGCCCTAGTAACAATTTAATAATCCTGAGGGTGTAAGGATTTTTAACTGCTTCCTGCCTGGCCCATAGACAAATGATGACTGAGCGGAAGCGCTTCAGTTTCGGGTGGACGTCATATGATATCCTCACAGTCATGCAACTTGCCTATGCACTAGGGGCCATAGCGGATAACAAATCATTGTATCTAGCTGCCCCGGTACCATGTGATTGCAGTGACCAACCACAGCCATCACATGACTTTTGTACTCAATGAATAGGTTTCATTCGTAACCATTCATTGTGTATTATTGTGATGATCTCTGTGATTGGTCACTGTGATCACATGGTACAGACAGGGCCAATGGTTATGGGTGAATGGATGCCATTCTTAAAAATGATTGCTTATAACAGATCATCACTGTTATAAGCAATCATAGTGTAAAAAAAAAATCCTGATCACTTCCCCAGAGTAGTATGGCATTACTATAGTAATACTGTACTGCTCTAGTCACAGTATGTAGAAAAAAAATATTGTAAAAAGGGGAGAAAAATGGAAAACAAAATGTTAAAAAAAAATTTCTTTACATATTGTTACCAGACAGTATCCCTGATCACCACTACACCAGTCATGTGATGACACTGCACTGCTCTGGGGACAGTACAAAAAAAATTGCAAAAAAAAACACATTTTAGTTTGTTTTCCAAAAAAATCTGGCACAAAATTACAACTTCAAAAAAGTCACCATGCCCCTTACTAAATACCTCAGACTGTCTACTTTCCAAAAAGGGGTCATTTGGGGAATATGTGTACTGTCCTAGCATTTTACGGCCTCAAAAAATGAGATGTCAGTACATCAGGATTGATCAATTTTCAGATATATATACCATCGTTTGTAGACTCTATAACTTTCCTACAGACTAAATAATATACACTGATTTGGGTTATTTGTTACCAAAGAAATGTAGCAGAATATATTTTGGCCTAAAAGTATAAAGACATCATTTATTTGCAAAACAGAAACAAAGAAAGTGTTTTTTTTTTTAATTTTCAGTCTTTTTTTTGTATATATACCACCAAAATAAAGCGCTATCTGTTCCAAAAAATTATAAAACTTTCATTTGAGTACAGTGTTGCATGACTGAGTAAATGTTATTCAAGGTGTGACAGCGCTGTAAGCTGAAAATTGGCCTGACAGGAAGGGGGTGAAAGTGTCTGGTATTAAAGTGGTTAAAGCGGAATTAAAGCGGAGTTCCACCCAAAAGTGGAACTTCCGCCTTAAGAGAAGGTGAGACCCTGACATGCCACATTTGGCATGTCATTTTTTTGGCAGGGGGACTGGGGACCCTGTTTTCACAGGGTCCCAGGTCCACTTCCTCCCCTAGAGCCGCGGCTCCGGAAGGAAGTTCACCTTACCCCCTCTCTCTCGGCAATCTTCTGGGACACGTCACAGGTCCCAGAAGATACGCCGAAACATTCAACTTTGAAGCCAAAGCCAGGTGCCCACACTTGTGATGCCGGTGCTGCCTAGGTGTGGGGGAGAAGAGTGAACCCTGGCAGCTGGATAGCTGGAGCGAGGGACAGGTGAGTGTCTGGGTGGACCTCCGCTTTAAATATCTCACCAACTGCCTAAAGCCAAACTTTTCATAAGATTATATGTCATAATCAAAATTAATCAATCGGCTATTGGGATCCCTGTTTGTAAGAATGAGAATCCTATCCACATATACACTTCTCCCCGTGACTGTAATTGCCATAATGGCACTCATAGACCAGTGCCTCAGCAAGGTTAGAGGGAGCAGTGCCTAGCTTCAGAGTTTTCTAACTGGGATACATGTTATTTTACGTTGTTTCCCTCTTCTGGCCACCTCTAGATATTTGTCCAGATAAATTCTGCCAGAAAACTGTTGGATGGAGGGAATGCAGTGGATGTCAAGAGGAGCCACACAATTATAGTCCAAAAAACATGAAGATTACTACACAACTACAGATTGCTTCACAAGAGTGTGCTATGAAACAGAATATAAACACATTTCCGCACTTTGTTTACTTGTGGATGTAGTCATGATGTCATGTCGTGAGAGACATCATAACGCTCCTTGTTATTATGGAGGCTCAGGCAGATCCGGTGCTGCCTATAATAATCTATTGTTGGCTGATTGCAGCAATAAATTCTTATCCCTCTCTACATTAATACCCACTGCACAACAATGATGTTGGATGATCTGGATTACATTGCATTTACTGCACAAGTGTCAAGTTATATGATTTCTGATTTGTTCTTATCTTAACAGCATGCTAAACATTTGCACCAACTGTTTTTACCTGTATGTGTCGAAAGGGGAATAAATCTCTCCTAAAGTACAGTAAATTACATAGTCTAGTTTGAATTTTACCATTCTGATATGTTGCATAAAAGTTGTAATAATGTGATATCATTTTAATCAGTAGCAAATATTGCATTGGGAAAGAATACAGGAACATTTTAATTTTTATTACCAATAAAAAACAACGGAATAAAAATATATATTGCTATCAAATTAATGCCCTATCTGCCCCCACCCCTCAAAAAAGGAAGATAGTGTATGCTAAGAAAGACCACAAACGCAAGGCAAAAATCACTTTGGGATTTAAGGGTATTTAGGGAGAAAAAGACCTGAGGACTTAAGTGGTTATAGTAATAAAGGCAGTTACTTATGGTGTGTGTGAACCCTCATCTTGAAAAACAACCCATTCTGTTTAAAATAGAAATGAAAGGCAAAACATTTGTGCATACATATAAAACACTATAAAAAAACCTTCACATACCCTCTGTTCTTAGCTGCATAAGGAGCTCTAGGCAAGAGCTAGGGGGGGAGAAACAGTAGTACACTAATCTTCCCGGTGAATGGCTGTTCGTGGGGAGGGGGGGGGGTGTCAGCACAAGTCTAATCATTGAAGAAGTGCAGGCTGATTTCCCAAGACAGCCATAAAACTGACCACGCTGGGAAGGATGTGCTCTCATGACTAGTGTGGTCAGTTTTTAATAGGAAAACAGAGGGACTGGCAGAAACACCAGGTTTTTCACACAAAGGAAACAATATAGAGAGAACAGGATACATTTTTATACAAGTACATGGTACAGCAGGCACATATCAGGAATAAGAAATGTTGGGGGTAACATACGTTCACTTAGTGAAGGGAGTGTTAATAAATATAGTTCACCTGTGTTCACACTGACTACTCAATCATGTGTGTTTCTGTTAGCATTTTATTGGTTTATTGGAGTGAATAAAACTTCACTGTATTTACTAAACTCGATGAATACCAGTTTGCTAAATATTCTCTTGTTACACTCACGACCACATTAGTCCCAGCCACCAAAAGAGCTTGTAGTTGAAAAGTTGAGCACAAACTCTGCAGGAGCCTGGGTGACAAATCTGGGGTGTTCACTACAAGGTCACATTGCTAAATACTAATCTACTGTGTTTTCTTAATGGGTTTCTGTGAGTAGCAGTATACCAATATCAGCAATAGTCAGAAGGAAATATAAAGAGGCCCAACAGTTAAAGAGGCCCAATAGTGGGTCCTATTATAGAGGGTCTAAAGGGTTTTCAAAGGCATGTACATGGAGTGGAGAACAACCAGGGCTTGATTTACCACTAGACACAGTAGGCTAATATCTATATGCTTGTCTTTGTAGAAAGTTTCTCTCCATATAAGATTATTTACACATGGTCACAATAATGTAACCCAGGCTATGATTATGACCAGTAAAATAAGAAAAAGAAATGTGCAAAGGAGGTGCTCTTAGCAGCAGGTGCTCATTGGGTGCCATAGATTGTGTGCTTACAATTTTTATCACTGGAAATTCATCACAAAATAGATTTAACTGACAATAAAAACATCCATTTGACTCAAATTACTACCAATTATGAAACCTCTAGACGCAAAACAAATTCTCCCTTTTATTTTGTAACCTGCTGTAGACATACAACTGAGTACAATATATTTAAATGAGACAAAATGTACAGGTCTTCAGCAATCTTTGTCTGAAGCCAGCATACAGACATGCAAGTATGATAAAAATCAGAGAGCAAATCTGAGTCTTGTAGGGAACCCATAACCACTTCCGGACCACCTTCCGCACATTTACTGTCGCAAGGCGACCCGGCTGCGTGAAACGATGTACCTGTATGTCACTCTGTGCAGTAGTCTCTGGGGGGCACGCGTACATGCTGATTGGCCAGAGAGGGAGCCAATCAGCGAGTCTGGAGGACGCAATGTCCATCAGCCACCCGCGATCATTCCCCAGAGAGGCAGAATGGTGATGTAAACAAGGCAGGCCATCGTTCTGACAAGGGAGAACATAGAGATCTTGTGTTTCTGCTAAGCAGGAACACAGATCTCTGTGTTCTCCCAGTCAGAGCAATCCCCACACAGTTAGTAAGCACCCCCTAGGAACACACCCTTTGATCACCCCTGGTGTTAACCCCTTCCCTGCCAGTGTCATTAGTACAGTAACAGTGCATATTTTTAGCACTGATCACTATATTAATGTCACTGGTCCCCAAAAAAGTGTCAAAAGTTTCAGCTAGGTGTCTGATTTGTCCACCACAATGTCGCAGTCCCGCTAAACAAAAGCCGATCGCCGCCAATACTAGTAAAAAAAATCCATTAAAATATCCCATCATTTGTAGATGCTATAACTTTTGCACAAATCAATCATCATACACTTATTGGGGTTTTTTACCAAAAATATGTAGTAGAATACATATTGATCTAAACTGATGAATACATTAATTGTTTTTAATTCTTTATGGGATATGTATTATAGCAGAAAGTAAAAAATATAGTTTATTTGCAAAATTGTCGCTGTTTTGTTGTTTATAGCACAAAAAATAAATACCGCAGAGTTGATAAAATAGCACCAAAAGAAAGCTCTATTTGTGGAAAAAAAGGACATACATTTTGTTTGGGTACAACATTACACGACTGGTCATGAAGGGGGTAAAACCTTAAGTGGTTAATATACCTTTGTGAATAGACAATATTCAATTAACAAACATCTTAGATCCCATAAACCAAAATACTTCCATTGTTTTGTAGCTTTTTTTAATTAAAAAATCATGGGTGTATAAGGTGTAAAATCACAATTATCAAAAGTCTTTTCAGAAAGTTGACATACACGTTAAACAATGAGTAACACTATCTTGAACTACTATGCTACTGAATTATTGGCACTCCAAAACATAATAAATGACTCATCACTTTGACATCTGTGTTGACACAGGGTGGAATAATGTTCTGGCCAAATTATTTATTAGAAATTCATGCAACTGATAAGGGAGTGGGCATCTTGATCTCAAATAGCTAAGGTTTAATGGTTAAATTGGTTAATTCCTCTTATGATGTATCAGTTTGGCACAGATGTGGGTAATTTTGTGTAAGATAATTATTTCAGTCGTAACTTTTGTCCAAGGACAAGTGATAACAGAAAAGGTAGAAACACCTGTTTCTCTATAGAGTAGATGTAATAAAATATTGCGTATATGAAAAATAGCGGATACAGTCTTCCTTAGTAGAAGAAAGTACTGTGTTCAAGTGCTACCATTGCAACCATTCCAATTTTATTTTAGAAAGTGTTAAAAAATGGAAAGAAGAATCTTACTGGGCATTAAGTGTAACACAAGTTTCTGCATCTTAATACAGGAGGTCTTACATACAGTAAATATGCCGCTTACTAATTTATCAACCTATGCGCAGGTGAGAATGAGAATTGAAGGCCATAGCTTTCAAAAATGTTGGAGCTCTCTGATGTATTGAGATATATCACATGTGTAATGAAGTCAAGTCTACTAACCTTTAACTAGGTATGAGCAAATGTGTCTGGGTTTTGTTAGTTAGCCAATAGTTGAACCCATCATGAAGTTAGAAAATTGTGAACTTAAATCTGAACCCCGCTGAAGTCTACAGTGGAATGGGGTGGGGGTGAATCTGGAATATCAATTCTGAAGATTTTTAACGCTAATATGCAAGTAAATGGGGAGCTGGCCACTTCTGAAATGTACGATGCAAAAACATTTTTTAACCACTTCAGTCCCGTAAGGATTTCCAGCTTTAGGACCGGAGCACTTTTTTCAATTTGGCACTGGGCCGCTTTAACTGGTAATTGTGCGGTCATGCAATGCAGCACCCAAACAAAATGTGCATCCTTTTTTCCCATAAATAGAGCTTTCTTTTGGTGGTATTTGTTCTCCACTGCACTTTTTATTTTTTGCGATATATATAAAAAAAGAACGAATATTTAGAAAAAAAATGATATTTTCAACTTTATGTTATTACAAAAATACAATAAACTAAATTTTAGTCATACATTTTTGCCAGAATGCATTTAGCCACATGTCTCGGGTAACAAAAAAGTCAATTAGCCTATATTGCTGTGCGCAAAAGTTATAGCGTCTACAAATTAGGGTACATTTTCTGGAATTTCCGCAGCTTTTATTTTATGACTGCCTATCTCATTTCCTGAGGTGCTAAAATGGAGGGACAGTACAACCCCCTCCCCCCCCCAAATGACCCCATTTTGGAAAGTAGACACTCCAAGGAATTTGCTGAGAGGCATGTTGAGCACAGTGAATGTTTTATTTTTTTTGTCATAAGTGATTGAAAAATTACCAAAAAAAAATTACACAAAGTTGTTACTGAAAGGATATATTGCTCACGCATGCCATGGGTATATGTGGAATTACACCCCAAAATACATTCTGCTGCTTCTCCTGAGTATGGGGATACCCCATGTGTGAGTCTTTTTGGGAGCCTATCCGTGTACGGGACCCCGAAAACCAATCACCGTCTTCAGAATTTCTAAGGGCAAAAATGTATTCCTTCACCCGACACTACCTATCTCAGTTGCGGAGGCCATGAAATGCCCAGATAGCAAAAAAAAAAACAAATGACCCAATTATGGAAAGTAGACACCCCAAGGAATTTGCTGAGAGGCATGTTGAGTCTATGGAATATTTTATTTTTTGTCAAAAGTGATTGAAAAATTACAAAAAAATTACACAAAGTTGTCACTGAAATTATATATTGCTCACACATGGCATGTGTATATGTGGAATTACACCCCAAAATGCATTCTGCTGCTTCTCCTGAGTGTGGGGATACCCCATGTGTGAGACTTTTGGGGAGCCTGTCGGTGTACGGGACCCCAAAAACCAATCACCGCCTCCAGGATTTCTAAGGGCAAAAATTAATGCCTTCATCCCATACTACCTATCTCAGTATTGGAGGCCATGAAATGCCCAGATAGCACAACCCCCCCCCAAATGACCCCATTTTGGAAAGTAGACACCCCAAGCTATCTGCTGAGAGGCATATTGTGTCCATGGCATATTTTATATTTTGCCACAAGTTTCGGGGAAATGACAATTTTTTTTTTCACAAAGTTGTCACTAAATGATATGTTGCTTGAACATGCCATGGGTGTATGTGAAATGACACCTCAAAATACATTCTGCTGCTTCTTCTGAATATGGGGATACCACATATGTGAGACTTTCTGGCAGTCTAGCTGTGTATGGGACCCCAAACCCAATCACCGCCTTCAGGCTTTCTAAGTGCGTAAAAAGGTGATTTTACTCCTCACTCCCTATCACAGTTTTGGAGGCCATGGAATGCCCAGATAGCACAACCCCCCCCCCCCCCCAAAGC
>BLSH010313365.1:496864-514957 GCA_018402905.1 Glandirana rugosa
TGTCATTACAGGGCCGTTTCCGGATCGCGTATCACGGCCTGGAAAGGCCTTTCAGACAGCCTTTCGTAGAGCGCCGAGGCCGGTACAGGCGAGGGAGACGCACGTGGCCCGTCGGGACGTCCTCGAAACAGGACTCCATTCATAAAGTATTACTCGATCATACGGAAAGGGAACGTCAAAAAAAACCCCCCCATTTGTTAACGAAATTGGTGAAGTTATGTCCTGGGGGAAGGACGGGTCTGGTTAAAAGTCGAAAGTCGCGAGAGTGTGAAACTTACTGTTAATGAGAGAGTACGATGTGACATGGGTTTGTTGTAAAAATAGTAATTTGTGTGAAAAAAAATGATAAAAATGTTGTTTGGGTACAGTGTAGCATGAGAGAGTAATTGTCATTCAAAGTGTGAGAGCGCTGAAAGCTGAAAATTGGTCTGGGCAGGAAGGGGGTCCTGTATTGAAGTGGTTAAAGCAATTGTTTACCCCCCCAAAAAAAACTGCAAGGGAAAGGCATACTAGCTCATTATGAAATACTTACCTCAGGACAAAGCTCCTGCAGGGCTGCCCGGTGCACGCAGAGGGAGCGGACATGGCCGGAGCCGCGAGATGCTTTCCGACAGACTTTCCGGAAAGGTCCGGCACTATGCGCTAGGCCTTTGCCGGGACATTACTGTGCATGCGCCATGACGTTAGCGGCTGCATGCAAGTGGAATATCTCCTAAACCGTATAGGTTTAGGAGATATTCATTTTACCTACAAGTAAGCCTTATTATAGGCTTACCTGTAGGTAAAAATGTGTTTTGAGGGTAGACAACTGCTTTAACATCTGTTTTGTTGATCTTCATTTCGTTTCTCGTATCATTCCCTATCCTATTTGTTGATTTTCAATTAAATATATATATATATATATATATATATATATGTATGGTGACTGTCATGCATCTATCCTGCCCCCGCAAGCTCATTGGTCTTTTCAAACCTGTCAAAGTCAATATCATTTCCCACCCGCCAAATTGGCTTGTAGTCATCAGTATAAAAGAAAATCTTGCTTCACTTTCGGGCATACTTGATAAAGGAGGCAGGGCCTCTGAAACATGCTATATATGCCCCTTTACGTCCCCATGCCTTCTGTCTTGGTCATAGAAGCCCATAGATTCTGCTGTCTTCACATCCCTTTGGCGGGTCCGGAATCTTGTGACAGCTTCCTGTCGGTTCACTGGCTGTGCTGCACTCAGCCCTCCTCTGTTCCAAGCTTAAGAAGAACTTTGTTTACTTGAAAGTAAGTTTTTACTTATGTTGTGCAATAAATGGGTATACACGTGGCCAGGCTTCCTAAGTCATTAGCATACCAGGAACCGGCATGGCCATCTTGTAGGTTGGATACCCTAGCACGACCAGGATACACAGACCGGAACAAATTTTAATGTGAGTTACTACGTTTTACGTTTTAATAAAATCATATGTTTGACTATCTACACTATGGGGAGCTGTCTCTGTTTATATTGAGAACCACCCGAGGAGTAAGGAGTTTGGAGAGGTCTTTTTGAAAGCTTACCTGAGAAACTATCCGAGCATGTATTTACCCTACAGCATTTGGGGATTAGTTCCCGTCTATCATCTGAACAGTGAAGAGCTGCAAAGAGGTCTTAACACCCAGAGGATTTCACTGATCTAGGAGACAACACTGGGGGCTTGCTTGCAGGATTGACTGAGCACTCACTGACCCTCCGTAATAAAGGGTCGGTGCTGTCCGGTAAGGGGCAGTGTTCGTCGGTGGTCTGGTGGTGGTTCTTGTGGAGTGCTTTCCATACTTACATGTATCAATTTACTCAGTTTTTACCATTCTTCCTATTGACTATTTGAGTGATTTATCATTATTTATCACTATTTAATTTGAAATAGAGACTTTATAACGCTAGGAAGTGCTGCTTTTTATAAATGTATATTATACCTTTGCCATCCAAAACAAAGTGAGGGCTAGCTGCTTCCATAAATTTATCTTCTGTTGTTTGTGTTCAAGCGCTGATATATTGTGTTTTTTACATGCTTTTATTAACATGTGCGCTGTGGCCACTTTCATGTTTTCTGCATATCCACGAGGATCTTCCCAGATCTGATGAGCACTACTGCAATGTAATTCAAGCTCTGACTCACCTTTCCACCCATCCCTCCGCTCATCCATCCCTGTGGGATATCCTGCTCTCCTGCCCTCCTGGTTGATAAGGTGCATCAGCTGCATAGGTCCTGGAGTCTCTTCCCCTCCATTACCAAGTACTTTTTCAGATATCTTATTAATTTGCACACATACCACTATTATTATCACCATTGTTGTTATCTATAACAAATCATTTCTGTAGTGTCTGATCTCATGAACTGTCACAGTATATAGTAAAATATGACCAGTGTGAAAAAAAAACACTTTTCCCACAACAAAGAGTGGGTACCCACAATGTGTAGTAAACAAACCAATTTGCTTACCATACAGGTGATTACCCATGTTCCCATTCATCCCAGTGTTTCATTGTCTCCCCAGAAACAACAATGCACTACCAGAACATGTAGTATGTTCATAAAAAGCAAAGCTCCGGGACCAGGCGTGTGTCTGTGTTTTCTTTTTTCTTCGGCAGGTGGCGTGCATCATGATTGAGGTGAATCTGCTGGCGATTCATGGTGGATTTATGTGGTGGGATTTTTTTTTGTTTTTTTTTATTAAAGGACTGTGTCTATCTTTATTCACACTTTACATTTTTTGTGAATGAGTAGGTGTGCTATGTGCCATTTACTATATCACATAGGTGGTGTTATCTTGGGGCCCCATTTTTGTTAAAGAGGCTTCCAAATTCTGATAAGCCTCCTGCCCATAGACCACCACAACCATAGGGACAGGGTTGTGGGGATGAAACCCTTGTACACATCAACATGAGCAAGGTACCCCCCCTCCATCTTGAGGGCATTTAGTATCTCCCTTTCCTGATTTGCCAAGCTGCATGCTCAGATAAGGGTATGCTATGGATTTGCTTTCATTTTGCATGGGGTTACTACTTAAATTCCATATGTAGCGCCCCCATAGTGTAGGTGCTTTTACTTTTGTCGATTTTTGATAGGAGAGGAAAAATCTAGTCAGGCCTGACTGTAAGTGCAGGCCTGACTGTTTTGATCTGGGCTGGGAGTGGCTTGGGGGAGGGGCTTGAGATGGAGGGAAGGGACACCCCTTGGAGATTCCCCCCCCTTGAGCTGGGAAAGCTCTAAAAGGGGTATGGATGAGGAGGTGACACTTCCTGATGTATGACAAGGAGCCCTGACCAATCCACAGGTTGGGTTGGCAGGGGGCAGGCCTCCTTAACCACTCCAGGTCCGCGCTATAGCCGAAGTACGGCTCCAGCGCGGACCTGAAATGCCCGGAGGACGTCCATGGACGTCCTCCACTGCGCACGCTCCAGGCGCGCCCCAGGCGCGCCCCCTGGCGGCAGCGGCGGCGCGCGCGCCGCACGCTGCGCGAGCGTGCCCGTGGGTCGGGCGGACTCCATGTCCGCCCGAGACCCGCCGATCACCTTTAGGAGCCTCAGAACGGGGAACCGCCGTTGTAAACACGGCGGTTCCCCGTTCTGTGACAGGGGACATAACAGATCTACTGATCCCTGTCACTGGGATCAGTTAGATCTGTTATGTCCCAGCCAGCCCTGCCCCCCCACAGTTAGAACACACCCAGGGAACATATTTAACCCCTTCACTGCCCCCTGCTGGTTAACCCCTTCACTGCCAATGACATTTATACAGTAATCAGTGGACATTTAAATTTCTGATCGCTGTATAAATGTCATTGGTCCCAAAAATGTGTAAAAAATGTCCGACATTTCCGCCCCAATATCGCAGTCCCGATAAAAATCGCAGATCGCCGCCATTACTAGTAAAAAAAAAAAAATAATAAAAACGCCATAAATCAATTCCCAGTTTGTAGACGCGATAACTTTTGCGCAAACCAATCAATATACGCCGATTGCGGTTTTTTTTTTTACCAAAAATATGTAGAAGAATATATATCGGCCAAAACCGATGAATAATTTTTTTAATGGATTTGTACTTTAGCAAAAAGTAAAAAATATTGTTCTTTTTTGCAAAATTGTTGCTCATTTTTTGTTTATAGCGGCGATCAGAAATGACGCAGAGGGGATCAAATACCACCAAAAGAAAGCTCTATTTGTGGGAAAAAAAGGACGCAAATTTTATTTGGGTACAATGTCGCACGACCGCGTAATTGTCATTCAAAATGCGACAGCGCTGAAAGCCAAAAATTGGTCTGGGCAGGAGGGGGGTTTAAGTGCCCGGTAAGGAAGGGGTTAAATACAGCGATCTGACAGCAGGTGTCAGGAGAGTTTGGGTGGAAGAGATGAGGATGTAGCTGTAGCTGTGGATCAGGCCTCACCCAGGAGGGGAGTCCCCAGTCTGGGGGGGTGAACCTGAGGCTCAGCCAGGAGCAGGAGTCGGCTCCTGGAGTGGCACAGGAGAAGCAGGAGAGCAGCCAAATTCTACATGGAAGGAGACTCTTTAAAGGATCCACCAAATAGTCGGTGAGTGGCGGCCCCTGGGAGATGGATGAGAAGGCTGAGACATTCTGGGTGGAGAGCAAGCAATCTGTAGAAGTCGGTAGGAGCCAACCAAGGGGGAGGAGAGCCATTAGACCGCAGGACAGGCCGGGTGGGTCTGGACGATGGATGGGCTAGGAGTTGTAGTTCATCCAAGGCCCAGCTAGCACCAATGTACTTAGCTACAAAACAGAGAGTCCACGGCTTCAGGAAAAGAAACCTGTGATTCTTACCCACAAAGGGTGGTTCTGAGGCCTTACCCACGGCTGCAGCAGGCCTCACCATGTGCTAGCTGTGGTGAAAAGGAGGTGCCATGGAGGTCTGATAAATTTCCTTTTGGACCAGGGAACAAGTGTAACGGTCAGCAAGTAGTGTGCTGGAGAGGGGAAAGGAGAAGAGTAACGATCAGCAAATAGCGTGCTGGAGGAGAAGAAGTGTATAAACTGGAGGTGTATATAGTAGGTCCCAGGTTCAATTACTGGGCATCCCACAGTCATCCCTAATCCTTATCCAAGTTCAAACCCCTAAATAAAAGAACAAAACAAAGTACAGGCCTGTTCAGTGACTCCGGGTGTGTGGAATTCATGTGACTGAGGGCAGCGGGCAGGTGGACCACAAGTATTAGCCACTCTTGAGGGAGCACATGGCTACATATACAAGCCCCTAAGGATCTGAACTTCAAGCCTATTCCTAATGGTAAATTGTATATATGATTTGCTGATATAAGGTTATAACAGGCTTTGTTCCCTTATTTCCATTAACACTTTAACCACTTGCCTTTGCTCCTGCAGCAGGGCAGAACGGGCAGGCTCACTCATGTATATATACATGATCTGGCGCTCTTCCTGTGACCACTGTGTCCACTGGATGCAGCGGATTACTGTGACTGGTAATCTGTAATCGGGTTATCATGTGATCACTATGATTGGTCATAATGATCACATGATAACAATGTAAGCAACCTGTTGTGAATGGATTTCTATTCACAAACTTACTGTTGTATATGTGATTGGCCCAAAGCAAACAAATGGCACCTGGCTACCTGTACCATGTGATTATTTTATTTCATTTCTTTATTTTCCAAAACATTTTGACAAAAAATTACAACCTCAAAAAACTCACCATGCCTCTTACTAAACACGTTGGACTGTCTACTTTCATCTGGGATGTATTTGTACTGTCTTGGCATTTTGGGGATTCAAGAAATGAGATAGTCCTTCAGTACATCAGGATTGATCAATTTTTAAATAAATATCCCATATTTGATTTTATAGGATGTGTTTTATAACAGCAAGTAGAAAATAAACTTTGTTTTTGTTTTTTTTTCAAAATGTTCGGCCTTTTTTCGTTTATGTAATAAAGAATAAAAAACCCAGTGGTGATCAAATACCACCAAAACAATGCTTTTTTTTTAACCTTATGTGCATACAGTGTTGCATGACCGCACAATTGCCAGTTAAAGTAGTGCAGTTCTGATCATGAAGGGGGTAAAATCTTATGGAGCTCAAGTGGCTAACTGCTGAAATGTAATAGTTCTTTTTTTTTAATTAATATTATGTCTTGTATTTCCTGTGCTTCTAATGTCTAACTGTAATGACCTATCAACCATTGTTTTAGGTGTTTTAGGTATTTTTTATTTTTGATACTTTTTGCTGAATAATGCAAAGGGTGCCTGTTTGTTTTGTTTTTTTTTATATAGTATTTTGCTCCTGCAGTGCATGGTACTTTCAGGGGACACACTGGGATGTCAGGGCATAAGGGTGCTTGATGGTATGGTATGGTTTGTTTGCTACACATTGGTGGTTAGCTACTGCTTGCATACCTCCTAATTTTCCGAGATAGGACCGAGGCACACCTATTAGCAAAAGTATGTAGGCATAGGACACAGGCTTTCCACGCCGACGTTATACGGCGGCAAGTCAGCTCTCCTGCGTGAACCGCCGTAAGTGTACGTTGGTCCATGCATGGGAGATAGCTGGTGCCGCGGGAGCGTGCATGCAGGTCCGTCTGACTCGATGTTCACCGGTGACCCATGATCACGGTGTACAGAGGTAGAACGGGGATCTGTCTATGTAAACAAGGTGGATCCCCGTTCTGCCAGATGATATGTCTGAGATCTGCTGTTCCCAGTGATCGAGAACAGCGATCTCAGTCATGTCCCTGGCAGCCCACCCCCCCTACAGTTAGAACACACCCAGGGAACACACTTAACCCCTTGATCACCCCCTAGTGTTGACCCCTTCCCTGCCAGTGTCATTTATAAATTGATCAGTGCATTTTTATAGCACTGATCAATGTAATAATGCCACTGATCCCCAAAAAGTGTCATTTGGGGTCAGGTTTGTCCGCCGCAGTATTGCAGTCTCGCCAAAAATCGCAGATCGCCTCCATTACCAGTAAAAACAATAAAAAAAAATAAAAGTCCACAAATCTATAGTTTGTAGACGCGATTACTTTCACAAACCAATCAATATACGCCTATTGTGATTTGTTTTACCAAACATATGTAGAAGAATACATATTGGCCTAAACTGATGAATAAATTAGCTTTTTTATATTTTTTTTATTGGATATGTATTATAGCAGAATGTAAAAAAAAAAAAAAATTTTTTTGTTTTCAAAATTGTCACTATTTTTTTGTTTACAGCTCAAAGAATAAAAACCGCATAAGTGATCAAATACCACCAAAAGAAAGCTCTATTTGTGGGAACAAAAGGGCGTCAATTTTGTTTGGGTACATCGTCGCACGACCACGCAGTTGTCAGTTAAAATGATGTAGTGCCGTATCGCAAGAAATTGCCTGGTCAGGAAGTGGGTAAATCTTTCCGGGGCTGAAGTGGTTAAAGGAGAACTAAAAAATATATATATTATTCAAACCAACAAGTGCTTTTTTTAACCACTAAATATTCATATTACTGGCTTTTAACATTTACAAATGTAACAATTTAGAAATTGGATGAAAGTTTATCACTGGGAAACACTTTTTGAAAGCTAAATAGTGCATTTTATATACAACTATATACAGCATCTCACAAAAGTGAGTACACCCCTCACTTTTTTGTAAAGGTTTTATTCTATCTTTTCATGTGACAACTCTGAAGAAATGACACTTTGCTACAATGTAAAGTAGTGAGTGTACAGCTTGTGTAACAGTGTAAATTTGCTGTCCTCCCCAAAATAACTCAAGACACAGCCATTAATGTCTAAACCGCTGGCAACAAAAGTGAGTACACCCCTAAGTCAAAATGTCCAAATTGGCCCAAAGTTTCAATATTTTGTGTGGCCACCATTTTTTTTCCAACACTGCCTTAACCCTCTTGGGCATGTAGTTCACCAGAGCTTCATAGGTTGCCTCTGGAGTCCTCTTCCACTCCTCCATGATGACATCACAGAGCAGGTGGATGTTAGAGACCTTGTGCTCCTCCACCTTCCATTTGAGAATGCCCCACAGATGCTCAATAGGGTTTAAGTCTGGAGACATGCTTGGCCAGTCCATCACCTTTACCCTCAGCTTCTTTAGCAAGGCAGTGGTTGTGTTTCGGGTCGTTACCATGTTGGAATACTGCCCTGCGGCCCAGTCTCTGAAGGGAGGGGATCATGCTCTGCTTCAGTATGTCACAGTGCATGTTGGCATCCATGGTTCCCTCAATGAACTGTAGCTCCCCAGTGCAGCACTCATGAAGCCCCAGACCATGACACTCCCACCACCATGCTTGACTGTAGGCAAGACAAACTTGTCTTTGTGCTCCTCACCTGGTTGCTGCCACACACTCTTGACACCATCTGAACCAAATAAGTTTATCTTGGTCTCATCAGACCACAGGACGTGGTTCCAGTAATCCATGTCCTTAGTCTGCTTGTCTTCAGCAAACTGTTTGCGGGCTTTCTTGTGCATCAATTTTAGACTTCCTTCTGGGATAAACGCTATGCAGACCGATTTGATGTAGTGTGCGGCGTATGGTCTGAGCACTGACAGGCTGACCTCCCACCCCTTCAACCTCTGCAGCAATGCTGGCAGCACTTATACATCTATTTCCTAAAGACAATCTCTGGATATGACCCTGAGCAGGTGCACTCAACTTTTTTGTTTGACCATGGCTAGGCCTGTTCTGAGTGGAACCTGTCCTGTTAAACCACTGTACAGTCTTGGTCACAGCGATGCATCTCAGTTTCAGGGTCTTGGCATTCTTCTTAAAGCCTAGCTATCTTCATGTAGAGCAACAATTCTTTTTTTAAGATCCTTAGAGACTTCTTTGAGGTGGCATGTTAAACTTCCAGTGACCAGTATGAGAGAGTGAGAGCGATAGCACCAAATTTAACACACCTTCTCCCCCATTCACACCTGAGACCTTGTAACACTAAAGATGTCACATGACACCGGAGACGGAAAATGGCTAATTGGGCCCAATTTGGACATTTTCACTTAGGAGTGTACTCACTTTTGTTGCCAGCGGTTTAGGCATTAATGGCTGTGTGTTGAGTTATTTTGATGGGACTGCAAATTTGCACTGTTATTCAAGCTATACACTCACTACTTTACATTGTAGCTAAGTGTCATTTCTTCAGTGTTGTCACATGAAAAGATATAATAAAATATTTACAAAAATGTGAGTGGTGTACTCACTTTTGTGAGATACTGTAGGTCAGACCAAATTGAGGGACAAATGAGGAGGAAAGAGGGACAGAGGGACTTTGGTCCAAATCAGGGACAGTTCTTTTAAATCAGGGACAGTTCCTTGAAATCAGGGACAGTTCCTTGAAATCAGGGACAGTTCTTTGAAATCAGGGACAGTTCCTTGAAATCAGGGACGGTTCCTTGAAATCAGGGACAGTTGGCAGCTATGTGTTTGTTGCAGGAGTGGTGGCTATGGGGGTTATTTACTAAAACTGGAAAGTGCAAAATCTGGTGCAGCTCTGCATAGAAACCAATCAGCTTCCATGTTTTATTACCAAAGCTTAATTAAACAAGCTGAAGTTAGAAGCTGCTTGGCTCCCATGCACAGCTGCACCAGATTCTGAGTGCACCACTTTTAGTAAATCCCCCCTATGTCTCTCTCTCCCATTGATCCTATTTAACTATGATTCATGCATGCATTAATTCCATTACATTCCAGTCTTAGGGTGACAACACGTCTCTATAGATACAGTACAGTGACAAAGCATTTTCAGCCGAGGACTGGACGCCTGTTTCTGGCTGGATCACCAGGGGAAAATATAAGGAAAAAAGCCTGAAAAAATGAAAGTAATGCAACCACCTAATTCAAAAACTGGTAAGCTTCAATATATCACGTTTTTGCTTATGGGTTTAGATACACTTTAATATGCAAGAATCTAAGGCCTACAAGGTTATCTAAAAGAAAAATAACCTTGTGTGACAGCTTAACATTGATAGATGTGTCTGCCAAACGCAAAGAGATAAATAAGCAGGTGATGAATAAACAGCACTTCAAGTAAAGACATTACACCGCATGCAAAAAATGACGCCAGGCACCTAGGAACTGTGGGTGGCCGAAGGTTAGCCATTTCATGCCCACTCCATAAAGCAGACTTAATCGCTTTCAATATTTTCTGTTAAAAAGGACGCTTAATGAGCCAATTTCACAAGCCCAGAGAAACTGATTATTATCTCTGAGTTCCAACAGAGTTGGTTGTTTTCCAAGAGCTGGTTTTTACTTGACGGGATAAAAAAATCTCTAAAGCAAATATTGCCATGGAAATGAAAAATGTCCACTAGATGGCACTGTTGCTCTTTTTTGCGAAGTCTCTGAAAATGACATATTAGAGCCACATACCCATGCTCTGGAATGGCAGGAAGCTGAAGTACTGTCAGATCTAGAAAGCTAAGAGATGTAATCAGAAATAGATCTGTATACACCACTGGAAACACTTAGCAGAGTGCATACCATATAGCAGTACTTTTTATATATGTTTTTACAGGCACTTTTCCTTTACATATAGACCCCCAGGTAAACCTTTTGACAATTAAAAGATACAGATCGTAATATCTGGAGGATGCAGGCTTTCATGCTACCATTCACTATTACTGTTCCCCTTGGTGATAGATGGGAAGCCAATGAGGGTTAGAGGGAAGACAGGAGTAGGAGAAGGATGCTAATATCCCAGTGAGCGGCTTTAACCCCTTAATGACCAGGCCATTTTTTCCAATACAGCACTGCGTCACTTTAACTGACAATTGCGCGGTCGTGCGATGTTGTACCCGAACAAAATTGACGTCCTATTTTTCCCACAAATAGATCTTTCTTTTGGTGGTATTTGATCACCTCTGGGGTTTCTATTTTTTGCGCTATAACCAAAAAAAATAGTGACAATTTTGAAAAAAAAACAAACAATATTTTTTACTTTTTGCTATAATAAATATCCAATTAAAAATGTAAAATAAAAATGAATTTCTTCCTCAGTTTAGGCCGATGTGTATTCTCCTACATATTTTTGGTAAAAGAAAAAAAAAATCGCAATAAGCGTATATTGATTGGTTTGCGCAAAAGTTATAGCGCCTACAAAATAGGGAACAGATTTATGGCATTTTTATTATTATTTTTTTTTTGCTAGTAATGGCGAAGATCAGCGATTTTTAGTGGGACTGCGATGGACAGATCGGACATTTTTCACACTTTTTGGGACCATTGACATTCATACAGCGATCAGAGCTAAAAATAACCACTGATTACTGTATAAATGTCATTGGCAGGGAAGGGGTTAACACTAGGGGGCGATCAAGGGGTTAAGCGTTTACTAGGGAGGTGTTTGTAACTGTGGGGGGAGTGTAGTGACTGGGAGTGGAGAGAGAAAGCTGTTCCTGATCACTGGGAACAGCAGATCTCTCTCTACTTCCCAGTCAGAACGGGGATCTGGCTCTCTGCAGAACGATCGTGGGTGGCCACGTGCATCGGCTCCGGCGATGTGCTGCGGGCACATACACACCTCCAGCGGCGTGCGCACCCACAAACCCCATTACCGAAACCGACGTACAATGATGGTGGCAACGGACCGACCTGCCGAAGTAAAATGACGGTGGCTGGTGAGCAAGTGGTTAATGCAGTATTAAATCCAAAAGCAAATATTTTGTTTATTGCACCGTACCAGTTCTTAGATGTGAGGGCTACAACCATTTGTTCTTCTGTAAGCTTTCTTTTCTTTATTTTCAGCTGGTGATCCTGTCAATAAGATAAAAAAAGCATTCTGGTTGTTAGCAACTTCTAAAAGCAGCAGTGGCGGCCCGTCCATTAGTGGCGCAGCTCCCCCATCCATGTTTCCAGCCCCCTAATCTACATACAGGGCACCGGGCACATGGATTGCAATGGGTTTTTTTTTTTTGAAGCAGGTGATTAGAGCCAGAAGCTCTAATGGGCTTCAAAAAAGGGTGGGCTTGGGGGGCAGAGCACTACACTCCGAGCCCACCCAGTTGTGTGACAATAGGGAATGAATATTTGCTATTGTCACACTGATCCTCCTGGCCAATCAGGAAGCGGGTCCTGAGACCCGTCACCCGATTGACTGAAAGGACAGGCGATCCTATTGGATGCCTAGGAGGAGGAGGGAGAAGATGCATGTTGGAAGCCACTGTGATGCAGAGGAAGAGGAGATGCGATAGAAGCCACTGTAGGAGTGCTGCCCTTCCTAAACCTAGAAGGGGGAAGGGCGGGGCTGGATGACCGACCAAATGCAGGACCTCCGTGGGGGTGCAGGTGATCCGACTGACAGCGGTTTGCCACCTGCTGACCGGGGGGGGGCTGTTTGTTTGCCGCCCCCCCCCAAATAAAGAAACCACCAGCCGCCACCGATGATGGGAAGTCCATTAAAGGGAGCAAAAATAAGAAGCCATTCTAGATGAAGATAAGCAGTGCCTCAACTAAATACATCCACAGGCTCCTGTGACATTATAAATTGGTCCCAAATTCAGTTAAATTAAAAAAAAAAAAGCTTCCTTTGCCTTCTAATTTTCTTTACCCACACATTTTCCTTCATTCGTCCCTCTCTAAGGCTAAATTTCCATTATTTGGATGTCAGTAACGCGCAAAATCATGCAGGTTTCCAACATGTGAGAAAACGCACTGCTCTTTAGCCACTTCCAGACCACTGCCGTCATATGACGGCTGCCCTTTTTCAGTGGAATATTCTTGCTATGGCAGCTATCTGTATTTTTTTTTCAGGCAGCGATTCTGCACTGGAAGCCAAGTGAGTGGAAAATGCCACCCACTTGGCTCCAAAGCATTGCTGGGCAGTACAAAAAGGAGGGAAGACTGGCCCGCTCAGGTGCGCTACATCAACAAATGCCGAGGTATTCAGGTGCAGGTCCAGAAAGCCGCCAATCTAAGTCCACAGGCAAATCAAATGAAGAGGACTGCACTTCAAAAATCCAAGGCAAAAACTGTAGATTTATTGTGAACCCATAATACAGTTAGGCAAACAGAACAACAGGCTGTGAAGGGGTTAACGCGTTTCACGGACCTCAAGTCCGCTTAATCATAACCTGAATTCAAAAATAAGCAAGTGCTGCTATATATATGTATATGACATGTGTATACAATCAAAGATTTATTAATGAAATGCACAGCGCACACCATAGTGATCATTCCGACAGGTGTGTGAACCAATTAACTCTAAGAGGCTGAGTGGAAAACAAAGTGTCAAATAAAGGCTGATAATAAAAACCTCCTAAATCTGGCAGCATACACGCTGCAATCAAAATCGTTTCGGTGCAGCGTGTATGCTTGCTGTAAAAACAAAAACCACGGTATGTGGAATGAATCACAATAAGGAAGAGACAACCAAACTCGAATGTTCCCACAGACATAACTTATATATATATGTAAAGTGAATGAGGTTTGGGTGTGGCGCTGTCTGAGCTTTGGGTATAGGGGAAAATAGTGTATGTCAGTGCAAAAAACGCTAATAAAGTGCAATAGTTTCAGTGTAGATTTCCGTGTTAGTCCATAAATGTGCAAAGAGTGCTTGAAAAATGATGTATATGTTGTGTTTGTAGTGCTATAATTAAACACATAAAAATTGTATGGCAACGTCACTAACAAAAAATAAATATATATAAAACGCACAACTTAAATAATAAAAAACTTTTCTAGAAATTGTAACCAAATATTTAAGAGTATATGTTCAGTCCAAAATTAAGGTCTGGTATGTGCGTGCTGCTTTCCGCAGAAAAACAACAAATGTGTCCATAAACCAAAAAACAAACAAATTAGAAAATCCTTTTGTTGTATGTGATAAGAAATGGTTAATCCGCTTTTCTCAGTCTGGATCTTCGGTGACTATCAGTTTATCATCATCTGTTTATAATAAAGGTGCAAAGTGCTCAAAGGTGACAGTTCAATAATTTTCCATATTCAAAGCTTTTGATGTGAGTCACACGTGCTCCCCCAATGTTCCCCTCCTTACCAGAGGGCACTACCCCTACAGGGGTTAAGTGCCTATCTTTGTCTTTTAGTCCTTGGTTGCTCCTGGTAACGGCGACTCCATCCATGCGTGTCAGGGAGAAAAACATAAAGGAGATTCCATAGTGTAGTATTCAAATGAACGGAATTTTATTCAAAAAAGATAGGGACAAGTCCAATTTATACATAAAAAATATTTTTGTTATTAAAAAAACTTTCCATAAAATACATCTGAACCTCAAATCAAATGGTGGTGAGGTAGGTCCGTGATGTAAAAGTAAAAGAAGGGGGGTAAGGTCCTGACTATTTCAGCTTCCTAGTGCCGGCGCGTCCCCGCTCTATGAGAGGAAGCCACAACGGCTTACTGCGGTTAGAGCCGCGATCAGCTGTAGCACGCTAACCCGGGACGGGAAGTGATGTGTGGACCAATAATCGCTCAGCTAGGTGATCACTTGACGCGTTTCGTCGTGGGACGTTTTCAAAGGTGTCAACGGGAGGGAATACTGGAGGGCAGCGGTCGAGCAACCTTTATCCTAAGCACAATACACCTATTATCATATTAATTATATATATATGTATAAGACATAAAATAGTCTATAGGGAGTATATATCTCTTGATAAGCCGGGTGAAGCAAGTAGTAGTGCCCTTGCATGCCCGATCATATCTTAAAGTTGACTCAGTAACAGACTCTCCTCCGCTGGAAAGCATAGGAAAGAGAGTTCTATTATGTCGTACATAAACAAGTTACTGGATGAAAAAATTTACTGAATGTGAAAACCATGGTATTGAATGTCTGTGGGACGATCCGAGGAGAAAAAAGGTGGGCAGGACATAGAATGGCCAACAGTTTCACCCAGATGGATGAAATAGTGCGTATACAACAAAAGGAATTATTTGAAAACAGAAAAATATATAGAAAATATACAGTCATTCTTACAAAAATAAACATTATACAGTGGCTTTTGGTGGAAAGTCCACACTGATGGTTATACAATTCTTCCGATTCTCAGCAAGCACTTTTCCCTAGGGCATTGACATCATTACAACATACCACACATGTATGGTTTTTACACCTTTTGCTACATAAATGTTTTATGATTGTATAACCATCAGTGTATAATGTTTATTTTTGTAAGAATGACTGTATATTTTCTATATATTTTTCTGTTTTCAAAAAATTCCTCTTATGTTGTCTCTTCCTTATTGTGATTCATTCCACATACCGTGGTTTTTGTTTTTACAGCAAGCATGCACGCTGCACCAAAACGATTTCGATTGCAGAGTGTATGCTGCCAGATTTAGGAGGTTTTTATTATCAGCCTTTATTTGACACTTTGTTTTCCACTCAGCCTCTTAGAGTTAATTGGTTCACACACCTGTCGGAATGATCACTATGGTGTGCGCTGTGCATTTCATTAATGAGTCTTTGATTGTATACACATGTCACATACATATATATAGCAGCACTTGCTTATTTTTGAATTCAGGTTATGATTAAGTGGACTTGAGGTCCGTGAAACGCGTTAACCCCTTCACAGCCTGTTGTTCTGTTTGCCTAACTGTATTATGGGTTCACAATAAATCTACAGTTTTTGCCTTGGATTTTTGAAGTGCGGTCCTCTTCATTTGATTTGCCTGTGGACTTGCATTGCTGGGCAGAAGTGACGTCACAAGTCACTTCTGCCCATAGCTCTTAAAGGGGACTTTTTTTTTTTCACTGCCTTTTTTTTATTACATTCAAGTGTAAATATGAGATTTGAGGTCTTTTTGACCCCAGATCTCATATTTAAGAAGTCCTGGAATGCTTTTTTTCTATTACAAGAAATGTTTACATTTCTTATAAAAGGAATAAAAGTGATTACATTTTTTTTTTAAAGGACAGTGTAAAAATAAAAAATAAAAAGTAAAATAAATAATTTTTAAAAAAATGGAAACGGTGTTCAAACCATACATGTGAGGTATTGCCGCGATCGTTAGAGCGAGAGAAATAATTTTAGCACTAGACCTCCTCTGTAACTCAAAATCGGTAAACTGTAGAAATTTTTAAATGTCGCCAATGAGATTTTTAAGTTGCAAAGTGTGTCGCCATTCCGCGAGAGGGCGCAATTTTGAAGCATGACCTGTTGGGTATCAAATTGCTCGGCGTAACATTATCTTTCACAATATGGAAAAAAATGGGCTAACTTTACTGTTGTCTTATTTTTTTTAACTCAAAAAAGTGAAATTAAAAAAAAAAATTGCACTTGTAAGACCGCTGCGCAAATACGGTGTGACATAAAGTTTTTGCAATGACCGCCATTTTATTGTCTAGGGTGTTAGAAAAAAATCTATAATGTTTGGGGGCTCTAAGTAATTTTATAGCAAAAAAAAATGTTTTTAACTTGTAAACACCAAACTCCAAAAAGAGGCTCGGTCTGGAAGTGGTTAGTAGATGCATGGAGGTGTATTGATTCTTAATAGCACCCGTAAACCATGTGTGTTTTCAGGCATCTCAAACCACATGGTGTTGTACAATTTAAAGAAGAGATTTGGGGAGCTCTGCCCCCGAGTTTCTGTGGAGAAGGCAGCCCATTAAAATGAAAGGGCTGCTCTGCATGCAGGAAGCATGTTACAGTGATGTGAACCAAGCCTAAGATGCTGCAGCTGACTGTGGGAGGGTTTTAGTGCTGTCAATGCAGAAAGGAGAGGACTGAAATTCAAATTGACTTTTACATTGAACTCAAGTCGAATTCTAACTGTACACTTATTGTGGAAATCAAAGCCTGTATGTGTTATTAGAGTGCCATTTAGAAATAATAGAAGATAAAAAGAAGTTGATACCGAGCAGAGAACTAAAATGAATACTCACTGGATTAGTAGTGTTATTGTAACTTGGCTGCTTCCCCCACTTAAACACTAAAGGGTGCCAAGTAATGGAAAGTTATGAGAGGTAGTGGAATGGCGCTGCCAATTAACTCAGTGTAAACCATAACTGTAAACCATAAACGGTGCAAATTGAACCAGAAGGTGCTCTAGTGCATAAGAAAAAATGACCGGTATTCAATATATAGAAAATAAAAAAAATATAAAAAAAATATGTATATATATAATATATCATTTAAAGTGTCTAATGTGTAAACTTAAATATTATGTGTGCTGTCTGCTAATACGCATGTACTACAACTGTGCAAATTAGCAAAAATAAAGTGCAGTACATTCAAGTGGTTATACAGCGTAAAGCGGCTAAAAATAAATGTGCTATGTAAAATGTGCTGCTAGTGAACGGATTAATGATTTCAATATTCACCGCAGAGACATATTAAACAACTTTCTTGTGACATAAATAGATGTTAAGATGCATTTGATTACGGCCAGAGGTGGCAAACTACAATTTTCAAATCTGGAAATGTCCAGCAAGGTACTTCATACAGTCATAGGTTCAGAGGAAACATCTGTATTGAGCCATTCAAAGCTCCCTCTGATACCAAAACAAAAAGATCCCGCAGTAAACACAATCCTTATTCAGCTCTGTGTGCCGAAAACCTGCTGTGTTGAAAGGTGGATGTACTCACTACTGTACCGTACCATCTGCTCTATGTTCTGGTATCTCTCAACAAGTCCGTCATCTTTCTTCCTCGTCAGCGCCATGTGAGCAGCCAGGAATGTCATGTGATGACTAGAGTTGAGCGAACACCTGGAAGTTCGGGTTCTGCTGGTCCGTCCGAACTTCGGGACAAAGTCCGGGTCCGGGTCCGGACGGAACCCGAACGATCGCACAGACAACGAACCCCATTGAAATCAATGGGGACCCGAACTTTTAGGCACAAAAATGGCTGTAGGAAAGTCCTGGAAAGCCCCAGAGGGCTGCAAAAGGAAGTAAAATGGGGGTAAGGGTAGGGCAAGTGCCCTACAAAAAAATGGGGACAGGGAAATAACTGTAAATATTTTTAAAAAAATAAAAACATAAAAAAAGCAAAAATGGAGGTGAATGTGGATCATCTTCAAACTGTGTCTGAAAAGTATTAATTAACGGTAGAAGCCATATAACTGTTCTAAAATCATCTTCAAACTAGGGCAAGTGCCCTACAAATAAATGGGGATAGGGAAAATAAATTAAAATCAAGTA
>BLSH010313365.1:518025-533458 GCA_018402905.1 Glandirana rugosa
CACGCAATTGACATCTGCAAGTCGAAATTAAACTCCCATAAAAGTAGGTTTAGTCCACTTGCCACATCCTTAATGTTTTCAAACATATACACGGAGGGTGAAAAATTCCCTGGTTTTCATTACCCTGTTAACCGACGAGTCGACAAGGTACCGATCCACACACAATAAGGGAGTAATAGGGTAAATGTTCCTCGTCTATTTTCCAGGTCTCAAGTAAAGTTCACACGGTAAACGTAAACCTTAGACATCGACTAGCGCATACGGCCGAAGCAGTAGTGATCACAACTCGCTTGGGCCTGACATTGCAAGCCCAGGCATGGCTTGAAATCCCACAGGCACCGTGCCTGGGCCTGGGCCTGTAAAGTTTTTAGCAAGCAACCCGAACGATTTTTGAAATGTCCGGGTCCGGGTCCGTGCCACGGACACCCTAAAGTTCGGTACGGACCCGAACGTTACAGTCCGGGTTCGCTCAACACTAGTGATGACGAAGCCGGCATACGCGATCAGCTACAGATTCCAAATGCAAATGGCACACTTGAAATGAACTCTGGACCTTTTATCTGCTCCTTGTAAATGGGATAATGAGGGAATAACACACACCTAGCCATGGAACAGCTGAGCAGCCAATTGTCCCATTACTTTTGGTCCCTTAAAAAGTGGGAGGCACATATACAAACTTTTGTAATTCCTACACCGTTCACCTGATTTGGATGAAAATACCCTCAAATTAAAGCTGAACGTCTACAGTTAACGCACATCTTGTTCGTTTCATTTCAAATCCATTGTGGTGGTGTATAGAGCCAAAAACATTAGAATTGTGTCAATGTCCCAATATTTATGGACCTGACTGTATACAGTGTAGATGCATGTGCCAATGTCATCGGCACATGCGCAGTGAAGAAACAGCCGTTTGTGCCATAAATGTGTGCCATAAATGACGGTTCCCGTGCGCATGCACAGGAGTGACGTCAGCGTGGCTCTGGCCAATCACATCGTTGGAGTCCGTGCTGTGACTGACCGGAGCCTGCGATCCCGGGAAAAAGACACACTCAACATGACGTCGGTCACAGCAGTGCTTGGGAACTGCTGCAACAGCATCGATCTAAGGTAAGTATTTCATAATGAGCTAGTATGCGATGCAGGTGTTCTTTTTTTTAGCCCTTGACAACCAATTTAATCTTAGAGCAATTTCAAAGATTAATGAATTGGTGGTCAGAAGTCCACCACTGGTCAGTCTATTTCAAAGATTGACACCACAGCTCCCAGGGCACACCCCCTGCCTCCTAGTGAGGATTTTTATCCTGAGATTTTCAGAACGGAGTGTGCCAGATCTAACTGTGTCCTTTAAGACCCAGTGGAGACCTTCTTCTAGATTAATGGATCAAAACAAAATGAAACATAACAATTTTTTTTGTCAGGCACGTGTCTAATCAGGGGGACCCCCTGATGAAGTCACGTGGCCATGACATAACATGTAGGGTGCGAGCGGAGGCAGACACAGACCAAAAGTGATGACATGGGGATATAAATTCCAGGATGGTTTGTATTGAAGTGCTTTTAAATATTTTAAAGTGCAAGTGCATTTTGGTTTGAATAAAATGTTTTACATTATCAACATACTGCATCATAAGAGGCTTTCTGGTATTTTTCCCACATATGGGCAAGGCATTATGGCAGCATTAATAAAATAGAACCTTAAAGGCACTGCACTCCGCCTATTAGTGGAACCTTCAGGAAGATCAAACGCAGAGCCCCTAGAGGTATGGAAGAGGAAGAATAGCTGTTTACCATCTTAATCTGGGAGGATTACCATATACAAGCCATATGGCATCAACCTGGAGGTGAGGGTTCTGTGAGCACAGAGTACTGAGGTGGCACATACTGTGTGGAGTCAAAGGCACCAAGTTTTTTAGATATATGGTGTTGGTTACTTTACGGAACAAGATTTGCATCAGTAATGTGTTTGATAGTACAATTTGGACTGCATGGATTTATCACCTTAGTTCTAATTGGGTTGGAAATTTTTATGTTATAGATGCATGGTATTATATAAACTGATGCTTTATTTCAATGAACTGTAGATAAGGCACAAAGATACTAATTATTTTGGTGGTTTATTTTTTATACATGCATTTTAGCATTTGAGTTTAGCAGTGCAGTATCAAACACATGCTTCTACAGTATTTTAACCACTTGCTGAACATAGGCCATATAAACGGCCTCAAATGGCTAAAACAAGCTCATGACTGTAGAAAATATTTTATGACATAAAAAATTGCAACAGCTACAATTTTATTTTAAAGGACTTCAGCTTTCCGAAAATATTTTTTTGTGGGTTTTAAGTCATTTTCTAGCAGTAAAATATTAAAAAATTGCTCTAGACACCAAGTGGTTAAATAAAATAGAAATTCATGAGAACTAAAGGCTTTCACTAGTTAAAAAACTCATTCATGTGAACAAAATAAAGATTGCATACTCATGCAGAGCATTTTGTTGGTAAAAGTACTAAGAAATTAAAAAAACAAAGCCAGTTCAAATAACTCGTACAGATTAGAGAATTATGCGCAAGCAGTAAGTGCTATTTATATTTTTTTAATTTCTTGCTTGTATGGAAATGCACCACCATTGCCAACCTGCATCATGAAAAAGTTTGACAAACGTTGGAGTAAACCTGTGAAGCGGCTTGCGAGCTTGTAAAGCGGGACAATTTAGATAAAAGTGAAAGAAACCTACAATTATTTTTTTTTAATTCTAATCATTCATTAAAAATAATTAAAGCTGTACTACAGCATACCGGATAAAAGCATTTTTCAAAAACTTCAACCCCCGCCGGTATACACTTGGGAGTTTTCTTTTTAATAAAAGTCACTGGAAGTATCTTTATTTTCTCTTTATTATATGATCCCCCATGACGCAATGCAGCCACCTTATAATTTATTTGTTCCTGTTCTGGAGGAGGGAATATAATGCTGGATTACATTATAAACAGAATGTTTATTGACCAGTATTGCTCTTTATGAGTGTTGCTCAACCTTTATTCAGTCACGGCACCCTTTAAAATATAGCCCAATCTGGGGGGCACCCCATTCTAAAGTGTAAAAAAAAAAGAGTTTTACATCCTGCAGAAGCAGCCACACACAAAGGGCACCCAACATTAGAGGAGGTTTCTTTTTACAAAGCAAATATATCTTTGCACACCAGTATTAACTAGTATTCCAGCCTTTCTTTTCTCCCTCATTTTCTTTCATTTAGCTAACGGGACCCCAGTGCTGACAGACAGGGGAATGGAAGGGGAAAACAAGGATGCTGTGCAGGCGTGCAGCGTCCTTCTTATCAACAGATCTTGTCATTGGCTATTTGGACACCAGCAGTTGGCCCGCACGGTGCCCAATAGAAATGTGCACAACAAAAATGTGTTTTGTTTCATCGTTTATAATGTTAGAATGATTTGTTTTCGGAATTCATTTCATATATTCGGATTTGTCTCATATATTCACTGTTCCAAATTAACCACTTCAGCCCTGAGAGGATTTACCCCCTTCCTGACCAGAGCACTTTTTGCGATACGGCACTGCGTCGCTTTAACTGACAATTTTGCGGTCATGCGGCGCTGTACGCAAACAAAATTGGTGTCATTTTTTTCCCACAAATAGAGCTTTCTTTTGGTGGTATTTGATCACATCTGCGGTTTTTATTTTTTGCTCTATAAACAACCAAGAGCGGCAATTTTGTAAAAAAAAAACCGTTTTTCTTTACTTTTTGCTATAATTAATATCCCCAAAAAAATATATAAAATACAAATTTATTCCTCGGTTTAGGCCACTATATATTCTATATTCTTCTACATATTTTTGGTAAAAAAAATCACAATAGTTGTATATTGATTGGGTTGTGCAAAAGTTATTGTATTTACAAACTATGGGAATAGATTTATGGCATATTTTTTTTTTCTACAAGTAATGGCGGTGATCTGTGATTTTTAGCGGGACTGCGATATTGCGGCGGACAGATTGGACACTTTTGACACTTTTTTGGGACCATTGACATTTATACAGCGATCAGAGCTAAAAATAGCCACTGATTATGTATAAATGTCATTGGCAGTGAAGGGGTTAACCTGGGGAGGGGTTTCTAACTGTGGGGAGAGTGTAGTGACTGGGGGCGGAGAGAGAAAGCTGCTCCCGATCACTGGGAGAGCAGATCTCTCTCCACTTCCCTGTCAGAATGGGGATCCATTTGTTTACATCAACAGATCCACATTTTGGCTCTGTGAGGAGCGATCACGGGTAGCCGGCGGACATTGTGCCTACCGGCCACGCGCATCGGCTCCAGAGTCATGCAGAGGGCACACGTGTGCACCCCCTACAGTCTCTTAAAGCACCACGTACAGCTATGGCGATTTGCGCAATCGAGCAGATGGCGGTTGGTCGACAAGTAGTTCATTTGCATTTTCTGAAGTTATCGGAAGTTTGGCTATGTTTGTTTTATTGTGCTAATGCATTATTTTGGGAGATTACTTATGCACTCTGCATCATCCCTGCTAGTCTAACCCACAAAAAGAAATGGAATGAGCTGATTGGACAATTTTGACTGGAGTTGCATCTATCCAAATGTACAGATGGAACAAAATTTCTAATTCATTTGTTATGTTATGACTCAGAGATTCTGATGCATCCACCTACATCCAACCTAAACACAATAATTCGCAATCATTATCTTATTTCACTTTTATGTCGTACTGTATTTAGTGTAATATGTTTCCATTTCATATGCAGTGCATTTTTTATAATAATGAAAAATGTTCATGCAAAATAAAGATGAAATGGATCTGAATCAATTCTGATCATTCGTTATGGCGTTACATTATTTTGGATGCTTCAAACATTAACATAAGGCCCAAACTATCACATCATGTCATCCGAATTAAACAAATGAATACAAATGAATTTGTTTTTTTTTGTTATACTTTATTTCAAGTTTGTTAAAATTTGTTACTATTGTGATTGAGAGATTAGGATATATCTGAATCTCCTAATAATGAACATTTTTTCCGCATTTCAATCTGTGTTGAAATGAATCGCACGGGTCTAGTGCCCAAGGTAGTAATACTGCATAATAAAAAAACCTTTGGCTTTGTGTAACAAAAAGGAAGCCTTGATCCACTTCCTGGCATGTTGACAATTTTTTGGCCAATTTGGAGAAATTTTTTAGGCATTTTGCCAAGGCAACCCTAAAGTATCCTGAAGGTCCCCTGGTTGAAAAAGACTGCTCTACTGAAAGATCTTGAGATAAGCAGGCATACAGCTTACAGGTTGTAAGAAATGGAGTTGGAAAGACAGATGGTTTACATCATATTTGACTTGTCCTTTCCAACCAAAAATAAATAAATAAAAATGCGCAGATTTCAACTTTAATAATAATGTCTGCAAGACTGATTTTTAATAAACACAATGCTATGCAAGTGTCAAGGAAAACATAATAACTCTAGAGATCTAACAGCAGAACTAGTGGATCTATTTTTCATAAAGGTGTTTCTGCCACTAAGCTGGTATAATGGCTTTATTCTGAGGCCATGATGTACAAAGTGCTGTAAGGAAGACAACGCTGTCAGGATTTGATATTTTAAAAACAAGGCTTGTAATGTCTTTTTATTAGCAATTAAAATAGAGGTGCAGTATAGAAGATGGAACTTACAGTACATTTCATCTGTAACACAGGTTTGCACAAAATGAAAAACAATCAAGCTTTTTTGTAAAAAAAAAAATCCTTCAGTATTACAATTTTCTTTTTTTTCCCCTACATGATTTTTTTTTTATTGAAGTTTCACCAAGTACACAACATAACAGATAAATATTATTTTATTTTCTATCTCATACATCATATTTATAAAGTCATTTGGTGAGGACATATATTATGCAGTCTGTCGCTAGCATTCACACATCAGTTTTTGCATTTCTCATTCATGCCTGTAATAAGTATTACCTGTTGATCCTCCCAGTAGACCTGTTGTTTCTCCCCTTCCTCTCAGATGGTGATAATCAGGGCCGGTCCTACCTTGGGTCCCAGTGGGTCCATTGGACCCAGGCAGCACTTTGAGAGGGGCAGCAAATTGACCAACGGCCTCCTCTCCGATTCTATTTACCCAGCAATTTGACAACAGAGATTTTTTTTCCAGCAGTTTTGTGTGCTCCGCCTGCCCTATACTACCCTAGCCCATCCCTATACTGCCCTACCCTGTCTATATACTGCCCTACCCTGTCTATATACTGCCCTACCCTGTCTATATACTACCCTAGCCTGCCCCTATACTACCCTAGCCTGTCCATATACTACCCTAGCCTGCCCCTATACTACCCTAGCCTGTCTATATACTACCCTAGCCTGTTTATATACTACCCTAGCCTGTCTATATACTGCCTGAGCCTGTCTATATACTACCCTAGCCTGCCCCTATACTACCTTAGCCTGTCTATATACTGCCCTAGCCTGTCTATATACTACCCTAGCCTGCCCCTATACTACCCTAGCACGTCTATATACTGCCCTAGCCTGCCCCTATACTAACCTAGTCTGCCCCTATACTGCCCAAGCCCACCCCTTGGAATTGAACATAATGGTATGTCATATAATTTTTCATATAAATAAGGTGCTGTTGCATATAAATCTGACTTCCTGATCAATTTAATTTTAGTTGTAATTATCATGATATAAAATAATGGATGAGGGGGCTTTTTGGTGGGCGTGATTTTTTTCTTGGACCCAGGCAGCACAATGTCTTGGGCCAGCCCTGGTGAAAATGCTGGTCATTCTGCAATGAAATTGAAAAGCATGCTGTCACCCTGTTGACAGTTTTAGAAAGAGTAGGATTTATATTGACTTTAGGACTTTACTTATTCATGTTTTCACCCATGATAGACACAGCTTTCACACAAGATTCACAAGTTTTGTTATAGCATCTAATTATAAATGAAATTACATTTAATTTAAAAAAGCCTAAATCTTGTGTGAAAGTTGTGTGAAACATTGATAAATAGGCTCCTATAATTAAGTGTCAAGCAAATAAAAATCTAACAACCACTAACACATTTAAACAGCGTAAGCAACAGTTTGTTTAAAAAAAAAAAGGTTAAACTATATGAATAAAAGCTGACTGTTGTAAGCAGTGGTATTCGGTTTGTTCCAATCCCTCTAGCTGTCTCTTTTGCTGGCCAGCTTAGCCTATTAAAAGAAGTGAGATTTTATGTGACTAAAAGCTGCAAGGAAGTGCAAAGGAAGTCAATGTATAAAAACCAAGGTGTGTTACAGTTAACCATGTGCTTTAAAACACAATTCTCCTTTTACTATGGCCACCAATCACTATGGCACACTATGCATTTAATTTTTAAAGAATTTTCATAGTCATTCAATTTGTGAAAATGCGTTTACATTTGTGCTGTGTGACTGGGGCAAAATTAAATAGGCTATATCCTGTGCTGTTCAAATATAGATCATTGATTTAAAATAGAAAATACCGCATTTGGCCACTAGCGCGAGATATAAATGTCACAAGGAATTCCCTATAGCATTTTTCTCCATTTAGTGGCCAAATGCAGTATTTTTCTTTTTAAAACTGTGATTTACATGTATGAATATCCATGCACTTTCACTGGGCAAATGGCTATGCAATTGTTTTTATAAATAAATTCCCATGTGTGATTTGCTTTCTTTAGCCCACTGGAAATTTCTCTTTCCATTGTGTTGACTCCCAAGCCAAATGTCCCCAGTCCTCCCTGGCACTGTTACAATTTTTTCAATCTTTTTGAGATTTGCAATCAGCCATGTAGTGTAAAAAGCTACCTGACCAACCCATTAAATTTATAGACAATCAGAAAGATCTTCCCAGTGCAGAGTTGCCAGAATGTCTAAAAGAAATTACACAGTTGGGTCACCTTTACAATCTAAAGCTGATAATAGATGGGTAGAATCTTGAATAAAAATTCTTAGGAAGATTATGTTCTAAAAAAGTTTGTTCCTTTTTCTAATCATTAGTGGGGCAATTAGAAGTTTGTTTTTGATTGCAGTGACGTGAACATTTGAAAGACCAGATTTGAAAATGTTTCTGGAACAAACAAATTTCTAACAGTGTATTTTGTTTTTTGTTTGGTAAAGTCCATTCATTCCAAAATCAAAGGTTAAAAGCAAATTAAATATTTCAAACTACATTTGAATGTTCTGAAAATATTCTGAGAGGTTTCAAAAATTTTCATATGACTTTCCACAGGAGTTTTTATTTGGGAAATTCTATCCATCTATGGCCAACCTAAGTAAACAAAACATTTTCCAATCCAATCAGTGTTTCATGCATTAGATCTCATGTGAACCTAAACATCTCTATATTTATATACATTTCCATCAAAACTAAAATGTACAATCAGATCACAGTTTTCTCGGACTTCCCCATAGTTACTAGGCTTGGCCCAAAATTGATTTCCAAATCCAAAGTAATTTAAAGTCACCATTCTGAATTACCCGAATAGAAGACTAGGACATGCATTTTCTAGTAACAGAAACAAACAAATCTGAAAAGGCCTTTGCTGAATGGTGTTCCAGTAAAGCAGAAGTGTTATGCACGATCACATAAAACTAGGGCAATCATTTATTGAGCACATTATAAAATGAAATTAACACATTGCTATATTACCACTTTACAAGATAAATTGATGGGCTTAATGTGAATAGGAAAGGCATCGCGGCTAAAGTGTACAGTAGTTAAGAGAGGATATATAATCTGTGACTGCCTATTGGAATATTTTGCATTGAAAGCAATATTTGAACAAAGTCCCTTCTACTATTACAGAATAAAAATCTATTAAAGGCTTTAAACAGATATGTTTAAACAGGTAAGTTTGTCTAAAAGCCCCCCCCCCCCACACTAATCTAATGCAGTGCACAGAAGAGCCTTCTCAAAGGGGACCTGAACCCTGGAGGTTTGCCAAAAAAAGGCAGTCAGAGGGCAAAGGACTAGACATTGGTATTGCCTGTGGTCTCCCTATGCTGGTCTTTTCTCTATTACTGACATGTAAGCAGGTTGAATTGGCCACTGTCCCAGGTGGGAGGGTAGAAGTTAATGCCTTTCCCAGTTCTCTGTTCTCTTTGCAGGTTTTTCTGGGTCCGGCTCACTGGTTCTGTGTAATATAACATATGCCCATAAGAACAACACCCGCGAGTAATAGAAGCATGTCGCTCATCACTACCTAGATATAAAGCCATTAGAACCTGTGCTTCACCTTTGACCCCAGCACTGAATGAATGCCTTTGATGGACTCTGTATTACATGGACACTACCTTTGCAGGTATGCCAGGGCAGCACACAGCCTGTAGATAGGATTGGGGAAATAGGGAAGAAGTATATTTTTGAACATTGGACTTTGCAATTGCCTTTCTGCACTTTTCCAAGTAAAGCTTTGTCCTTGCCTGATCTGAAGTTACTGAAAGTGGTGTAATTCAAGTAATCAGCACTCATAGTCTACAAAGTGGGTATTAAACACACTGGGGTATGAAGACATCTGTGTGGAGTTGGAGCAGTGTAAAGACGCAAGTGGTTACTTTGGGTAACAGAAGTTTAATAGCAGTCTGTCAGTAGCATGTACCTGTTATAGGTGGAATGGCTTTTAGCAGTGAGAGAAATGTTGTCGACATTTTTTCCACCAGCAGTCTGTCTCCCATTGCCTTAGTGGTGGATTCTCGCTGCAGAGGTTTCCATCTTATACAGAGGATACGGAAGTTCAAGAGTCAAGTTAGGCACACATGTGGAGCCCATGTAGGGTGCACAGTGGAGCCCACTCTGCTACTGGGGATTGGCAGTGGAAAATGCAGGACAGGTGGATGTGGTCAAGGCTTAGTGTGTCCCTCCTGAATGCAAGTTACAGAGAAGGTGTGCATTTTCGAGAGCTAACTGGAGAACAGTTGCATTGCAAGTGTACATGGTGTACATTCATCTTTAAGAGTAGAGGCCCGCCTTATTCCCCCACAGCAGTCTCACTCTAGTCCCAGGGCATTGATGAAATAGCACAAAGTAAAAGTACCCCATGGAGTGACTCTCCACAAAGTGCCTAGCGTAGCCAGAAGAACCCACCTAGTGGTAGGCCTCTCATGTGACCCTCACTTGGTGCCCAGCAAGAAGGGAAACATGGAGGACATGATGACCACTCTGTCCCCTTGACCTACCCACTTATACAGCATCCCCTATAAACATATAGGGTGTTATTTACTAATACAGCAAAGTGTATGGCTGGGTTCACAGCAGGGGTCCGACGCATCTCGGTTCTCCATTTCAGGGACGGATCAGGTCAGAATTTTGGCCTGAATTCGGACCTATAATAGAGCCAAAGATGCACAGGACCCTTATGCAATCCACTCCGCAGCCGTCATGGAGATGTGGGAACCATCTCCTGTCATGCGAATTGGAATGCCGAGAACCCCGTATCCAATTTGCATCAGTGTGAACCCAGCCTAAACTATTGTGCAGCTCTGCATAGAAACCAGCTTCCAGGTTTTATTGTCAAAGCTTAATTGAACAAGCTGAATTTAGAAGCATATTATTCTTAGAAACCTTTTTTTAAAAAAACAGATCTAATATTAATAATATGAATAAATTCTATAAATGTTATAAATAAAAGTATCAGTTCCTTATTTGTGCTTTAGAAATGTGACTGTTAAAGTGGTTGTCAACTCTTGACAACCACTTTAACCTACAGGTAAGCCTATAATAAGGCTTACCTGTAGGTTTCCTGCATATCTCCTAAACCTGCACGGTTTAGGAGATATACAGAATACTTGCATGTACCGACGTCATCGGGCACATGCACAGTGAAGAAACAGCCTCCATGCCGTTTCTTCACTGAGATCGTGCCCCGATTGGCGGCTCCCATGCCCATGCGCTGGATTGATGTCACACGGCTCTGGCAAATCACAGAGCCAGAGTCCGTGGCCCCGGAAGGAAGAGGGCCGAAGGTGGACGCTTCCTGGAGTGGGGACAGCGCGGGCTTCCAATGCAGGTAAGTGTCACATAATAGACTAGTATGTGATGCATACTAGCCTATTATGCTTTTATATTGCTGGGTAATAAGGAGGAACAAAGAGGAAGTAAAACCCATCAGGGTTTACTTCCTCTTTAATGGTCAGCTCAGTAGATTGGTTTAAATAAGAGCTAGATGCATTCCTAAATGTACAAAATATAACTGGATATTAACATTTATAGATAAGGACACCAGCAGTGCCGGAACAAGATCTTCCAGTGCCCAAGGCAAAGATGGCAAATTGCAACCCCCTCTTCATTATGTGCCAGCTAATAATGAGGAGGGAGAGAGAAAGCACAGTCCACACCTCCTCCTGGCTTTCTCCTCCTCTCCTTGCTGCTTCCAGCGCTGGGCTGACAGAAGTAGTGATGCTGCTATCACTACTCCTGTCAGTCTTATAGTAGTCTTAAGAAACTTGTGGCACCTCCATCCCTATAATACATCCCTATAATTCCTTTCTGCCCACCCCTTGTCCCATGCATTGACACCAAAGCTTGTTGATCCAGGGAATGTCCTCTTGGGAAATAGCCTTCTGGGGGATCAGAAAGGATTTTTTTTCCACGCTGGAGCAAATTGGACCATGTTCATAAGATTTCTTTTTTTTTTTGCCTTCTTTTGGATCAGATGTGGCTTTAGTATTGTTTATATGGAGGCTTTCTATTTATTTATTTTTTATATTGGTTGAATAAGATGGATTTGTGTCTTTTTTTCAATCTTTTTAACTATTTAACTATGTACTGTGTTTTACATGATAACATGCAGTATATTGGCAGGATTAGATGAGGCTCTAAAAGCTCTAGATGTATGCCAAGATTAGTTAATAATGGGTAGCATGACACAGACTCTTACTTCTAACTTCACTACACACATGCTGCCTGCTCCTTGTGACCAAGGGTGTAACGATAGGGGCTGCAGGGGTTGCAATTACAACCATGCCCCATGGTCCAGGGGGCATGTGTGCATCCCTTGTACACTTGAATAGGAGGGATGGCGGGGTGGCATTTAGAGGACCCAATCTCCTCCATTTTCCTCTATCCAGTTTACTTGTGTTCTGCTGTTCCCAGGGTCCCTGTGTGCTTCCCTGCCCCCCCCCACACACACACACAGAGCCGCTGTCTTTCCCCCCTTCTCTCTCCTGCCAGCTGCTGTAGAAGATGTGTCATGATGGAGAGATGGGATGGGGTTGGTAAATTTGTAATTTACCGTCTCCTTCCTTTTCTGAATGAACAGAGTCAGTGATTGGTACCAATTGGTTCATTAATAACTGAAGCATAGTAAACTGTTTTTACTATACTTCTGTTTCTGAATGAATGAGAGGCTCGGTGCACGGCTATTCCAGTCCATTCATTCTGTGCAGCTGAGGCTACACAGATGGAAATTAAGAGCTGAGGTTTGTTTAGACCCCTGATATCTCATCAAAGCCCCCCAACAGAGCTCCTAAAAAAATTGTAAAACATTGTAAAAATAGAATTGTAAAAGAAATAAAATGAAATGGTAAAAAAAAATAAAATAAAATAAAATAAAAATTAAAAACTACTGACACCAGTGAGGGAACTATCAGGATTGCAAAGGTTGCAATTGTGACCGGGTCCTGGCATTTCACCACCATGGGAAGACCTGAAGGTGGCAGAAAGGGGGCCTGCTGCAGAACTTGTGAAAGGGCCCCACTGCGGTACCATAATAAAGGGACCCGCGATAGGAGTAAAGGGCACGAGGATCAATGGGAAGAGGGAAGGGCCTTGGCCAGGGGTCAGGGGGCCCTTCATAATTTCTTGCACCAGGGCCCTGAAGGTTCTAGTTATGACTCTGCTTGTGACTCTGCAGCTATAGAGGATATTAGCAATGAGCTGGCTCCATACAGGCCAGGCAATTGGAAGAGATGTTTGTTTCAAAATTATATATATATAATAATAATGTATATTTATAACAAAAAAAAAAATACAATTGTAATTAATCTTCAAAGTATTTGTCGGGGGGGAAGCACACCTCTACAATGTGTGCACATTCTCACATGGTTTGTCTTTGATCCTGTAAGAAATCCAATGAACTCCTAACTTCCCATGGTGAGCTAACAACACTCCCTCAATATTACACAATCCTAAGCAGTGTTATCACCCTTCCTGAAATCTTTTCTGCTGGACCACAGAGCGCCTCCCTCATCATCATTTTTACTTGCGTTAGTAAATGAAGTTGTGCTGAGTTCAATCATCCAATCACGAGCAAACAAAAATCCAGTTTTTAAAATCTTCCTTGGGCATGATTGGGTATTCTTTACAGAGTGAATTTTCACTTTGTTTTCCATCTTTTTTTTAAAAAAAGGCAAGTAACGCTATTCCTTTCCGAATGCTGCCACAAGGGGTGAGTTGTGATAAGGAAGATCTCGCCAACAAATAGGAAAAACCCCCAGGTCAGCCCACGAGATTACTGTATATACTTAGTGGTTTTGCCCCTTGTCATCAAGCCTGCCACTCCTTTTTTGCAAGAGGAGTTTTTTCCTTCTGATGGTGAGATCTTTCTTTCCGCAACTCAACCCTTGTGTAAGTGTTCAGATGGAGTAGAGTTATTTGCCTTTTTTTGTAAATATGGATTTTGAAATCAATAATTTATCTGGTACACCCACGTGGGATAGAAGAGCCCCATCTTGGGAAGGCAGAAGACAACAACGTGCATCCACATGGGCCCCACAGTACTTTTGTATTATTTGGGCATTATGTTATAATCTTTGGACTACATCTATCTGTTTTGTGTACTCAGTACTAATACTGTCTTCATTTGGAGGGATTTTTAAAATATATGATTGTAATAAAAATGAAGATTCTATATCTATATCTAGTATATCTATATGTGGTTATATTATATGTACAATCCTAGATACTACATACAAAGTCCCTATGATTTTTGTAACATGGCTTAACCACTTCAGCCCCGGAAGAATTTCCCATGTTAGGACCAGAGCACTTTTTGCGATTTGGCACTGCATCGTTTTAACTGACAATTGTGCAGTCGGGCGACGTTGTACCCAAACAAAATTTGCGCCCTTTTTTTGCCACAAATAGAGCTTTCTTTTGGTAGTATTTGATCACCGCTGCGTCATTTCTGATCGCCGCTATAAACAAAGAAATATCGACAATTTTCAAAAAAAAAACAATATTTCTTATTTTTTGCTAAAATTCAAATACAAAAAAAAAATATTTTTTTTTTTTCATCAGTTTTGGCCGATTTATATTCTTCCTCATATTTTTGGTAAAAAAAATCATAAATCGGCGTTTATTGATTGGTTTGCGTAAAAGTGGCCATGTTTACGGATGATGAGAATTAATTTCTGGGGTTTTTATTTATTTATTTATTTATTTTTTTGACTAGTAATGGCGGCGATCTGCGATTTTTAGTGGTACTGCGATAGTGCAGCGGACATGTCGGACCATTTTGACACTTTTTTGGGACCAATGACATTTATACAGCGATCAGAAATCGAAATGTCCACTGATTACTGTATAAATGTCATTGGCAGTGAAGGGGTTAATCTGCAGGGGGAGGTCTAGGGGATAACAGTGTTCCCTGGGCGTGTTCTAACTGTGGGGGGCATGGCTAACATGGACATAGGAGATCTAACTGATCCCAGTGACAGGGATCAGTAGATCTCCTATGTCCCCATTGAAAGAGCCAGGAACCACCGTGTTTACATCGGCGTGTTTACATCGGCAGTTCCCTGCTCTTTGGCTGTAGCAGCTCATCGTGACTCGCCGGTGGACATCGGGTCCGCCCGAGCCTCGGGCACACTCCTCCGGAGTGTGGAGCAAAGTGTGGAGCACAGGCCTCGGCATGGCTGACCAAAGAAGTAGAGTGCATGTGTTCAGCGTCATATCCAGAGGTTGTCTTTGGGAAATAGACGTATGAGTACTGCCAGTATTTCTGCAGAGGTTGAAGGGGTGAGGGGACAGCATGTCAGTGCTCAGACCATACGCTGCACACTACATCAAAGTGATCTGTATGGCTGTGATCCCAGAAGGAAGCCTCTTCTAAAGATGATGCACAAGAAAGCCCGCAAACAGTTTGCTGAAGACAAGTAGACTAAGGACATGGATTACTGGAACCATGTCCTGTGGTCTGATAAGATCAAGATAAACTTATTTGGTTCAGATCATGTTAAGCGTGTGTGGCGGCAACCAGGTGAGGAGTACAAAGACAATTGTGTCTTGCCTACAGTCAAGCATGGTGCTGGGAGTGTCATGGTCTGGGGCTGCATGAGTGCTGCCGGAACTGGGGAGCTACAGTTCTTTGTGGGAACCATGAATGCCAACATGTACTGTGACATACTGAAGCAGAGCATGATCCCCTCCCTTCGGAGTCTGGGCTGCAGGGCAGTATTTGAACAT
>BLSH010313365.1:535879-546261 GCA_018402905.1 Glandirana rugosa
TCCCAGAGTTCTTTAATCTATTCGGCAGTCATGTAGTCCACACTAGTTATAAGTCACCCACTGGGCACTTAAACCCCCTTAACAACCAGACCAATTTTCAGCTTTCAGTGCTCTCACATTTTGAATGACAATTACTCAGTCATGCAACACTGTACCCATATGAAACTTCATCCTTTTTTTCACACAAATAGAGCTTTCTTTTGGCGGTATTTATTCACCACTGGGCTTTTTATTTTTTGTGCTATAATTAAAAAAAGACTGAAAATTTTGTAAAAAAAATGAATTTTTCTTAGTTTCTGTTATAAAATTTAGCAAATTAGTAATTTTTCTTCATAAATTTTGGCCAAAATTTATACTGCTACATATCTTTGGTAAAAAAACAAAAACAAATTAGTGTATATTATTTGATCTTTGTGAAGGTTATAGAGTCTACATGCTATGGTGCCAATCACTGAATATTGATCACACCTGATGTACTGACGGCTTATCTAATTTCTTGAGACCCTAAGGGCCGGTTCACACTGCAGCGGGGCGGAGCGGCGCGACTTCGCGGCCCGTTCACATCTAGGCGAATTGTCAGGCGACTTAAGTCGCCTGACAATTCACCTCAATGCTGTGCAAATGGGACCGTTCTAATAGGAGTGAATCGCTTCGCTCCGCATTAGAAAAATGGTCCCTGCACTATTTTTAGGGCGATCTCAGGCGGCTTGCATTGACTTCTATGATAGAAGTCGCCTAGCAAGCCGCTTTGAGAACGCCTGGATCGCCGCATCGTGCCGCTCCGCCTCGCTACAGTGTGAACCGGCCCTAACAAGCCAGGAAAGTACAAATACCCACCAAATATTTTATTATATCTTTTCATGTGACAACACTGAAGAAATGACACTTTGCTACAATGGAAAGTAGTGAGTGTACAGCTTGTATAACAGTGTAAATTTGCTGTCCCCTCAAATTAACTCAACACACAGCCATTAATGTCTAAACCTCTAGCAACAAAAGTAAGCACACCCCTAAGTGAAAATGTCTGAATTGGGCCCAATTAGCCATTTTCCCTCCCCAGTGTCATGTGACTCGTTAGTGTTACAAGGTCTCAGGTGTGAATGGGAGCAGGTGTGTTAAATTTGGTGTTATCACTCTCACTCTCTCATACTGGTCACTGGAAGTTCAACATGGCACCTCATGGCAAAGAACTCTCTGAGGATCTGCAAAAAAGAATTGCTCTACATAAAGATGGCCTAGGCTATAAGAAGATTGCCAAGACCCTGAAACTGAGCTGCAGCACAGTGTCCAAGAACATACAGCGGTTTAACAGGACAGGTTCCACTCAGAACAGGCCTCGGCATGGCTGACCAAAGAAGTAGAGTGCATGTGTTCAGCGTCATATCCAGAGGTTGTCTTTGGGAAATAGACGTATGAGTACTGCCAGCATTTCTGCAGAGGTTGAAGGGGTGAGGGGTCAGCCTGTCAGTGCTCAGACCATACGCTGCACACTACATCAAAGTGATCTGTATGGCTGTCATCCCAGAAGGAAGCCTCTTCTAAAGATGATGCACAAGAAAGCCCGCAAACAGTTTTCTGAAGACAAGCAGACTAAGGACATGGATTACTGGAACCATGTCCTGTGGTCTGATAAGATCAAGATAAACTTATTTGGTTCAGATCATGTTAAGCGTGTGTGGCGGCAACCAGGTGAGGAGTACAAAGACAATTGTGTCTTGCCTACAGTCAAGCATGGTGCTGGGAGTGTCATGGTCTGGGGCTGCATGAGTGCTGCCGGAACTGGGGAGCTACAGTTCTTTGTGGGAACCATGAATGCCAACATGTACTGTGACATACTGAAGCAGAGCATGATCCCCTCCCTTCGGAGTCTGGGCTGCAGGGCAGTATTTGAACATGATAACGACCCCAAGCACACCTCCAAGACGACCACTGCCTTGTTAAAGAAGTTGAGGGTAAAGGTGATGGACTGGCCAAGCATGTCTCCAGACATAAACCCTATTGAGCATCTGTGGGGCATCCTCAAATGGAAGGTGGAGGAGCGCAAGGTTTCTAACATCCACCAGCTCCGTGATGTCATCATGGAGGAGTGGAAGAGGACTCCAGTGGCAATCTATGAAGCTCTGGTGAACCCCATGCCCAAGAAGGGTTAAGGCATTGCTGGAAAATAATGGTGGCCACGCAAAATATTGACACTTTGGGCCCAATTTGGACATTTTTACTTAGAGGTGTACTCACTTTTGTTGCCAATGGTTTAGACATTAATGGCTATGTGTTGAGTTATTTTGAGGGGACAGCAAATTTACACTGTTATACAAGCTTTACACTCACTACTTTACATTGTAGCAAAGTGTCATTTCTTCAGAGTTGTCACATGAAAAGATATAATAAAATATTTACAAAAATGTGAGGGGTGTACTCACTTTTGTGAGATACCGTATATGGACTTTGTGCATTATAATTCTCCCTTATTACCATATAATTTATTTCCCCTAAATAAAATAACAAAAACAAGAGCCGGCCTGGTCAGTGTCTACGGATGTGTGAAATATGGTGTGATTGAGGGCAGCTATAAGGTGAACCACTACTACCAGCCACTCTCAAGGGAGCACATGGCTACACCATGAGAAATAAGGTGACAGGGGGGGATCTCCAGCATACAGCCTGTGACTGACAGCCTCAGCTCCTTTGTGCAGTGTGGAAGGGGGTGTCCCTTCCCTCCAATCAGCTCTCAGAGCTCTCCTCACTGAGTTTTGCAGAGTGTAATTTCAGCTCTCTGCCCCCTGTTTTCCTACAGTTTAGACAAGCTTTATAAATTCTGGACTTTGAAAGGATTTAGAGAAGAGAAGAGTGCAGGTACAACTTATGTAGGAGGATTTGTTTCATCTCTGTGCATCACCTGAGGCCAGTCACTCCACTGGGTATAAGTAAGGGTTTACAATCACTTTAAAGTAATATTAAAGGCAGATTATTTTTTTAAAATAACAAACATGTTATACTTACCGGCATTGTGCAGTGGTTTTGCACAGAACAGCCCCGATCCTCCTCTTCCCCGCAGGCACTCCTGACCCCTCCCTCCTGCCGAGTGTCCCCTTAGTAAGCAGCTTGCTATGGGGGAACCCAAGCAGGCTTGCTCCCGAGCTGCTGCTCTGTGTGTCCATTCACACATGAAGCGTGGCTCGGGGCCACCCCCACCCCTGTTTTGCCCTCATTCGCTCACTGGCTGTGTTCGACAGTACACAGTATGGGCCAGTGGCTCCCTCTGCTATCTCAGCCAATGAGAAGGAAGAGACCGGGAATAGCCATGATTACATGCACATCAAGATGGGGCTCAGGTAAGTTTTAGGGGGGAGGCTGCTGCTGCACACAGAATGCATGATGGTAAAAAAACGATAGCCTCTACAACCACTTTGAGTGCTGCAGTATCTGGGAAGGATGTCCACAAGGTTTAGGAGAGTGTCTATGGTAATGTTTGACCATTCTTCCAGAAGTGCATTTTGGACAATTTCATGCTCCCAACTTCTGTTTCAACATAACTGCACACAAGTGCACAAAGTAAGATCCATAAAGATATGGAGCATGTTTGGGGTGGAGGAACTTGACTGTCCTGCACAGAGTCCTGACCTCAACCCGATAGAACACCTTTGGGATGAATTAGAGCTCAGACTGTGAATCAGGCCTCCTTGTCCACATCAGTGCCTGACCTCACAAATACGCTTTAGGAAGAATGGTCAAACATTCCCATAGACACCTTGTGGGCAGCCTTCCCAGAAGAGTTTTAGATGTTATAGCTACAAAGGGTGGGCCAACTCCATATTCTGTGGGCAGAGATGGAAGGGTTCCAGATCCTTGCATACCAAAAACAGTGAGTAACAAGAGACTGTGTGTTTTGCAACGATGCTGTGAGGAGCAGCTAATGTGAACACAGTGGAATCTGCATGTGAAAGTGTGTTGTTGCAAGTCTTAAAGAGACAGTACGACAAATGTTCCTGAGTTAAAAGGAACTGTTAAAAAGTGTTGTGTGCCTGACTGCAGAGATGGGGCGGTCAAAACGCAAAAAAGAAGCAATGTTTGCTGACATAAGAGACAGAACCCTGTGGCTGGAGGGGTTGTTATCGATAGGACAAGCCCCAGACTGGTGCAAGATGCATTTGGCCACACTAGAGCAAAGGGAAAAGGAAAGCAAGTCATCATTCAGTGCAAGGAGTGAGCAGATGGGTGTGGTTGACCATGGCAACAAAGGAGAAATCCGTGCTGCTGACTTCATGCGGTCCATGTTGCCTTCTGAACATGTGGAGGACTTTTTGGATGAGTTTGCGAAGATTACTTCCTACAGAGGGTGGCTCCGAGGTCACTGGGTTGAATTGTTGCAGCCTTTTCTGACAGAGTACCAAGGGGTGTACCGCTGGATGGGTCATAATCGAGATGACTACGACAATTACCTAGAAGTGATCCAATCTAGAGAGCAATGGAAAAATTCAGCGGGGAGAATGTGATCTCCCATAACAACCAGAGAAAGTCTGTTTGCAGAAAGAAGGAGCTACAGAAGAGAAGTGACCTGCTTTCCCATAGAGACAGGAGTGAAGTTGTTCCCAAAAGAGTTGAAGCATTTATAACAGCAAAGGGTGGGCCAACTCAATATTGAACCCTATGGACTATGGCATCCTAATACTTTTGGTAATAAAGTGCAGTGTTCCTCAACTCCAGTCCTCAATTCCCACCATCAGGTCATGTTTTCAGGATTTCCATTATTTTGCACAGGTGATTTGATCAGTTTCACTGCCTTAGTAATTACCACAGCCAATTCATCTGAGAAAAATCCTGAAAACATGACCTGTTGGTGGGCCTTGAGGACTGGAGTTGAGGAACACTGATATAGTGTATATACCGTATATATATATTTTTTAATTTTTTTATGGGAGGCCATATTTCTACTGCAGATTGCTTTTGTATCATTATTAGGCAAAGATACATTTGCTATGGGATATTTTTTTTCTGCATATGCTTATTAGCTGTCATGAAAACCAACCAAAAGGGGGCATTAAAAGACTAATCTCAATGACTATATTGGTATTTAATGTGCTGATAACACAGAAAATTCATTGGAGGGAGTAATTAAAAAAATGTTATCAGATATTTGTTACTTTAGAACATTGGAGTCTTGTATGCAGATGCGGAATTTAACGGAAGTAAGTGATAACCGCATAGTTGAGAGACTATAAAAGAGACCTTGATGTTTGACAGTTGTAATAACCTGCAGAGTGCTCTAATGGCTCAGGGATCAGGTGCAGAAGTACAGCAATAACAAGAGCTGAATAATTATCACAGTCATATCTGTATAACCAAAGTCCCTGAGTATGAACTATATAAGGAGGCTTCTGCTGCCTCTCCAAGATTTCCTGAAATGTTAAATCACTGAACAGGGAGCACTTTCAGCATTAGTGCTGCCCAGTTAGAAAGAAATAAAGCACACAAACCCCTAGTGCCTGTTCTAATGTCTTTGTTAATTATGAATTATGGGTAAACATGCAGACTCACAGAGGTCACGGCTGTCAGCAACAATACTTTTCAAGAAGGATTCTTATGGGGGTCTTTTTAATCTGCTATAATATCCTTTTATTTAATATACATAGTGTATGCCAAGAATAAAGAATAAAAAATCTTATTTGCTTTCACACAAAGTATATTTGCCTATATTTTACTTGTTTACTAATTCAGGATCACGCTCAGTCAACATATCCCAGGCTCAAATCATATTCTCCTTAGGGCTTTGAGATAACCACGGGATTAAGAGGAGAGAGAGAGAGGAAAAAAGAAAGATAAGATAAAATTCAGAGGAATTAAAGTTTGGTGGATGATAGAGGATGAGAAACATCATAGTTTAGAATGTGGCTGACCAGCCAATGTTCTATTCTTTCTAATCACATAAGGCAGAGAGATAAGTTGCATTTGTTTGATTACCCTTTAATAGGAGTGTTGATCTAGGTAATGTCTCATCAGTAAAACATATACAAACAGGATTAAATTGTATTATGTAGGCATTAAGCCCCCCAAAATCCAAATACGCTCTATATTTTAATAAGTCTGCCAGGCAGCCGTTGATTTGAGCAGGAATTTATTTTTTTAATTTGTCACTTGAGGTTTCAAGATTTTCTTTAGAAATATTAGAATATTTCGGTAGCTGAAGTCAAAGAGAAAACATCATTTGTCACTTTCTAGTGATTCCTAGTGGGCATCCATGGTGTCTTTAAAGCTGATCCCTGGGCAGATATAAAAGCCAGAAATGTATGAGATCTATATTTATTAATACATCCTAATACATAACATCATTAAGTGTTTTTTTAAATGCAAGAAGTGAAAGTACTTGAATTTTACTTGTTATTAAGCCCTTTGAAGTCCTCTCTACAGCAGATCTCTAAGTAGGAGAGGGATGGGCACAACAAGGAGCCAATCAGTTTATTTGCTAAGAAGTAGCATGCTGATAGGAAGAGAAATCAGAGTGACAAAAGGATGAGCTCATCACTAAAGTTAGAAAAATAGGAAAGTTATGGCGCTTACTCATATAACGCATGTGCAGTGCATGATAAAGTGCAATACCAAAAAATGATTATTTAAAATATATAGGTCTAACGAATCCAAATTCAAATTGGAATAAACTATAACATATGGTTAGATATATCACAGGTGCAGTGCATGATAAAGTGCAATAATAAATACAAACAATATGTAGGTGGATCTGGAAAAACCAGCAAAAATCAGCAAAGTCCAATGTTAAAGTCTTTCACATCGGGACGCTAAATATCTTCAATAATGAGAGGAAGTATACAAGCCTATCCACCAAGTGAAGGAAAACTAAGGGTTTCATCAAGGAAATCAGTTCTTCTATAATTTTGGAGTGCTCCACCACCACACGTGTAGATTCACTACACACTCACCAGATGCATGTAATAAACTCGCGTTTATGTCATCAAATATTACACTGGACCACCTTCTCCTTCACTAGGCTACCCTGGATGGCTCCATACATATAAATGCTCCAATTCCTCTTCAAATTCAGATTGAGCAACAAATCTCGCAAAAACAAAGGAACAGCTTCATAGTGCAACTCAGTTTATTGAAAGACAATCCATAAAACGTAGTCTAAAATAATTACTCACATTAAAAAGTGCTATATGCCAGCACTAGCACGTTCAGCCTAGGTTGGTTACAGTCCAAGACGGCGTGCATTCCATGTCACGAGCCTCAGAGGAGGCGGATGTGACCTCTATGCATTTCGTGGTGATACCACGTCATCAGGAAGTGATGAGCTCATCACTATGCTGCTTGCCCAGTCACAGGCTGGGCTGGGTTCATGACAGCCTGGGCTAAGAGGACATAGAATGAAGGATGCTGGCTGCCATTCAATCCAAAATGCTGAGGACATTTTATGCCAATTTGATAAGTGACCTCCAAGTCCCTGCCAAGAGAGGTGTAAATATATGCAACTGGTATAAGAACCTGAATTTATCTACAGATGGAAATAGTATAAGAACCTTGTTATCAACCTCCTGTAATCCTCTGTAGAGCAGACTGGGAGGGCAAGAGCCCAAAATCTGATAAAGCCATGCTAGATTTCAGTACTTTTTGTGTTGGCATGGATCATTCTAACAGTGGGATAAATCTAAGTTGGCAGAGTGATAACCTCATCATTGTGCTACTTCTTCTTCAATGACCAATCAGCAGGCTTGGGTTGCGTTGCAGAAGAGATCAAAGACCTGGCTGCGCTGTCTGGCAGACAAGTCTGAATCTCAAGACTGGATGAACATAATTACAAGTCCTTTGGCAGTAAAACAATTCATATGAGTGCATTTAGGTGTTTGCCTGGACTTTATTTATATTTACATGACTTTATGAAACTGAAATAGATTGTTAAACCCATTGTTTTATTATGAATATTTAATTATATAAGTACATAGGGCAGCTATATATGTGCTCATTATATATTTTTGTTGTATTTCTTTTTTTCTTTTTTTTTTTAGCAATGCAATGCAATTGTGCTTTACTACTTTTTTGATTTCGGTGCAGATCTATTCTTTATCTATTTATTTTTTTTGCAAATAGACATTCATTAACTCACAGAGTACTATGGGTTATCTACAGAGAAAGCTTAAGGTTTGTTCTATCTGATTGCAAATTCAGACTAAGCCATGTGTTAAAGGATGAGCCAGAGCTTTCACACATTAATTTATGTGTGTAAATTTCAGCTTGAGCTGCTGACCTCTATAAACAACAGGCTGTTCATAACAAAAGAATGAAGCAGGCAAGGGAAAACCTGTGAAAGGGCACTAAAGCTCCACCAGCTGTCTGTATATCAGATTCAATATCCAATATTTCATACTTACCTGGTTAAAAACTATTAAAATGTTCATTTTGTGGTTCTAACTATACTAAAGAAAGCAAAAAAAAGGAGGAGAAATACTGTGCAAATGGCAAGAATTAAGATTACAATAATACTAAGCAAATAGTGCAAAAGCTGCAGCAGTGAATGTATAGGATAAAATACATAACAGGAATAATAGTGGTGAAATTCTGCACTAGATACAATTAAAGTGTTTCAAAACTGTGTACCATAATGATTAGTACAAACAATAATAAAGATCACATAATCAAATAACATAAAAAGTGAAAGTTGCAAGTTTCCCAAAATGAATAGTGCAGTGTAAAAACGTTTGTGCAAAGAAGTCCAACACCAATATAAATGGATCGAGATAAAAGCATCAATACAGGTGATCACCTGTAGACTTCCAATCAGTCCATCAAGTGTGGAGACAACACCACGTGTTCTTCAAACACCCACATGTGAATATGCTTACCAAAGCCAGTGTGACTCTCTGTGAGGAGAAGTCAAGAAATGCCTGTGTGAATATACCTTGACTAGGTTAGCCAGGATTCCCAAATGGAAAAACAAACTCTCGGCATCATGTCAAAGAACCGACTACGAATCCCACAATGCCACACAGGAATGTGCATGTGTTGTGACGTCACGATTTCTGGCCATAACCAGAATTTGTGACGTCACCACACAGGGTGCCTATGACCAATTATGGCTCAGGTGGTCTCAGTCCATGCCCACACTATATCAGGCCGCTTGTACAGCGGCTGTATGTAGCGCTCTGAACATGGAGACTGAGACCTGAGCATGTAGCTAGTTTAGTTAGTGGTGTGTAGGCAGTCTATTATATAGATCTAGTGTAGAGAGTATTTGCAGGCAGTGTAGTATATAGATCTAGTGTGGAGATTATATACAGGCAGTGAAGTATATAGATCTAGTGTAGAGAGTATATACAGTCAGTGCAGGCAGTGAAGTATATAGATCTAGTGTAGAGAGTATATACAGTCAGTGCAGACAGTGAAGTATATAGATCTAGTGTAGAGAGTATATACAGTCAGTGCAGGCAGTGTAGTATATAGATCTAGTGTAGAGAGTATATACAGTCAATGCAGGCAGTGTAGTATATAGATCTAGTGTAGCTTACATACAGGCAGTGTAAGAATATGCGTGTACAGTATATAATACGCTGCCTTCAGTGTAGATTATATATACAGCTCATTCAGTGTATAGCATATAGTGGATATGTGCAGGATGAAAAAAATTGTTTAGTTTCATTTCGATATGTTATTTAGTTAAATTCATTGCATTTGTTACATTCGTTTTCGGGATTCATTTCATTTAGTATTTGAATTAAAAAAAATGCGACCAAATTCGAAAAAATTCAATCAAAATCTAAAAAAATCTACCACATTTGAAAAAATTCTACCGCATTCAAAAAATTTCTACCAGATTAGAAAAAATTCAAAATTCAAATTTTGGAAGATTGTAATTTATTATATTCTTTTTATTTTATTATATTATTTTCTATTGTTTTTCTATTCTATTCTTTTCTATTTTAGTATATTATTTTCTTATGTTCTTTCTATTCTTTTCTATTATTTTCTATTCTATTCTTTTCTATTCAAATTCGAAATTACAATTTCAAAAGATGGCTATATATTCTATTTTAATCTTCTGTTGTATTGTTTTTCTATTCTATTATTTTCTATTTTATTTTCTAATTTTCTATACTATTCTGTTCTATTAGTGTCTATTCTATTATAATCTTCTCTATTCGAATTCAAATTCAATCTGTTCAAAATTGGAATTCCTTCTATTCGAATTTTGGAAGATTGTTATATATTATATTCTTTCTGTTTTATTATATGGTATTCTTTTCTATTGTTTTTCTATTCCATTCTATTGTATTCTCTTATGTTCTATTCTATTTTTTTCTAATCTTTTCTATTGAAATTAGAATTTGAATTCATTCTGTTCAGAATTCAAATTCCGGAAAATGGTTATATATATATAT
>BLSH010313365.1:564256-569256 GCA_018402905.1 Glandirana rugosa
TGTACAACATACCTGTGACCCGTCCTTGTGAATCGATCCGACCATAACTAAATTTGTCTCACTGTGTGACGACCCGACCGTTAGTGACGGTGACTGGACGAAGTCGGTTACGTACAACGAGGTTTTGGCGGGACGTCACGTCAGACAGACGGTGGAGGTCGAGAGAAGTCGTGTCTCAGGTTGAACGACAGGGGGTACCGGTCCTACATCTGGCACTGGGGCCGGTAAACGATTTCAGGGGTCCTCGTATTCACGGACCTCGGCGACGGGAGTAGGGGTACCCAGGTGGTAGAGAGAGAGTAGGACCGGTCGTAGACTCAAGAGAGGGTCACGACTTATTTGACGGTCAATTAACTTTATACTGATCATACATGTTGCAGGGTTATCCCGTCTCTTCCTTTGGAAGTGTTTGGACCTTCTTTTTTGTTGGGGGCCTTTCCCTTACTTTCTGTCATTGTGTTAAACCTAGAGGATGCAGTGAACTGTGGTATCCCTGCTGGCAGTTTATTCAGCACTGGGAGAGAACTCAGATGCTGGCCAGGATGAGAGAGAGATGGTGGACCCATGGGGATGAGGGCAGCGGCTCCAGGCACTTATGCTCCTGGGGACTTTAGCAAATGGCCGGGGTCACGGTCTACATCCTGGCCATGGGGGACAGCAAGTTGGACTCTGTGCTGAAGAGAGCTGGAGGTGGCAGACAGACTGCACTGCAGGGCGGTTTTGGAGCAACATGCATTGGCTGAAGCAGGTCAGTGGCAGTGATTGCCAGCCCAGCAGTGTGTCACTCTGTTTAAATCAATACCAGCCTAGCTAAGTGTTCCTGCCCAGTGTCCATACAACATGTGCTATTGCCTATATAACATCCCTCATCTCTATACACTGAGTGCACACGTATATCTGTACACTGAATGCCACCCAGTGTACAGATATCAGTGTTATATAGGGGTGGGCTGACCACTCAGGTGTCAAGGAGTCTTATATAGAGGTAGGTAGGTGTCAGAGGGTCTGATATAGAGGTAGGAAGGTGTCTGAAGTCTTATGTAGAGGGAGGTAGGTGTTGGGGGTCTTATATAGAGGTTGGCAAGTGTCACAGGATCTTATATAGAGATTGGTAGGTATTTAGAGGTCTTCTATAGAGCTCAGTGTGTGTCTGGGGTCTTAAATAGAGGTTGGTAGGTGTCAGGGCTCTTATATAGAGGTTGTTAGGTATTTAGAGGTCTTATAAATAAATTAGTATGTGTCTGGAGTCATATATAGTGGTCAGTAGGTGTCAAGGTGTCTTATATAGAGGTTGATAGGTGCACTGATGACTTTGAATATCCTTTTCATGTTCATATATTAAGTGGTACGAGTGTTAAAATAAAAGTGGGTGCACAGTGAGATGGCCAGTGGGACATTGGTGGTCAGACCCGGGAGGCCCATGCCTAAAGCTGTGTAAGGGGCCCAAAAATTCCTGATGGCTTCCCTGCACCTTTTCATTCGTGACCATGGACATATGGTCCAGTCAGTATAGTATGCAACATCCCAGGCTAAATGGGAAGCTGGTATCCCTGAGGGACAGGAGCCATGTCTGTTGACAGCTCTCCAAGCCCAGGATGAGAGATGGCTGACTCCATGCTATCTCCAGCCAGGTAAAGCCATGCGTGAAGGCATGAAAGGCCATGTGTAACAACACTAACCGCTGATAACCCTTTATCTGGAAAACAAACACACATGTACCTTGTCTGGCAAATTTTCTCCTCCCCCACCTTCTCCCTCTACCCCTTCTCCCCTGCCCTCTTCACCTCTTCTTCATCTACCTTAACCTCCTTCTATATGATTATGACCAGAGGAGAGGCTCCGAGGAGCTGAGGTTCTATGGGGAGAATATGCCTACTGAATCATAAATGATGAAAACAGGCCCTTTACACTAGTTTATGGCCTGGCATTTCCACATTAAGGTTTTCCTACCTGCCAGCACATTTGTTTTGTTAAACAATATATACAGATTCACTTTTTTATTTTTTCTTGTAAGGCTGTCTCTGCCGAGGTCAAACAAGCAAAGTCAGGGATGACATGGCTGTAACTAAAACGCTTATAAACATTCATTACAATAAACTTCTCAGTGTAGAGAATGCACCACTGGCTGGAGGTCGCTCAATATGCCCTTGAGGTACTGCCCTGCCTTGCTGTATGTATCATGTCAGAAAGGACCCTCAGGACTGCGCGAAGATTAGGACTGAGAGAAGCTGATTTTCTAATAAAACACCTACTACAGCTGATATGAATAAATTAAACACATTTATTTTATTTATATTTAACTGACAATAGATCAAAAACTTTTTGGGTATATATGGATAAGGCAGGGGTTTGCTATGTATCTAGGGTGAGAGTGTGCAGTGTTTTGGGTGCACCTTACTTTTTTTTTTCAAAGGACGAATTGATGCTGTAAAAAAAAAAAAAAAAAAAGCTGATCTTGAACTGTCAGCAACAAATGTCTGATGTACTCAAATCACCCCAAACTAAAATGTATGATCTAGAAAAAAAAGACGATACTTCAATTAAGAAAAAAGTAGCTAAAGCCTCGTACACACGCTGCGATTGTCGTACGACAATCGCAGCATGTGTACTTTTTCCCAAATAGGCTGTCCGGGATTTTGTCTAGCGTACTGACGGGAGTAAAGTCATCGTTTGACAAATGCAAACGTAGTGACGTGCTACAAGCGTATAAAGAGGAAGTTCAGTTGAATGTGAATTGTGAATTACGAATGCAGGGTTATACGACTGAACACTTACGGGTCGTTCCTGGGTTCGGAACATGCGTGTTTGTGAAGTTTGTCCAACTTCTGTACAGACGAGCCGAAAATCGGATGACGCCTTGTTGGCAGACAAAAGTTTTCTAGTCTGCTCATACAACTTCTGTTGGACGATAATTAAAAATCGGCTGTCGAATGGAGCCAACTAACGGTCGGATTATTGGATGACAGGCTGTCGTACGACAATTTTTGTTCAATAAATGTCTATGGGCCTTTAGGTTGACAATTAAAGAGCTAGCTGTCAATCAGCTGTTGCAGAAAGGTATTGGTCCTCAATAGGATTTTTGGGTGTACATATCTGGGCACATAAGCAGGGCACAAAAATACTTCAATTGCACAACTCAAGGAACTCATGCATAGTTTATAAAATAGACTCAAACCCAACCAGTAAAATCTAATAAAGGCTTTACCATGATAATATCACTTGGACCCCCTTCCCACACCACACCACACCTCTGATGCAAACTGCTCAAGGTAGAAGCCATTCACATTCTTCTCCACCTGTTGAGCTAATACAGGCAGTCCCTGAGTTACAAATCTGACTTACTCATGTCTCATACTTACAAAAGGAGGGAGGCAACAGGAAGTGAAAGGAAATCTACCCATAGAAAGGGAAATTCATTCCTGTAATAGTTATCTCCACTGTCTCCACTGAAGCTTTATCACCAATCCTTGTTTCCACAACAACCCAAAATTTTCAAAATCTTATTGTCACAGGGACAGAAAGTGGGGTGAAATCTTCTGAACAGGGACACAGGCAGCAAAACAAATGTTACAGGAGTGTTAACCATTCCTTATGCTATGCAAAAAACTTTAAAAATATTGTTTTTGACTGGAGTTACACTTAAAAAATGTACCTGTTCCAACTTACATACACATTCAACTTAAGAACAAAACTACAGACCCTATTTTGTTTGTAACCCAGGGACTGCCTATAGCAAGGATATCCAATTAGCGGACCTCCAGCTGTTGCAAAACTACAAATCCCATCATGCCTCTGCCTCTGGGTGTCTTGCTTGTGGCTGTCAGAGTCTTGCTATGCCTCATGGGACTTGTAGTTCTGCAACATCTGGAGGTCCGCTAATTGCATATCTCTGGCCTATAGTGTGCGGTTTCTCTCATCCTCCCCTGCTTTCTGGATCAAGCATAAGACAGCCTTCACCCTTAAATTGATATGAGACTCCGGATTCTTTACCAACAGAACACCCTGAGAGGCTCTATAAGTGATTACAAGGTATTGTGAGCGCCCAGGTATACAAAGAGACAATGGAGAGGCAAAGAGACATCACCCACACCTCCTGGGTAGGTTTTTTTATGTATTTATTTATTTATTTATTTATTTATTTTTGCTCTTTTGGAAAGGGGGGAGGGAAATTTTAGGAATATATTAAGGTAAGCCTACTTAAAAAAAAAAAAAAAGCCTGTGAAAATCGCAGCTAGCAAAAATTAGGTAATATGCCCTGGAAAAAAACATGTGCAGCCTCTTATCACTGTAGGGCAGGTAGACATTAGGTAACTGTAGGACAGTAGATATATTAAGATGTAATAAAGAATTTAAAAAAAGATATTCGCTACCTAAAAGATATTCAGTAAAGTTGGTGTTCTATCAGATAATGTAACGGAAGTGATGCTCCATCAGCTGTGCATGCTTTCCACCGCTACCAGGTTTGCTAATCTTACAAAACATCTGCAGTCAGAAGGCAGCAGCTGACATCTTGCTGCACCCAGCTACTAGGGATGGGCGAGCGGTTCGGCCAGAGCATAAGTTCAGGCCGAATTTTTGTTGTTCGGTCATTCAGTAAATGGCCAAACAAACGGGTCATTCGAACGTTTGTTCAGCCCCCCGAGCCGACCAAAATGCATTGCGCCACTGAACAGTGCATTGCAAGCCCTGATTGGCTGAAGCAGTGAAAGGGCACAGAGCACTATCAGAGTCATGATTGGACACTGTCATCATGACTTTATCCAATCATGGCTCATTCTCACCCCACATTATAAAAGTATTCTTTCAATGGCAACCATTTTCAGTGGGATTTCAGCTGGAGAGTGATAGAACAGGACTCTGTTCAGTGCTATTAGTTAGTTACTGCTATACTGTGCTATTGTGCTTCAATTGTCAGTGTAGACTATTAGTTTAGTGTCAGTCTAGGGATAATGTGAGTGTAGTGAGGAGGATCATAATTCAGCTTTACATAGTGTGCAGCT
>BLSH010313365.1:574256-585588 GCA_018402905.1 Glandirana rugosa
TTAAAACTTTTTTTCACACTGTCCCTTAATTTTTTTTAATATGAAAGTCTACCAAGTAGGCAATGCTAGCCTGACACCACCACCAAAAAAAAGAAATCCCCTATTGGTGGGACGTAGAAGGTGGTGGAGCAGAAAAATGTTCAATACAACATGTGAACATAAAAATAACATTTATTGCACATAAATTTGAATTATAAAAGTTGAACATGCATTCTTATACACCTGTTAAAACCATGAAAATATTTCAGCCTAAAAGGCACACACCAACAGTTGAGTAAGGGTAGTTTGCACACCATTCCACAGTCCTATGCAAAAGGAAAAGAGTCAGATGCGTTTCAGGTTCAAGTATTTCATCAGGGGCTTATTGTGGGATGTATTCGTGTATTAAAACGCAATTTCCCAATGGATGCATATGAATGGCTGGAAAATTCACTATAATTCGCTATAACACACATAGGGTAACCACATCTCCTTTGTTTTCCTCCTTATATAGAGGGCAATTGTGATATACTATCTGGCCAGGACCATAAAGTCTTCTTGCCATACCGACACTGAAGGATTATTCTCAGTCTTCTTTTCAAATCACTCTTTATTTTACTGCACATTACAATTGTGATCTGTGAATGACACAGGTAGGTATTATCCACATTCAATATAGGAGGCAGTGAAACACATGACCTTACCTGAAATAGGAACCCATTTTCAGTTTTTTTTTTTTTTCTTTCATCCCCTATGCTTCGCAGTTTTCCATGTTGTCATGGTGCCTATACCCATTGTAATATGTTTGTTTATTTCTTCCTTTCCTGTAACCGGTACAGAGAAATTGCCTTTTAATACGCAAATACATCCCACAATAAGCCCCTGACAAAAGGTTTGAACCTGAAACGCATCGGCCTCTTTTCCTTTTGCATAGGACTGTGGAATGGTGTGCAAACTACCCTTACTCAACTGTTGGTGTGTGCCTTTTAGGTTGAAATCTTTTCATGGTTTTAACAGGTGTATAAGAATGCATAAACTTTTTGTTAAATCTGCAAATTCATCTTTATAATTCAAATTTATGTGCAATAAATGTTATTTTTATATTCACATGTTTTATTGAACATTTTTCGCCTACATCACCTTTAAAGTCCCACCAATAGGGGGTTTCTTCTTTGTTTATTTTTTTTAACAACATTATTGGTATCAAAAATAATGAACAACATCCCTTAGTAGAACAAGAAAATCCTCCAAAAAGGGATTTTAAGGGCATAAAACGGACAAGATTTGCATTTGTATAAAAAAATAAGATTTTATTGACATAGAACTTAGCCTGGTATAGATAAGGTCTAGTATAGACAGCATAGAAAATGTAAAAAATGCAGGGATACGTGAAAGACACACAATGCATGGCACATTATCATGGGCTCAACATGTATATACAAAAACCTCCTATAGATGGAAAAGTTGTAGAACACTGACGTGTTTCAAGATATTCGAAATATTCGAAAAATAGCAGCTCTTCTTCAGAGATGTGCACAACTTATAGGGCAGGATTTCGTATCTGATGGAGCAAAGGAGTATAGCCCCGCAGCCCAATTCAAAAATAGAGCACGATGAAGAGGATTTATGGAATACACAAAGATAGGGACCACTGTTAAAATGTGATCAAAAAATGTTTTTGATCCAAACAAAAAAAGCTGGCTGAAAGTCAGAACATTGCGGATATGTATCAAATTTGTATAGGTCAAAAACTGTAACAATAATAAATGGATAATGAACATCAAAAAGGTGACCGCTGAGTCTGGAACCTATTGCATCAAGGGGTACATCCACTAGGGGTACAGTGGTAAAAAACAAACCCACTTCCTGTGTGTCACCCAGACAGAGAGCAGCAATAGGTATATGTGTAATGAACAGGAGGCCAGAAACGGGCTCAACCCAACATTCAACACAGGGGAATTTTCACCAACCAGGTCCCAGTAGACAGGGAAATGGGGCAGAGGAGTATTACACAGGAACTATTACTGTATACGAGTACGCCAAACAGACATGCAGCACCAAGGCTGCAAACGACGCTCCGTCAATGCAACATGGCCAGCCAGCGCATTGCATTGACGGAGCGTCATTTGCAGCCTTGGTGCTGCTTGTCTGTTTGGCGTACTGAAACCAAGATGATGCCTGTATCTGCAGGCATGATGCCAGTACAACCACTTAAACCCTAGGATCTTATATGATGTCCACCCAGTGAGAAGTGGTTAAGGGAGAGCAATGTGCAACATACCAAAGGGATTAGCTTATAGGAGCCAATGCAAATTATAAGACAAACTGTTGAACTTCAGACAGGTGTTATTCTCACTTTTACAGTTCTTCTGTGTATGCTATGGTCCATAGGCATGTCCCAAGGAAGTGTTCTATATTTCTCTGGAATGTGGAAGATGCTTTATTCAACCCGAAACGCATCGTTTTGAACTGACATGACCCCATAGGAGTAATATAAGTGATCTATGGCCAGTCCTTCTTGTTGACAGAGATCTGCCAATACCCACTGGCAAGAAGACCATGGAAGAGCATAGACATTCATCAGGGAAACAGCATTCAGAGTCCACATAAAGGGAGGGTTTCACCTTTCTTCTTCACCAAGATGATTGGAGCCACCTCTATCTTGTATTTAGTTTCTTTGCTACAATCTAGGTCATGATTACACTGTAAGAACACCTCTGACCACTTATCTAATATTTGGGTTGCTGATTCTAACTGAGTGGGTGTTCAGTTGTATGAATGGTAGTATTTGTTCCTCTGCACACTCTCAGTTTGTTCTTGTCAACCACAGAGTCATACTCATCTTTCCAATGTAGCGTTTACTATGAAGTTCTCAGAGCTCTATGTGCCGCACCTAGGGGGCAGTTATATCTGTGATTAAGGCCAGTTTCACTGGTGCTGTCCCATGGAGCAGACAGAGTGGAAGAGTCTCAGTGTTATTGATTCCCTCTAGTATCATATCTTGCCGGCCCACTATGAGGGCCCTGGCAACAAATGGAGCCAATTCTGAGAGTAAGGATTCCACAAGGTGTGAAGTCTTGTAGTCTTGCCATCCATGGCAAAAGCAAACCTTGATGGGTATGAGTTCTTGATTAGATGGTATTACAATCTCGGTTCCAAAGGAAACTCTGTTGATGAGAGATTTTTGCCAAATGTCTACAGATCAGCCCTCCAGTGCTTTTAAAGCATACAGCAGCTGCCCAATCGACATAGGTGGGCTCATTTGTGCAGGATGCCCCTTCAACATGTCAGCATTCAGTCCCAAAATGACATTCATGCCCAGTATCACCAGCAGCCACCCCTTCTCGAAGGCTCATGTGATCATTGTCTCTTTCTGGCCAAGGTCCTGCCCCCACAGCTACACTTTATCTAGGTTACCCTGACTAGTTCTATGGGGAGCTCATTGGCTTGGGGTCAATGAGATCTGTGTCATGTCTGGGCTCATAGTTTTCTTAGAAAAGTATTGCTGGAACATCAGTTCACGGTAGTGACTTGCCAGTCAGTGTCAAAAAAGCACTTGACCTCTCAGCCTTCATTGAATTCGTACTCTACAGGACAGTCCACCACTACAGTTTCTGTTCTTGGGTGGGAAATCATTCCAATTTGCCAACCCACTGCTTGACACCTGGCAATGGGGCATTCTACTTTAACATCTTTCCCTGTGTATTGTTGGGGCAGGCTCTCTAGCGATGGCCCAACTTTTAACAGGTTAAGCACAGGGATGGTGACCTTGTACAACCTGGCCACCTCTGAATTGGTGTTTGTTTTCTCTGAGTGACCATCACCTATTTGCTCCTTGGAGGAGTATTTGCGTTTGTGAATCAATGAGGATAATTCTGTCTGGAGCCAAGCCATTCCTTCTTTAAATTTCCAGAAGGCCACCTCCCAGATAACTGTCTATTTAGTGCAGGTAGGTCTATCAATTTTCCACCTTCAATGGCCCTAGGTGCATCCAAGCCCACACAGCCCTGCTCCTGACATGCTATGGTAATGTCTAACAGTTTGTAGAACATCAAATTGGGGTTTCTTCTGTCTATCCCTTGCACGTTTCTATGACCTTGTCAGACAACTGTTCATCTACAAAATGTTCATTCAGCCATCAGCCCACATTACTTTAGTTGGGTTGTCTTACTCAGCCCCTTTCCCTTCATTATATCTCTGCTACTGCTTCTTGCAGTTACATTATTTATTCTAAAATGCTTTTGTTAGAAGCAATATACAAAACAGGTTCACAATGGCAAAAACAAGTATACACTGTAGAAAAAGGAAAAACAGAATTATAATAACAAAGAACATGCATACACTACAAAGTCTGATTATAAAAGCTACGCAAATATGGACTCTTCACTGCAATGTCTCAGTCACTCAGCTGGGTTAACATGTGGTTGCATTGCATAGTAGAGAGAGTCAAGAGAGTCAAGCTGAGGATTACTACTTGAGTAAAACAGTTCAGAACACATCTACTTGTGGTTATTGCCATAAACAGTGTCCCTCACAGTGCAGTCCAAGGACAAAGGGCCATTCCACTGGAACTGGAGTACTCTGGTAGCAATTAGGGAGGGGCTCTCCACAGTAACTGTATTTTCTGGAGAAGCTGCATGCTAGTAAACCTTGGCCTGGCTTTCCACATCCAAGTTCTGACAGAGGAGGGCCTCTTACCTGGCTTCAGAGCATTTGCTCAGTTACATATGTATCATCAGATGTGGCCTCTCTAAGCTCTGAGGGAGTGAAACTGAGAAATGTAAACTCCCTGGGCATGTTCAGAAACCCAAAGCATTGTGGGAAATGGAATTAAAGGGGAATGCATCAGCATATGAGCATGACTACGAGTAAATAGGCACTCTAATACAAGTCTTCTTCTGGGATGCCATTTGATATGTTATTCAGAGACTTATTGTGAGGTACAACTATTCTGACATGACTGTGACTGTCCCAGAAACTTTGAACCTTCTTTACTAATTGCCAATGGCTCAAGAATGAATCTCACATTTACCTATACTTGTATACTACTACCTATACTAGTATGTGGTTTGCATGGATGAGTATATAATAAATCTGGAGTATAAGAAACTCTTTTTGAAGACTATCAGTTTTAGGATTAAATTACTATAAAAGTATATATTTATGTTAGTTCCACAATGCAATTACTGTAGAGATTTACATCCTTTGCTACCATAACTTCTACAAAACAATATTGTCGACTCTTCAGAAGTCTTTTCTTAGCTTTTGTTTGTTTTTCCCTTCCTTCTTTACCAAGTAACTTTGCTTTGATGAGTGTTCTTGCGTTCGCTCACATATTGCTTTGATACAACATTTCTGTTGACTATCCCCTTTTTGACTTCTCTTTTCTAGAATAGACCTACAATGAGTTAAAAGTTGCAAAGTTTGTCTGAAAACTTGGAAAATACATCCCTACCATATCTCCCCTATCACCTACAGGATCATTAAATAAGGGGCATGAAGGGCATTTGGTTTGGGCTCACAGACACAGAGGGGGGTGACCATTAGTGGTAAAGACTTGAGAGCAGGAGCACAGGGCTGTTTTGATGTCAACCTTTATCCTAGAAAGGCAAGAAACATCTTGTTTTACAGAGAAAATTCTCTTTTCCAACTAAGTCAGTATGAACTAAAGCAATATAAGATGTTAAACGCAAATGCAAAAGGTGGCTTCTAGTTCAAGTTCTAAATGATTCTTCTGTAGTGGGGGGCCCACTAATGAGATCCTTAACCTGTACCTTTAATACATAAGCAGCCCTTGCCACCTGCAAAACACATGGTTCAACATAATATTCGATTTGTAACACTCTGAGAGGATTAATGGAATAGTAAAATAAATTGTGGCATAGAAACAGGAATATTTGATAGCATCATGTAAAGAAAGAAGTGGCTTAGACACAAATAATATTGAAACAGAAAAACAAAGAGGTAGAAAAGAGGTCAATAGCAGGAGATTACAGACGCTAGATTTGTACATGTAGAAGGCCAAAAAGCGTGATTTGCCTAAAGAGCTATAACACAGCAATAAAAATTATGGATCACAGAAATAAGCAATTAGTGTTATCTTCAATTGCTTTATTGGCAGTACTCAGTCATTAGACTTGAAGCAGCTCTAAAACAGATTGCGACATATAACAGCATATGGGATTTTGCATTATATTGCTGTCTCTTGCCAAGTTGTCATAATTTCATTACAATGCATGAAGTAAACTATCGTATTGTAGTGTTATGATCTGGTGATGACCCCTTATAGATTACTGGTAGTTTTGCAGTTTTTGTGATGACAAAGTATGGGGAACAATAAAATGGCCTATTGAGTTACTGGAATGTACATTGGGCTTCCATAGAGGAGTTCATAAAAGATTTTGTAATCTAATGAGGAATAGATCCAAACATAAACTAAGTTGTAATATCAACTATGCAATGTAACATTCTATCAGGTGATTTCAACAGTTACAACAAAATTATTTTGATACATATACATGATAGTTTATTTTTAACATTCCTATATAAAATAAAACTTTGTATATTTGAATAAACAGGGTGATTTTACCAGCAAATTTTAAAGAATATGTATGTTTTATTTTTTGTTTTACATTCAGAAAGACAGTTTGGTGAATGGTGCTGGGCTACATCTTTCATGAAGCAAAGTAACAGCTTTTCTATTCCCTGTAGTTCCATTCTGTTAGATCATAAACTGCTGCATGGAGACACATCGGAAATAAAGGGCTTCCATATATGGACATCTGACATTGTAGACTGTATAGAACCTCTCTGCCATATGACATTGTCTCTATAGGCACTTAGCACTATCCATTAAAGAAAACAAAGGGCATATATGATGAGAAATACAATGGACACATTCTTGTTGACTGCAGACTCATATAGATACTTTCAAATACATTTATGGATCCTTTATAAAGGACTACAATATGTTTGCCATGAATATATACTGTATGTGTCACATTTGCCAGAGTATAAAAATGAGGATATCATAAGACACATGATATGTGCAATCGTAATAAATGGATCACATATATGTTTGCGTGATTGCCCACATTCTCAAGAAGAACTATATACAGTATTATTATCATGCCTTATTTATATAGCATTAAGTATTCTCTATATGTGCTGGGTTGACAATAACTCACACTCTCCCAAGACAAAATATGCTATGGGGGACACAGACAAAAATCAATAAAGAGCTGCACACCAAAAGAAGATTTTACAGGTATACAAAAAATACTATAACTGCTCCTGTAAGTATAATGCAACCTCAAATATTTATGTTTCCTGTGATGTGGGAACAATGAAATGCACTATTGTTTATGTAAATGAAGAAGAGAGTGCACATCTGGTGTAGTACGCTCAAGTAATGAAGATAAACATTTTCAGTGTCTAGATTTAAATACCTAATTAATACAACATGTATTACTTTGGCATTTGAATGTAGCCTTAGATAGACAATGTTACCCAAGTTGTAAGATTGCATGACAAGAATAAAAACAAACTTCAAACAAACACACATATATATATATATATATATATATATATATATATATATATATATACATATACAGTGTTTCACAAAAGTGAGTACACCCCTCACCTTTTTTCAAATATTTTATTCTATCTTTTCATGTGACAACACTGAAGAAATGGCACTGTAAAGTAGTGAGTGTACCGCTTGTATAACAGTGTAAATTTGCTGTCCCCTCAAAATAACTCAACACACTGTCATTCATTTCTAAACCACTGGTAACAAAAGTGAGTACACCCCTAAGTGAAAATGTCCAAATTGGGCCCAATTAGCAATTTTCCCTCCCCGGTGTCATGTGACTCTTTAGTGCTACAAGGTCTCAGGTGTGAATGCGGAGCAGGTGTGTTAAATTTGCTGTTATCGCTCTCACTCTCTCATACTGGTCACTGGAAGTTCAACATGGCATCTCATGGCAAAGAACTCTCTGAGGATCTGAAAAAAGAATTGTTGCTCTACATAAAGATGGCCTAGGCTATAAGAATATTGCCAAGACCCTGAAACTGAGCTGCAGCATGGTGGCCAAGAACATATATAGCGGTTTAACAGGACAGGTTCCACCCAGAACAGGCCCCACCATGGTAGACCAAAGCAGTTGAGTGCACGTGCTCAGCGTCATATCCAGAGGTTATCTTTGAGAAATAGACATATTAGTGCTGCCATCTTTGCTGCAGAGGTTGAAGAGTTAGGGGGGTCAGCCTGTCAGTGCTCAGACCATACGCCACACACTGCATCAAATTGGTCTGCATGGCTGTCGTCCAGAAGGAATCCTCTTCTAAAGATGATACATAAGAAAGCCTGCAAACAGCTGAAGATAAGCAGACTAAGGGCATGGATTACTGGAACCATGATGAGACCAAGATAAACCTATTTGGTTCAGATGTGTCAAGTGTGTGTGACGGCAACCAAGCGAGGAGTACAAAGACAAGTTTGTCTTGCCTACGGTCAAGCATGGTGCTGGGAGTGTCATGGTCTGGGGCTGCATGAGTGCTGCTGGCACTGGGAGCTACAGTTCATTGAGGGAACCACAAATGCCAACATGTACTGTGACATATTGAAGCAGAGCATGATCCCCTCCCTTCAGAGGCTGGGCCGCACGGCAGTATTCCAAATAGATAACAAACCCAAACACACCTCTGCCTTGCTAAACAAGATAAGGGTAAAGGTGGTGGACTGGCCAAGCATGTCTCCAGACCTAAACCCTATTGAGCATTTGTGGGGCATCCTCAAATAAAGGGTGGAGGAGTGCAAGGTCTCTAACATCCACCAACTCCATGATGTCATCATGAAGGAGTGGAAGAGGACTCCAGTGGCAACCTGTGAAGCTCTGGTGAACTCCATGCCCAAGAAGGTTAAGGCAGTGCTAGAAAATAATGGTGGCCACACAAAATATTGACACTTTGGGCCCAATTTGGACATTTTCACTTAGAGGTGTACCAACGGTTTAGACATTAATGGCCAAATATATTTACCTAGAAAAATGGTGATGTGTTCAATACTTATTTGTACCCACTATATACTGTATATATATATGTAAAGGTACTATTGACATGTCGTCATGGAGAAGTGGAAGATCACCACATGTTGGTAACAACCCATGCAATCCATACATACAAAGAAACCAAAACAAATAAGTTCAGAAATTAGGTTATGTGTAATAAAATGGAATGGCACAGGGAAAAAGTATTGAACGCGCTAACTGAAATGTATTTAATATTTCATACAAAATCCTTTGTTAGCAATGACAGCTTCAAGACGCCTCCTGTATGTAGACACTAGTCACGTGCATTTCTCAGGTGTAATTTTGGCCCATTCTTCCACATAAACAGTCTTCAAATCTTGATTCCATGGGCCTCTTCTATGAACTCTGATCTTTAGTTCTTTCCATAGATTTTCTATTGGATTCAAGTCAGGTGATTGGCTGGGCCATTCTAGCATCTTAATTTTCATTCTTCAAAAAACAATTGAGAGTTTACTTGGCTTTGCGTTTGGGATCATTGTCTTGCTGAAATGTCCACCCTTGTTTCATCTTCATCTTCCTGGTAGATGGCAACAGATTTTTATCAAGAATGTCTTGATACATTTTTCCATTCATCCTTCCTTCAATGACATAAAGTTTTCCAGTACCGCATGCTGCACAACAGCCCTACACCATAATAGCCCCACCTCCAAACTTCACTGTTGGTATGGGGGTGTTTTTGGGGTGATGTGCAGTGTCATTTGACCTCCAAACATGGTGTGTATTATGGCATCCAACGAGTTCAATTTTGGTTTCATCTGACCAGACTATATTCTCCCAGTATTTTACAGGATTGTCTAAATGTTGTGCAGCAAACTTTAAACAAGCTTCAACAATTCAGCAATGGAGTCTTGCATGGTGAGCGTGCGTGCAGGCCATGGCTGTTGAGTGCATTACTTATTGTTTTCTTCAAAAACAATTGTACCTGCTAATTCCAGGTCTTCCTGAAACCTTCCACAAGTGGTCCTTGACTCTTGGACAACTCTTCTGATAATTCTTTTCACTCCTTCAGAAATCTTGTGAGGAGCACCTGGTCGTGGCTGGTTTATGGTGAAATGATGTTCTTTCCACTTCCGGATTATGGCCCCAACAGCACTCACTGGAACACACAGAAGTTTAGAAATCCTTCTGTAACCAAAGCCATCAGTACATTTTGCAACAATAAGGTTGCGAAGGTTGTGAGAGAGCTCTTTGCTTTTGCCCATCATGTGATGTTTCTTGTGTAACACCTTGGTAATGAAACACCTTTTTATAGGCCATTGGTTGTGGCCGAACCAGCTGATATTAATTTGCACTGACAAGGGGCAGGATTGCTTTGTAATTACCAATAGATTTCTTCTGGTGTTTTGGCTTTCCATGCCTTTTTGCACCTCCCCTTCTTCATGTGTTCAATACTTTTTCCCTGTGTCATTCCATTTTATTACACATAACTTAATTTCTGATGGGCATAAACTGGCAGGTAATCTTTAACCCACCAACATAAGTTAAAGATACTATACCAAGAACTGCTGTCTTAATGTGTAATTCCACACTTGGGACAAAAGTAATTCTTCCTGTGTGACCAATGTACATTGCAGAGATTTTAACAAACTTTGTTGTACATTAGTGCCTTTTCTGCTCTGAAGAAATCACTTTTTGTTTCACCAGAATGATTGTAGGCTAATTCTGAATGGGATGATCTGGTTCATTATAATTACCTAGTGCATTTTCAATGTTCTAATGAAGAAAGCTGCAGTGTCTGTATGCCTTTAAGTATTTAACCTTTGGAGAGTATCTTACCAAAGTGTAAATTCCTATTACAGGGGATGCCTACAATTTGACTTGTTTCTTAGTGCAAACATCTGATAAAATTTGTCAGACAATCACGCAATATTACATTTATGATAGCATTCTGTACACCAACAGTGCGAAAGTGGTCTGTCCAAGGACTGGTCTGACTTGTCTCATGATGACAGAAAGTTGTGTTGCAGATACCTGGAATAAACCTAGGCAAAAGGACTGCGTCAAAGTAGGCTACCTTTAGCCCCAGGGCTTTCATGAAAAGGCAAAGATCTGGTAGTCTCCTGGGATGAAGAGTCTGAACCTGGGAGCAGAGAGTTTGATGTTACTTCAGGAGAAATAAATGATTTAAGCTCTAGGATAAGTCCCAGATAAAAATGATAAGTCTGTTGCAGCCCTGACTCTGCAAGGCCTGGCTAATCCAGGGTACAAAATCTGTGCTGACTGTTATCCTAACAGGTGGTTATTCATTTATTCCACAA
>BLSH010313365.1:592171-607546 GCA_018402905.1 Glandirana rugosa
ATAAGACCACTGGAACAGGAAAGTTTAGCTGAGGTACTATTAGGACTTTTTCCTTTATTCTTTTATTACCACGTCATACAGGTTTGAGTTGTATCTCATCTTATCACCCTTTTCGCAGTGGGTAGGCGGTCACGAATTTCCTATCACCTTTCAGTGGGTTAGTGAAATAGGTTGGTAGAAGAGACGATCGTTGAGTGGTCTACGATGTATATATATATTACGTGTAGCCTAGTAGGTCTAGTTATTCTTTGGTTAGGAAGGTCGTACCTATCTACTTAGGAGAAACGTGTGAGTGTTACCTTACATCCCTCACGTCGCTCCCACTATTCTACTCTATGTTGAGTTTGGACATACTGCACCATTATTTTCTTATTTCCTTTTTCAGGATTATCATGGAGTCGATTTGAAAGGACAAGGTCACCAGAATATACGGACCCATATGTAACTTGGTATGCGTTTTTGCTGTCCTCTTAGGTGAGGCAGCATTTGGATCTGGTGAGTTGCCATCTTGATCACTTTGTGTTTATCCGGTCATATATATTGCACATAACAAGTTTGGAATCATTTCCTTCCTTTTGGATTGGATTATATGCACATATATAAGAACTTTGGACTTTTTTCATTATTTTGGTATTTTTTAATGCCTTGTTTATGTTTTTGAGCGCTGCACATTTTTATTGCATTTATTTTTGTGGAGGTAGTGTGTTTTGTTGCTGCTTTTGTTATTTCACATTTGGGCACTGATTGTTCACACATTTTCCTGTATTGCATTAGGGTGTGCACCACAAACCGCAAACAAACATGTGTGTGCGTTTATATAGGTCAGAAGGGCAGAGATCTGTGTCAGTAATTTATTTATTAATTTTATTTTTACAATTTTTTTTTATTATTATTTACAATATTATATTTTATTAATAGTTTTTTACAATTTCATTTAGGAGCCCTACTGGGGGGGGGGCTTTGGTGAGATATCAGGGGTCTAAACAGACCTTTGATGTCTCAATCTTGAGACAGAGAAAGGGACTGAGGACAGAGATTCCCCCGTCCCTTTCTCTGCAGCCAGGCAGCAGGGGGAATCTGCACAGTACAGGGTGATTACATAGTTACATAGTTACATAGTCAGTGAGGCTGGAAAAAGACACAAGTCCATCAAGTCCAACCCATGTGTGTGTTTTATTTTATGTCAGTAATACGTTGTATATCCCCCAATGTTGTGGTCCCTTAGGTGTGCATCTAATAGTTTTTTAAAATTATCTATACTACCAGCAGAAACCACTGTTTCTGGAAGCGAATTCCACATTCGCACAGCTCTTACCGTAAAGAAACCCCTACGCATCTTAAGGTTAAAACGCCTTTCTTTCATTCTTAGTGAATGGCCGCGTGTTTTCTTGTTTTCCCTTGCGCTGAATAGTATTGCCCCTATAGCGGGGTCACCAGTACAGTATTTGTACATTGAAATCATATCCCCTCTCAAGCGTCTTTTCTCCAGAGAGAACAAGTTCAGTGCTTTTAATCTTTCCTCATAACTTAGGTCCTCTAATCCCTTAACTAGCTTTGTTGCCCTTCTCTGAACCCTTTCCAATACCAGGACGTCCTTCTTGAGGACCGGTGCCCAGAACTGGACGGCATACTCCAGGTGCGGCCTCACTAGGGACTTGTACAATGGGAGAATTATTGATTTATCCCTGAAGTTAATCCCTTTTTTGATGCATGCCAACACTTTGTTAGCTTTGCTTGCAGCAGCTTGGCATTGCATGCCACTGCTGAGCCTGTTCTCCACTAGGACCCCTAGGTCTTTTTCCATCCTTGATTCCCCCAGGGGCTCTCCCCCTAGTGAGTAATTTGCTTTCATGTTCTTGGTACCCAAATGCATTATCTTACATTTTTCTACGTTAAACCTCATTTGCCACTTGTCTGCCCACCCCATTAATTTATTCAGATCTTCTTGCAGTGTTTCCACATCCTGTGGAGAATTTATTGCTCTGCTTAGCTTGGTTAGGGTGTGCCCTACCTGCCACCCTATGTGCGCACACCTATGTCTGACATGTTGCACTGTAGCATAACTTAGGGTACAAGGCTAATCCGCTAATACTCACATACCAATATGTTTGAAGCATGCAAGGGTGAGGTGATTGAAAGTGACCAAGTCACTGTAGGAGGGCAGCAGAGACGAAACAAGGAAAGTTCCATGTTTCTCTTACAGTAAGGAGCAGCAGTGGGAAGGTGCTTCTTTAATGATGAATGGTAGAGAAAGAAAGCTTGGATTGCACACCTATGATGCTCCATACAGTGCATGGTGCCAGCGCTCAGTCACAGTAAAACCAATGGAAAGCAGGGTTTTAAGTAGTGCCCAGTGATCCTACTAACAAGGTAGTTCCCGATGATCCACCCACATGGCCTACGTGACCCTATAAAGATAGCTGCATTCAGAGACCAGCTCAGCAGGGATGTAGTAAAAAATCTTGAAGAAAAAAATTAGCTAGAGCAGAGCAGAGAAAAGGTATCTATGTTTCTAGGGCAATAACAAAAAACTGGGGCATACTGCAAGTAGGAGAGGTTATATTGGGCTGGCCCACAATTATTTTTATTTTTTTGCCGCCTATTGGCAGCAGTATAACTCAACAGTTTCAGAATTCCTGTGTCTCTGGCTGGATGAAAAAGAAAATATAATACTTTTTTTATTTGTTCTTGAAGCAAGAATAGAGGAATAAAGCGTTTTAATACAAATAAGTAAATGATCTTACCTGCAGGGGCAAATTTAAATTATTGGAGCAAGCACCCAACCTTTGGAGCAAAAAACAGCATTTGCTTGTTTTACTTGTAATAACCTGGCTTTGTATATTGAAACAATATATCAATATGCTTATTTAAGTACCGATGATGGGGAAAATGAATAGTCAATATCTATATAGAGAAAAGCTGCCTCTTGTTTTCTCTCCTTCTCTCACCTTTTGATATATAACTACTGTGTCTTATGGTGAATTAGGGTATACTTACCTGCTAAAATATTTGTATTTCTGCTCATCCAGTCTTGTGATTCAATTATTCTACATGGTTAGCAGGGTGACTTTTCAAAGCTTCCACTTTCACAATTTTCTGTGTTACCTGTAGCTGTCTACTCATTGGAGTATGAAGGGGTATCGTCATTTTGCTGAGGTTGCTGCTGTGTTCAGCTTATCCTGTAAGCTGCAAAAATATTTCCATCTGGAACGGCTCCCGGTACCGGAAATCAAATAAGATTCTTAGCATTGCCCAGTTCAGTAGAACCCAATGGGCTCACAGTGCCCAGATTTGAAATCGTTTTGTTGCAAATGGGCACCAAAATGAAAGCACTATTTGTCAATGCTAGCAACACTTTCGACTTTTGGAAGGGGCTTTGTTACATTGGAAACAATAATGTGAGGCACCATAGCAACAAGTTCATATCTGACACACAATTATACATTTTACACATGTTGGGTACCAATCTATTTACTAACTATTGGCCATAATTAGTTAGAGTGAGATAATTATCCTAGCTAATAAGTCCTAAAAGAATCAACCATGTGATAAAGTCATAAATATCAGAAGACATTGGCATATTAAAAGCCTCCCTCATAATCAGGAATAGAGAGAAAACATTCATTTTAAGCAAATTGACACATATTTAATAACTCCCTTAACTCAAAGTAACTTAGACCCTTAATAGATACACTACATTGCCAAAAGTATTGGGACACCTGCCTTTAAAGGCACATGAACTTTAATGGCATCCCGGTCTTAGTCCGTAGGGTTCAATATTGAGTTGTCCCATCCTTTGCAGCTATAACAGCTTTAACACTTCTGGGAAGGCTGTCCACAAGGTTTAGGAGTGTCTATGGGAATGTTCGACCATTCTTACAGAAGTACATTTGTGAGGTCAGGCACTGATGTGGACTAGAAGGCTTGGCTCGCAGTCTCTCTTCTAATTCTTCCCAAAGGTGTTCTATCAGGTTGGGGTCAGGACTTTGTGCAGACCAGTCAAGTTCTTCCACCCCAAACTCACTCATCCATGTCTTTACGGACCTTGCTTTGTGCACTGATCCAAATCATTTGGTGGAGAGGGGATTATGGTGTGGGGTTGATTTTCAAGGGTTGGGCTTGCCCCCTTAGTTCCAGTGAAGGGAACTCTTAAGACATTTTGGACAATTTCATGCTCCCAACTTTGTGGGAACAGTTTGGGAATGGCCCCTTCCTTTTCCAACATGACTGCGAACCAGTGCACAAAGCAAGATCCATAAAGACATGGATGAGCGAGTTTGGGGTGGAGGAACTTGACTGGCCTGCACAGAGTCCTGACCTAAACCCGATAGAACGCCTTTTGGCTGAATTAGAGCAGAGACTGTGAGCCAGGCCTTCTCATCCACATCAGTGCCTGACCTCACAAATGCTTTTCTGGAAGAATGATCAAACATTCCCATAGACACACTCCTAAACCTTGTGGAAAGCCTTCACAGTAGAGTTGAAGCTGTTATAGCTGCATTTATGTATGTGGGCCTAGCTTAGCCACATCTTTGCACAGGATTCAAGTATTGCCTAAATGTCTTCACACTCTATAAACATATACAAGTAACTACAAGTAAATTTTTTTAAAAAATGTGATAAGCCAATATCTTTTGATGTTTCTAAGAAACCCATGGAACCCAAGACAAATCTGAATGTGTGCACTTGAGTTTATCTCCACTAGAATGGATTTTAATGTAAATATTAATAATCAATTGGTGCTTAAAGGGGTTGTAAAGTCAGAAGTTTTTTTTATCTTAATGTATTCTATGCATTAAGATAAAAAGCCATCTGTGTGCAGCAGCCACCCCAGCACCCCCTATTACTTACCTGAACCCCTTCTCTATCCAGCGATGTTCATGAATGTCTTAGCCATCTGAGACTCTCCCTCCTGATTGGCTGAGACACAGCAGTGGTGCCATTGGCTCCCGCTGCTATTAATCAAATTCAGTCAGCCAATCAGGAGAGAGAGGGGGCAGGGCCAGGCCCAGCTCCATGTCTGAATGGACACAGGGAGATGTGACATGGCTCAAGTGCCCCCATAGTAAGTTGCTTGCTGTGGGGGCACTTGACAGGGGGGAGGGGCCAGGAACAAAGAAGGGGGATCCGAGAAGAGGAGGATCTGGGCTGCTCTGCGCAAATCCACTGTAACAGAGCAGGTAGGTATAACATAGTTTAGTTACATAATTCTTGTTAGAGGAGTGGAACTTTCCAATCAGCTGGCTAAAGGTGAATTGCACACTGAAGGAGGAGGGATCTGATGTCAAGCCCTTGCACAGGTTCAAATTAAAGAGAATTAATGTCTGTCTCTCATTTTTGCATCAGAAGAAGGATAAATATGGACCTAGATTAAAGCGGAGTTCCACCAAGCTAAAAGTCAGCAGCTACAAAAACTGTAGCTGCTGACTTTTAACAATCGGGCACTCACCTGTCCCTCGCTCCAGCGATGCAGTCGCCCGAGGGCTCACTCTTCTCCCACTCCCCTCGGCGGCGCCGCCATCACAGGTGTGGGCACCCAGCTTTTGCTTCAAAGCCGGGTGCGCACTGCACATGTGCTAGCCGCGCTGCACCTTGTGAATGGCCAGCGTATCTTCTGGGACCTGTGATGTGTCCCAGAAGATCGCCGAGAGGGAAGGTGAACTTCCGTCTGGCTCTGCGGCTCTAGGAGAGAAAGTGGACCTGGGACCCTGTGAAAACAGGGTCCCGGTTCCCCCCCCAAAAAATGACATGCCAATTGTGGCATGTCGGGGGGTCACCTTCCCTTAAAGCGGAAGTTCCACTTTTGGGTGGAAATCCCCTTTAAGGATGGCAGTACTAAGCTCATGTTTTTGTGCATCGAGTAGTATTTTGCGAGACTGCGGCCATACTGCTGCAAAAGTATGTTGCAAGGATAGCCAATACTGTGTCTTTCCTATTATTGTGGCCATTTACAACAGATTTATATTTTAAGTTGATTCAATTTGTAGCCACAGAAACATTATCAGCAATTAATCGTTCAAGAATGTGTGGATTGTTATGTTTTATTTACTGTTTCATACTACGTAATACTTTACCATCCAATGTACTGACAAAAAAATATGCATTTTGTTTCCCTGTTTACATTGCAATGTTACTGCATGCCCAGCCTCTGGTCTCACTGAAACAATATGTAGCTCCTTTGACCTGAGCTCCTCCAGGTGACAGTTGGCTTCTGCTGATTTATTAAAAATCTTATATTTTTACTGCTTCATTGCTTGTGTGTACTCTCCAGAGTGTGGTCATATGACAAGTATAATGACAATCTGTCTCTCTGCTAGCATCTCTGTACTTTGGTTATTTGTTTGATGAAGTGAAGAGATTCACTTTTGTTGCCCTTCATCAGAGCTTAATGTCTTTACTTTGGGATCAATATACTTTATGAATAATTTTATTCCCCTCTATTTTTATGTTCTTTATTTCCTCCTCATTATCATACTGAGTTTATTATCTGGTGCTGTCAGTATCTTTACCCTGTCATATGTTCCAGAGGTACAGTAAATATCACTAGTGTTGTAATTAATATGCACACCCTCTGCAGTAATTAAAGCAAAGACCCCTTCAACCAGCTGAGCTTCATACACTAATTCCACCTTATCTTCTTAATGAACTTATTGCAATCTGAAACTAACGCAGAACGCCGTTCAGTGGAAGTAGAAGAAAGGAGTCAGATGAGATGCAATAATACCTGTGATCATGTTAATATAAGAAAAACAAATTTAATTAGTTCACATCTAATTAAGTTTATAGTACAATTCTATTCCCCATTATATTCTTGGAACCTAGAGAAATACACAACTTTCTACAAAGCACTACTAGGGAAGAGCTAGTACCGAAAAGACTACTACATTAGCAGTTCACCCGATTTCCTCCTATAATCTTGTTTGTCAGGTTCAGGATTGCTTTTTCTTCGGACATTTAAAATAAAAAAAAATTACCCCTTTTCCCCGAGGAACTAGTATAGTGTACCAATTGTCACAAAAAATTAGAAAGAATAAACTTGGCTCATGTTGTCAAGTTACGCTACATGAATATTTTATTTCCATCAATTTAGAAATTCTTTCACCTAAATTTAATAAAAGATAACAGACTGCTAACACTTTATGACTGCCCGTATGTGTGATAGGCTTCCCTGCCATGGGGGGGCCTTCTGTGTCCACCGATACCCACTAACCATTGTACTCTTGCTAACAGCACTTTAAAGTGTTTGTAAAGGCAGAAGGTTTTTTTCTATCTCAGTGCATTAAGATAAAAAGCCTTCTGTGTGCAGCAGCCACACCAGCATCCCCCAATACTTACCTGAGACCCCTCTCTATTCAGCAATGTCCACAAGTGCCTTGGCTGTCCGGGACTCTTCCTCCTGATTAGTTGAGACACAGCAGCGGCGCCATTGGCTCCCACTGCTGTCAATCAAAATCAGTTAGCCAATCAGGAGAGAGAGGGGGTGGGGCCGAACCAGGACTTCATGTCTGAATGGGCACACAGAACTGCAGCTTGGCTCAGGTGCCCCCATAGCAAGCTGCTGGCTGTGGGGGCACTCAACAGGAGGGAGGGGTCAGGAGAGCCAAAGAGGGACTCGAGAAGAGGAGGATCGGGGCTGCTCTCTGCAAAACCATTTCACAGAACAGGTAAGTATAACATGTTTGTTATTTTTATAGGAAAAAAACAAGACTTTACAATCACTTTAAGCAGTCAGTACTTCCTCTTCACAAGAAATGTGTTTGTTAAGCAAATTCCAGTATGCAGTTTTTATTATTATTATTATTATTATTATTTTATTATTAAATTGGCTACTTATTCTATTTCTTCATTACAAAACATTGCACATAATATTGCCACTTGATGAAAGTATTTATACTGGCAATCTAAAAAAAAAAGCCCTTACTGGCAGGGAGCTCCAGCTATACCAATGGTCTTAAGTTATATTGAGACTTCCCCAAATGCTGATGCTCAAATATAATTAAAAAATCAAAAAAAAAAAAAATACAACAAACGAGGCATTCACAGTGCTTTATTTCCACAGTAACAAAGGAAAGGATTACAGGTTAAAATGAATACTCTTTTCAAAGCCCAATTCATACAGTATACGTATGCTTGACCAAGGCTCTCAGCTTTTCTGCAAGTGCCTAAGTCCTCTCCTGCAATCAATGTATGGTGTCAAAATAGTAGGGCAGACATGCTTGCCCCTACTCACTACATACACTGGCCTGACCTCATAGCAGAAGTGTCCTTGTTTGGTACCCAGTAAACTATAGTAGGTGCATCCTATTTTTTGTTGCATAATTCCAAAACATAAGAAGTCGCCATACACATCAGCTGTAAACTAACCAACAATTGGGCAACCTGGATTTTGTGATGACTATATCTGTGAAGCCAATTACTATATAATGGGACACATAACAATCATAAGAACTGTAACCTCATTGTTTTTTCTTTGAAGGATGACGTAATTATTCAGGTTACATTGATATCAATGCGGTATTAATTACGAAACTATTCCATGCAACACAGTTTTATAACACTGATCTAACGACAATAGCTTTCAAGAGCTTTGCTATTTCTGAAACATAAAAAAAAATAAGAAACAGTGTTTGAAAGAAAAAAAAAAGTAATTTAAGAACATAAGCCAGAAGACAGCGTGATGTCCAATATAGGAAGAACGTAATAATAAACAAACTCAAACAGAATGTATTCTAATAGAAAAGTGTGCAGCAAATGTTCAGGAATGAAATCTGGTAGTTATTGTATAAAAATCCCTTAAGCCTTATGCCCAGTGTACATGTGCAGTAAAGAAAGCAAAACAGGATATCGGGATTCAGTGCTAGAGGGATACAATACTAAAGCAAATGAAAAGAGGTTCAGAATAAAGCAGAGGTTATATGTTTCCTAGAATACACCGCAGGTCTGGTCACCAAACCTTAAAGAGAATATAAATGCACTTTAGGGGGTGTAGTACAGAGCAAGAAGAGTAATAACAGGTCTAAAAGATAAAGGATATATTGAAAAAATCTCACTGGTTTATTGCAGAAATGAAAATGTGGTTATCTACCTGGAGTTTTCAAAATTATGATGTGAATTGACAAAGCATTTCCACAGAAACCCGGAGAGCTCACAAACACCAATAACATCCGAGGAAGAGAAAAATCAGGACAATGTAATTGTTTGATCTATTCCATAGCAAAACAGGAAGCTCGATTTAACTATCTATACTATTGTTCAGCCAGCAAAACTAATTGTCAAGGCCAGAAGTCCTCCTGCTTCAAGCTTTAGAATACAAGTTACCCAGTATTCTATTCATAGAGCAATTATTTAGTTTGAATGATGGCACATTCTTTGCAAGTTCCTGAATAAGATATAGTTTAAGCAAATGTAAATTAAGTACAAGTAAACATATTTGGTAGCTGGACAAATGTATGTATTAGTGGCCTGTATAACGGAGACAAAATAACAGTAGGTATACTAAAGGGAATAAATCAAAGAATGGGACTTATGAATTCAGGAATAAACACACACCGACATATAGATTAAAAATGTATGTTTTACACCATTAAAAAAAGTTAAAATGAGATTAAGATTTATTATTATTATACAGGATTTATATAGCGCCAGCAGTTTGCGCAGCGCTTTACAAAAATGAAGGCAGACAGTACAGTTGCATTACAATTTGGTACAAGAAGAATCAGAGGGCCCTGCTCGTTAGAGCTTACAATCTAAGAGGGAGGGTCTATTGATACAAAAGGTAAAAGCTGTGGGGGATGAGCTGATGTAGAAAGAAATAGTATTAGGTAGAAGCAGGATAGGCTTCTTTAAAGAGAAAGGTTTTCAGGGATCGTCTAAAGATGGATAGATTAGAAGACAGTCGGACTTATTGGGGTAGGGAGTTCTAAAGGATAGGGCTTGTTTACACTTGCTTTGGCTTCAAAGCACATTAAAGCCTCTATTGCTTCAACAAGCTTTTATGATGTTTTCTTGAGGCTTCGTGGTGCTTAGATGAGGCTTCGGTGGTGCTTAGATGAGGCTTCGGCGTTGCTTCAATGAGGCTTCGTTGGTGATTAGATGAGGCTTCGGTGGTGCTTCAATGAGGCTTCAGTGGCACTTCGATGAGGCTGTTATGAAGCTTTGTTGAACCTGGGCTGATGCCCTGTGTGTTTGTTGATCTCTCACACCTGCAATTTCTCCAAAACAAAGCGAAGCTAAAGCTGAATTAAAGCCTCTGAAAAGCCACAGCTGCTTCAAGTGAGCTTCAAACAAGTTTTGTCATAGACATCTATGGAGGCGTTGAAGAGGCTTTGAAGCATGGCTAAAGCTACATGGGGTATCATTTTTGACGCAAAGCTGAAGCGAAGCAAAGCCAATGCAAGGTGTAAACATGACTGTAGGTTAACCATTTTATTTAGCGACAGGAGCTTTGACTGGCGTTAAGAGAGCTTTAACAAAGCGTGTCTGACGCCCTGTTTTGAAGGAAGTGTAAACAAGCCCTTATATTTATATGAAAATTGCGTGTGGTCCATTTTATACCAGACACCTTCAGAGAGATGCCTGATGTATGAAACCTAATAAGATACACAAGTCATACAATCATATGAGTATATATCAATGTAGCAGAAGAGTTAGGCAACACAACTTACTGAATCTCATTAGGGATTTGGTGCTTGCAATACCCACTCATGCCTTTTTTTGCATTAGTGAATAGATATATTGTAAAGTATATAGTACTGTTTAGTGTTAAGCCCCAGGAGACATTTGCTGGTTCCAAAAAAAAACAGCCAACATTCGGCGGTGTGTATGTCAGTCTGGCTGACAGAAGGACAGCCGGCTTCTGCAGGTTGTGCATACTGGAAAACCAGCACCAGACCTACTCCCGATCAGCGCTCTGAGCCAATGGCAGTGAGATCAGAGTGTTCTGGTGGGTGGGCCGCCTCCATGTCAAACACAACAGCTCAGCAGGGAAGATTGCTGGACTAACCTCACATGGTTACTACAGTGTCTCCGACTGGAGCTGTCAGAAAAAAAAACTGTTAGTGTGTACCCAGCTTAAGTTGTAGTATAGAATAGTATATAAAGCCTTTTAACCCCTTCATGCCTAAGCCTTTTTCTGACATGTGTTGCTTATTAGTTCAAATCCATATTTTTGCTAGAGAATTACTTAGAACCCCCAAACATTATATATATATATTTTTTTTTTTTTTTAGCAGAGACCCTAAAGAATAAAATGGTGATCGTTGCAATATTTTTGGTCACATGGTATTTATGCAGCGGTCTTTCAAAAGTTTTTTTGGAAAAAATACACTTTTCATGAATTTAAAAAACAAAAAAAAAAGCACAACCCATTTTTTTTGGATAATATGAAAGATGATGTTATGCCGAGTAAATAGGTATCTAAAGCCCCGTACGCACGGTACAAAGGCTGTACAACAACGGTCATACAACCATCTTGTTGTACGATCATCCGACCATTAGTACGCGTGATTACAACAGCCGTCGTACAACGGTTGTACAACTGCAGTTGGATGAGCAGACTAGAAAACTTTTGTTGTACAACAAGCGGTTGTACGACTGTTGTACCGTGTTTACAGAGAAGTTGGTCCAACAAAGTTGTGCATGCAAAACACGCATGCTCAGAAGTCAGGAACACCCAGAAGTGTCCGTTCTGGGAAACCTACTTTCCTAATTCACAAATCACATTCACCTGAACTTCCTAGTTATACGCTCGTAGCACATCACCACATTAGGCTTGTTTGTACGATCACTTACTGCATGTCAGTACACAAGACACAACAGCTAACATCCAAAGTTGGATGTTCGGTTGTACAACCGTTGCACCCGTGTGTATGAGGCTTAACATGTCACGTTTTAAAATTGCGCACACTAAAAATTAATACAGATTACCAGTTTAGAGTTACAGAGGTCCTGTGCTAGAATCATTGTTCTCGATCTAACAATCACGGTGATTCCCCACATGTGTCGTTTGAACCCTGTTTACATTGCGGGCATGACTTACGTATACGCTTGCTTCTGCATGTGAGCAGCATGGGGCGTTTTCAATTTTATTTTTCTAATTTATATTATTTAATTTTTTTTATTTCTACACTGTCTCTTTAAAAAAAAAAAATCAGATTATTTTTATTGCTGTCAGAAGGAATGTAAACATCACTTGTGACAGTAATAGGCAGTGACAGGTACTCTTTATGGACAGATCTTGGGTTTATAAGACCCCAAATCCCTCCTTTGCACAAAAAAAAAAATCCGTGTTTTGGAATACTAGGGATTTATTTAAATCGGTGCCATTGGCAGGCGAGTGAACTGGAAGTGATGTCATGACATCGCTTCCGGTTTACTAGAACGGAGACTCGATCTAAACCGATTCCGGCTTCGTTCAGGTCTTCAGCTAGCCAGCAGACATGTCAACTGGTCGCTCGGGCCTCTCGGTGGGACGGACAAGCCACGGAAGATGGCGGGAGGGGGGGACATCCTCTCCCGCTGCTTGGGATAACAGATGAGCGGCTTTTAGCTGCATTGGTTGTTATCCCAAGAAAGCCAACCATTGGTTATAAAAATGGTACAGCAGTGATGCCTGCAGCTGCATGCGTCACCCCAGTACAGCCCCTTCAAGCCGAGGCCACATATTTGCGTACAGTCAGTGTGAAGGGGTTAACCTACTGCAAACCACTTACACCTAAACAAACAGCTAAAAACAAAACATAAAAGCATGCAGACATAGAGGTGGATTTACTAAAGGCAAATAGACTGTGCACTTTGCAAGTGCAATTGCATTCATTTTCCCCAGAGCTTAGGAAATGTGATAAAGATCTGCTGATTTCCATCATCCAATCATGTGCAAGCAAAAATGCTGTTTTGTTTTTATTTTCCTTGTACCTGATTGGGTATTATTTGCAACATGAAGGGGTTGATTTACTAAAGCTTGAAAGAGCAAAATTTGGTGCAGCTCCACACAGAAACCAATCAGCTTCAAGGTTTTATTGTCAAAGCTTGATTGAACAAGCTGAGGTTAGAAGCTGATTGGCTTGCATGAACAACTGCACCAGTTTTTGACCCCGAAGCCTCATTAACTAAGCTTTGGTGAAAATAAGTGCAACTGCACTTGCAAAGTTCGCAGTCTATTTGCCTTTAGTGAATCCACCCCGCTGCATGATATTATATGAATAAGAGCAAGGCGCACAGCTATGCAGAGCCTCCAGTGGAGCATTTTTGTACAAAGAACAAGAATACATGAGGTAGGACAGGTTTTATATTGGCTGCAACCAGATTTATTGCACTTTTAGCATTAGGAAAACGTTATCAATTTTTGGCAGCATTACATACTAGGGATGCACAAATACCATTTTTTATACAACGAGTACCGATACATTTTTTTTTTTAGTATGCGCCGATACCAATTACTGATACCGTTTACACTTCAGCTGCCAGCAATGTATATGTTATGCAACATATGTTATAAGGTGTAAAAATATTAACGAACAAAGCAAACAAAAAAAAAGTTTTCATGATTAATAGTTTATAAAATAGAAGTGAACAAAAAAAGAAATCTGCAGAAGGCCCAGTTCACAGCACAAAAATGCACTCAGGATATGTTCTGAAGGAGTTTTTGTTTACAATTCACAACACGCAATGTTCCAGTGCGTTTTTGATACGTTTTGCTTTGGTACAATACAGTTCTGTGCAGAAAAAATTCAGCATGTTCTACTTTTTTTTCTGCACCTGGAACTGACTGCACCGGTGGGGCCATTGGACTACATGGAAGACACTGTGCATGCATTTTTCATGCAGAAAAAAAATGCATCTGATGTGAACTAGCACGAAAATAATAAATAAATGAAGAAGGAGAATAAGGATTTTTTTTAAGGCTGATTAGAGTATATTAAGGGTTAATAAGGGTTTAAGTGGGGAACACACTATAAGAAAATCAGGCGAACGATCGTTCGATTTTCCCCGTTGTTTCACAGTAAATCGGAACCGATGAGAGAAAATATGTACGAACATTCTCGTACAACAAAGGCTTTGTTTTGGTTGTTTATTGTTTCTGATCATACACAGTCTTTCTTTTCTGATTTTTCTTGTAGGAAAATTGTAAGAAAACGGTACACATTAAACGAAAATTGTTTGTTCTGTTCCCGTACGAGAAAAATTTTGGAGTTTGTCCCTTCGGAAACTTTCATACAAAAATTCAGAATCAGCTTGTCGAAAGTTGTGTACACACTATACAAAAATCGTACGAAAATTCTTTGGATGAAAATATTTGTCCGATTTTCTTATACTGTGCCATATAAACAGTGCAAATGTTGCAAATATGTGCAAAAAATAGTCCAAAACAGTTCATAAATGAGCCTTAGATGGCACTGCAGCAATCAAAAGTGACTTAGTGCAACACAGTTCTTGATGGTGACAACGCCTCCACAGATATATGACAGGAAGTGACAGGTCCCAAAAAAACACCAGGGTGTCTCCACACAAATGCTTTTAGTGATCCTCTCCACCGCAACATATAAGCACACAGCGCACTCACCAGACGGTTTTGACCCACATTGCAGGTAGTCAAAACAAGCATATATTGAAATCACTCCACTCTGGATGTCACACAGCCTCAGTCTCACTCCGGATGTCTTTAAAGCTCGTCAGAGGTCATCCCATGTATAGTATTATGATATTTGTGTGTAATCCAAGCAATGTGCTCCTAGAGTTGGTTTAGCTGCAGGGACTGATAGAAGCTGCCCAGTTCACTTAGCAAATCAGATTTTACAGATTTGCTAAGGGAACTGGGCAGCTTCTATCAGTCTCTGCAGGTAAACCAGCTCATGGGATGCCCTATGATGAACTTTAAAGACATCCGGCGTGAGACTGAGGCTGTGTTTGGTGTTATCGCTCTCACTCTCTCATACTGGTCATTGGAGGTTCAACATGTCACCTCATGGCAAATTACTCTCTGAGGATCTGAAAAAAAGAATTGTTGCTCTACATAAAGATGGCCTAGGCTATAAGAAGATTGCTAGGACCCTGAAACTGAGCTGCAGCACAGTGGTCAAGACCATACAGCGGATTAACAGGACAGGTTCCACTCAGAACAGGCCTCATCATGGTCGACCAAAGAAGTTGAATGCACGTGCTCAGCGTCAAATCCAGGGGTTGTCTTTGGGAAACAGACATATGAGTGCTGCCAGCCTTGCTGCAAAGGTTGAAGGGGTGTGGGCTCAGCCTGTCAGTGCTCAGACCATACGCCGCACACTGCATCAACTTGGTCTGCATGGCTGATGACCCAGAGGAAGCCTCTTCTAAAGATGAGTAAGAAAGCCCACAAACAGTTTGCTGAAGACAAGCAGATTA
>BLSH010313377.1:0-14256 GCA_018402905.1 Glandirana rugosa
CTATACACAACCAGATCCCCCAATACACAACCAGATCCCCCTATACACAACCAGATCCCTCTATAGACAACCAGATCCCCTATACACAACCAGATCCCCCCGATACACAACCAGATCCCCCTATAGACAGCCAGATCCCCTATACACAACCAGATCCCCCTATACACAACCAGAACCCCCAATACACAACCAGATCCCACCATACACAACCAGAACTGGTTATAACAATCATAATTCATAAACAAAATGGGGTTAAAAAGAGGAGCAATGACCCTGTTCCTATCTATTGTATAAGATCCTAATTGCCGGCTCACCCTATAATCAGGGTGGGGTACCCAGAACCAAAATACAAGCATGGTTTCCCGCACACAGGAAGAAGTGCGGGAAGAGGCTCCAAAGGGAACACGCCGCAGCCTATTGAATGATCAGTCATGCACTTTATTAAAAATACAGGGAAGGATGCATTGAAAAAGGATAGACCAAGCCCACAAGTTCAAACCTTAAGACAACGTTGCCATAGGAAACTAAAACCAGCAGCCCGGGCTCACAGTCATTTCCCAATGCACACCCCATTCAGAGCAGATTACTGTGTTTAACCCAATATGGATATAATAACCAGCAAGATGAAAATCGGCCAATGGGCAGTAGAAAAAGGGGGGGGGGAGGGGCGGTGACCTGGGTGGACACTTCCATCCGACCACACAAGGTAACATAGGTCTGTAGGAGAGACATGGAAGCCACCAAGGCTCACCACCTTCTCAATATACTACCTGCCTGACCTAAGGCAAGCATGTAGCCAGTGAAGTCAGGACACTTACCTGCATGGTCAGGTCAGCAGGTAGGTCACACTATGTATTCAGAGTCAGATTGTCATTGTATTGTGACTGGTTTTCTGTGTCCAGAATGGGGAAGCAATGGAGGAGAAGCGCGCATGCACACAAGTTGGTTAGGGTGACTCGGTGGACCATCACCTATAGGACTGGCAGCTTCTCGTGTTTTATTAGTTTTTTCCTGCCTGACACAGAAGCCACAGTCTCCTCTGTCTGATTGCATGTGTTTACTCTGCAGTTAATCAGTAACCGCTGCCTCACCTGCACATATCAGATCTCCGGATGGGAGTTGGTTAATTCTAACTCCGAGGGTCTCTGAGAGATTCCGTGTCCTCAGGAGGGTCCTGTCTGATGGGTGTACTGGTAGGGAAAGGGTCACCCTGACATCTGAAGGGTTGAATGGGGTCCTGTGTTCTCCAGAGCTACATGTGACAGTGCTCAGGCCTCCACTGCTTGTGTCAGGGTCTGGACCCCTACCTTAAAACTGGTGCCCAGGCCTCTACTGCTTGTGTCAGGGTCTGGACCCCTACCTTACAACCAGGGCCCAGGCCTTCACTGCTTGTGTCAGGGTCTGGACCCCTACCTTACAACCAGGGCCCAGGCCTTCACTGCTTGTGTCTGGACCCCACCTTACAACCAGGGCCCAGGCCTCTACTGCTTGTGTCTGGATCCCTCTGACTGACACCCTCTATGGACTTCCTTCTGAACCAGGTGAGATGCCTTCATGAGAAGATGAACTCCTATAACCGACTCCAGTGACCCCTGTACACAGTTTTCTGTATCCATCACTTGTTTCCCTGACACTGTCCTCTGTTTCTGAATGTTCCTTGGCAACCTGAACGTGTGTTTCTGAATGTCCCCTTAACAATGTACTCTGTCCTTATCCAAAAATTCTATTACACCGTATCCTGTGTCTGATAATAGATATAGAACACAGTGTCAGGAGAAAGCCACCTACTGAATACAATTGATAGGAACAGTCACAGTTACAACGTAGTCTGGATCTGACTGTTCCCCAACATTGTATTCTGGATCTGACTGTTCCCCAACATTGTATTCTGGATCTGACTGTTCTCTGACATTGTATTCTGGATCTGACTGTTCCCCAACATTGTATTCTGGATCTGACTGTTCCCCAACATTGTATTCTGGATCTGACTGTTCCCCAACATTGTATTCTGGATCTGACTGTTCCCTGACATTGTACTCTGGATCTGACTGTTCCCTGACATTGTATTCTGGATCTGACTGTTCCCTGACATTGTATTCTGGATCTGACTGTTCTCTGACATTGTATTCTGGATCTGACTGTTCTCTGACATTGTATTCTGGATCTGACAGTTCCCTGGCATTGTATTCTGGATATGACTGTTCCCCAACATTGTATTCTGGATCTGACTGTTCCCCAACATTGTATTCTGGATCTGACTGTTCCCCAACATTGTATTCTGGATCTGACTGTTCTCTGACATTGTATTCTGGATCTGACTGTTCTCTGACATTGTATTCTGGATCTGACTGTTCCCCAACATTGTATTCTGGATCTGACTGTTCTCTGACATTGTATTCTGGATCTGACTGTTCTCTGACATTGTATTCTGGATCTGACGGTTCCCTGACATTGTATTCTGGATCTGACTGTTCCCCAACATTGTATTCTGGGTCTGACTGTTCCCCAACATTGTATTCTGGATCTGACTGTTCCCCAACATTGTATTCTGGATCTGACTGTTCCCCAACATTGTATTCTGGATCTGACTGTTCCCCAACATTGTATTCTGGATCTGACTGTTCCCTGACATTGTATTCTGGATCTGACTGTTCCCTGACATTATATTCTGGATCTGACTGTTCCTCAACATTGTATTCTGGATCTGACTGTTCCCCAACATTGTATTCTGGATCTGACTGTTCCCCGACATTGTATTCTGGATCTGACTGTTCCTCAACATTGTATTCTGGATCTGACTGTTCCCCAACATTGTATTCTGGATCTGACTGTTCCATGATTGTATTCTGGATCTGACTGTTCCCTGACATTGTATTCTGGATCTGACTGTTCCCTGACATTTTATTCTGGATCTGACTGTTCCCTGACATTGTATTCTGGGTCTGACTGTTCCCTGACATTGTATTCTGGGTCTGACTGTTCCCTGACATTATATTCTTGATCTGACTGTTCCTTGACGTATTCTGGATCTGACTGTTCCCTGACATTGTATTCTGGATCTGACTGTTCCATGACATTGTATTCTGGATCTGACTGTTCCCTGACATTGTATTCTTGATCCGACTGTTCTATGACGTTGTATTCTGGATCTGACTGTTCCTTGACATTGTATTTGGGATCTGACTGTTCCCTGACATTGTATTCTAGATCCGACTGTTCCCTGACATTGTATTCTTGGTCCGACTGTTCCCTGACATTGTATTCTGGATCTGAATGTTCCCTGGCATTATTTACTTTATCAGATTGTTCCATGACATTGTATTCTGGATCTGAGTGTTCTCTTACATTGTACTATGGATCTGACTGCTCTCTGACATTGTATTCTGGATCCAACTGCTCCTGGGCATGATATTCTTGATCTGACTGTTCCCTGGCATTGCACTTTGGATCTGATTTGCTCAATGACGTATTCTGGATCCAACTCTTCCCTGACATTTTATTCTAGATCTAACTATTCCCTGGCATTGTATTCTGGAACTTATTATTCCATGACATTGTATTCTGGATCTGACCTTTCACTGACATTGTATTCTGTATCTGATTGTTCCCTGACATTGTATTCTGGATCTCATTGTTCCCTGACATTGTATTCTGGATCTCATTGTTCCCTGACATTCTATTCTGGATCTCATTGTTCCCTGACATTGTATTCTGGATCTGATTGTTCCCTGACATTGTATTCTGGAACTAACTGTTCCCTGACATTGTATTCTGGATCTGACTGTTCCCTGACATTGTATTCTGGAACTAACTTTTCCCTGACATTGTATTCTGGATCTGACTGTTCCCTGACATTGTATTCTGGAACTAACTGTTCCTTGAGATTGTATTCTGGATCTTACTGTTCCCTGACATTGTATTCTGGATCTGACTGTTCCCTGACATTGTATTCTGGATCTGACTGTACAATGACGTTGTATTCTGGGTCTGACTGTTCCCTGACATTGTATTCTGGATCTGACTGTTCCCTGACATTGTATTCTGGATCTGACTGTTCCCTGACATTGTATTCTGGATCTGACTGTTCCCTGACATTGTTTTCTGGATTTGACCGTTCCCTGACATTATACTCTGGATCTGACTGTTCCTTGAGATTGTATTCTGGATCTTACTGTTCCCTGACATTGTATTCTGGATCCGACTGTTTACTGACATTGTACTCTGGATCTGACTGTTCCCTGACATTGTAATCTGGATCTGAATGTTCCCTGATATTGTATTCTGGATCTGACTGTTCCCTGACGTATTCTGGATCTGACTGTTCCCTGACGTATTCTGGATCTGACTGTTCCCTGACGTATTCTGGATCTGACTGTTCCCTGACATTGTATTCTGGATCTTACTGTTCCCTGACATTGTATTCTGGATCCGACTGTTTACTGACATTGTACTCTGGATCTGACTGTTCCCTGACATTGTAATCTGGATCTGAATGTTCCCTGATATTGTATTCTGGATCTGACTGTTCCCTGACGTATTCTGGATCTGACTGTTCCCTGACGTATTCTGGATCTGACTGTTCCCTGACGTATTCTGGATCTGACTGTTCCCTGACGTATTCTGGATCTGACTGTTCCCTGACATTGTATTCTGGATCTGACTATTCCCTGACATTGTATTCTGGATCTGGCTGTTCCCTGACATTGTATTCTGGATCTGACTATTCCCTGACATTATATTCTGGATCTGACTGTTCCTTGAGATTGTATTCTGGATCTGACAGTTCCCTGACGTATCCTGGATCTGACTATCCCCTGACATTGTATTCTGGATCTGACTGTTCCTTGAGATTGTATTCTGGATCTGACTGTTCCCTGACATTGTAATCTGGATCTGAATGTTACTTGACATAGAATTCTGGATCTGATTGTTCAATGACATTGTATTCTGGGTCTGACTGTTCCCTGACATTATTTTCTGGATCTGATTGTTCCCTGGCATTGTATTCTGCATCTGACACTTCCCTGACGTATTCTGGATTTGACTGCTCCTTGACATTGTATTCGGAATCTGACTGTTCCCTGGCATTGTATTCTGGATCTGACTGTTCCCCTACATTGTATTCTGGATCTGACTTTTCCCTGACATTGTATTCTGGATCTGCCGGTTCACTGACATTTTATTCTAGATCTGCCTGTTCCCTGGCATTATATTCTGGATCTGACTACTCCTTGACATTGTATTCTGGATCTGCCTGTTCCCTGACATTGTATTCTGGATCAGACTGTTCCCTGACATTGTATTCTGGATCTGACTGCTCCTTGACATTGAATTCTGGAAGTGACTGTTCACTGACATTTTATTCTGGATCTGACTGTTACATGACATTGTATTCTGGATCCGACCATTCCCTGACATTGCATTCTGGATCTGACTATTCCCTGACATTGTATCCTTGATCTGACTGTTCCTTGAGATTGTATTCTGGATCTGACTTTTCCCTGACAATATAATCTGGATCTGACTGTTCACTGACATTGTATTCTGGATCTGACCATTCCCTGACATTGTATTCTGGATCCGACCATTCCCTGACATTTTATTCTGGATCTGACTGTTCCCTGACATTGTATTCTGGATCTTCCTGTTCCCTGACATTGTATTCTGAAACTAACTGTTCCCTGACATTGTATTCTGGATCCGACCATTCCCTGACATTGTATTCTGGATCTGCCTGTTCCCTGACATTGTATTCTGCACCCGTCTGTTTCCTGACATTGTATTCCGGAACTGAATGTTCCCTAACATTGTATTCTGGATCCGACCATTCCCTGACATTGTATTCTGGAGCTGACTGTTACCTGACATTGTATTCTAGAACTGATTGTTCCCTAACATTGTATTCTGGATCTGACGGTTCCCTGACATTGTATTCTTGATCTGACTATTCCCTGGCATTGTATTCAGGATCCGACTGTTCCCTTACATTGTTCTCTGGATTTGATTGCTCTCTGACATTGTATTCTGGATCCAACTGCCCCTGGACGTGATATTCTGGATCTGACTGTTTCCTGATATTATATTCTGGATCCGATTGTTCCCTGACATTGTATTCTGGATCCGACCATTCCCTGACATTGTATTCTGGATCTGACTGTTCCCTGACATTGTATTCTGGAACTGACTGTTCCCTGACATTGTATTCTGGAACTGACTGTTCCCTGACATTGTATTCTGGAACTGACTGTTCCCTGACATTGTATTCTGGATCTGACTGTTCCCTGACATTGTATTCTGGATCTGACTGTTCCCTGACATTGTATTCTGGATCTGTTTCCTGATATTGTATTCTTGATCTGACTGTTCCCTGACATTGTACTTTGGATCTGACTGCTCAATGACCTTGTATTCTTGATCCGACCATTCGCTGGCATTTTATTCTGGATCTGACTGTTCCTTCACACTGTATTCTGGATTTGACTGTTCCCTGACATTGTATTCTGGATCTGAATGTTCCCTGACATTGTATTCTGGGTCTGACTGTTCCCTGACATTATATTCTGGATCTGACTGTTCCCTGACGTATTCTGGATCTGACTGTTCCCTGACATTGCATTCTGGATCTGACTATTCCCTGACATTGTATCCTTGATCTGACTGTTCCTTGAGATTGTATTCTTAATCTGACTGTTCCTTGACATTGTATTCTGGATCTGACCATTCCCTGACATTGTATTCTGGATCCGACCATTCCCTGACATTTTATTCTGGATCTGACTGTTCCCTGACATTGTATTCTGGATCCGACCATTCCCTGACATTGTATCCTTGATCTGACTGTTCCTTGAGATTGTATTCTTAATCTGACTGTTCCTTGACATTGTATTCTGGATCTGACTTTTCCCTGACATTGTATTCTGGATCCGACCATTCCCTGACATTTTATTCTGGATCTGACTGTTCCCTGGCATTGTATTCTGGATCCGACCATTCCCTGACATTTTATTCTGGATCTGACTGTTCCCTGACATTGTATTCTGGATCGGACCATTCCCTGACATTGTATTCTGGATTTGCCTGTTCCCTGACATTGTATTCTGGGTCTGACTGTTCCCTGACATTATATTCTGGATCTGACTGTTCCCTGACGTATTCTGGATCTGACTGTTCCCTGACATTGTATTCTGGGTCTGACTGTTCCCTGACATTATATTCTGGATCTGACTGTTCCTTGACGTATTCTGGATCTGACTGTTCCCTGACATTGTATTCTGGATCTGACTATCCCCTGACATTATATTCTGGATCTGACTGTTCCTTGGGATTGTATTCTGGATCTGATTGTTCCCTGTCATTGTATTCTGGAACTGATGGTTCCCTGACATTGTAATCTGGATCTGACTGTTCCTTGACATTGTATTCGGGATCTGACTGTTCCCTGACATTTTATTCTAGATCCGACTGTTCCCTGACATTGTATTCTTGATCCGACTGTTCCATGACATTGTATTCTGGATCTGACTGTTCCATGACATTGTATTCTGGATCTGACTGTTCCCTGACATTGTATTCTTGATCCGACTGTTCCATGACGTTGTATTCTGGATCTGACTGTTCCTTGACATTGTATTCTGGATCTGACTGTTCCATGACATTGTATTCTGGATCTGACTGTTCCCTGACATTGTATTCTGGATCTGACTGTTCCCTGACATTGTATTCTAGATCCAACTGTTCCCTGACATTGTATTCTTGATCTGACTGTTCCATGACATTGTATTCTGGATCTGACTGTTCCCTGACATTGTATTCTTGGTCCGACTGTTCCCTGACATTGTATTCTGGATCTGACTGTTCCCTGACATTGTATTCTGGATCCAACTGCTCCTGGGCATGATATTCTTGATCTGACTGTTCCCTGACATTGCACTTTGGATCTGATTGCTCAATGACATTGTATTCTGGATCCAACTCTTCCCTGACATTTTATTCTAGATCTAACTATTCCCTGGCATTGTATTCTGGAACTTATTATTCCCTGACATTGTATTCTGGATCTGACCTTTCACTGACATTGTATTCTTGATCCGACTGTTCCATGACATTGTATTCTGGATCTGACTGTTCCCTGACATTGTATTCTTGATCTGACTGTTCCATGACATTGTATTCTGGATCTGACTGTTCCCTGACATTGTATTCTTGATCTGACTGTTCCATGACATTGTATTCTGGATCTGACTGTTCCCTGGCATTGTTTACTTTATCAGATTGTTCCATGACATTGTATTCTGGATCTGAGTGTTCTCTTGCATTGTATTCTGGATTTGACTGTTCCCTGATGTATTCGGGATCGGACTGTTCCCTTACATTGTACTATGGATCTGACTGTTCCCTGACATTGTATTCTGGGTCTGACTGTTCCCTGACATTATATTCTTGATCTGACTGTTCCTTGACGTATTCTGGATCTGACTGTTCCCTGACATTGTATTCTGGATCTGACTATTCCCTGACATTGTATTCTGGATCTGACTGTTCCCTGACATTGTATTCTGAATCTGACTATCCCCTGACATTATATTCTGGATCTGACTGTTCCTTGAGATTGTATTCTGGATCTGACTGTTCCCTGATATTGTATTCTGGATCTGATTGTTCCCTGATATTATATTCTGGGTGCTAACTGCTCAATGAGATTGTATTCTTGATCTGACTGTTCCCTGTCATTGTATTCTGGAACTGACGGTTCCCTGACATTGTATTCTTCATCCAACTGTTCCATGACATTGTATTCTGGATCTGACTGTTCCATGACATTGTATTCTGGATCTGACTGTTCCCTGACATTGTATTCTTGATCCGACTGTTCCATGACGTTGTATTCTGGATCTGACTGTTCCTTGACATTGTATTCTGGATCTGACTGTTCCATGACATTGTATTCTGGATCTGACTGTTCCCTGACATTGTATTCTGGATCTGACTGTTCCCTGACATTGTATTCTAGATCCAACTGTTCCCTGACATTGTATTCTTGATCTGACTGTTCCATGACATTGTATTCTGGATCTGACTGTTCCCTGACATTGTATTCTTGGTCCGACTGTTCCCTGACATTGTATTCTGGATCTGACTGTTCCCTGACATTGTATTCTGGATCCAACTGCTCCTGGGCATGATATTCTTGATCTGACTGTTCCCTGACATTGCACTTTGGATCTGATTGCTCAATGACATTGTATTCTGGATCCAACTCTTCCCTGACATTTTATTCTAGATCTAACTATTCCCTGGCATTGTATTCTGGAACTTATTATTCCCTGACATTGTATTCTGGATCTGACCTTTCACTGACATTGTATTCTTGATCCGACTGTTCCATGACATTGTATTCTGGATCTGACTGTTCCCTGACATTGTATTCTTGATCTGACTGTTCCATGACATTGTATTCTGGATCTGACTGTTCCCTGACATTGTATTCTTGATCTGACTGTTCCATGACATTGTATTCTGGATCTGACTGTTCCCTGGCATTGTTTACTTTATCAGATTGTTCCATGACATTGTATTCTGGATCTGAGTGTTCTCTTGCATTGTATTCTGGATTTGACTGTTCCCTGATGTATTCGGGATCGGACTGTTCCCTTACATTGTACTATGGATCTGACTGTTCCCTGACATTGTATTCTGGGTCTGACTGTTCCCTGACATTATATTCTTGATCTGACTGTTCCTTGACGTATTCTGGATCTGACTGTTCCCTGACATTGTATTCTGGATCTGACTATTCCCTGACATTGTATTCTGGATCTGACTGTTCCCTGACATTGTATTCTGAATCTGACTATCCCCTGACATTATATTCTGGATCTGACTGTTCCTTGAGATTGTATTCTGGATCTGACTGTTCCCTGATATTGTATTCTGGATCTGATTGTTCCCTGATATTATATTCTGGGTGCTAACTGCTCAATGAGATTGTATTCTTGATCTGACTGTTCCCTGTCATTGTATTCTGGAACTGACGGTTCCCTGACATTGTATTCTTCATCCAACTGTTCCATGACATTGTATTCTGGATCTGACTGTTCCATGACATTGTATTCTGGATCTGACTGTTCCCTGACATTGTATTCTTGATCCGACTGTTCCATGACGTTGTATTCTGGATCTGACTGTTCCTTGACATTGTATTTGGGATCTGACTGTTCCCTGACATTGTATTCTAGATCCGACTGTTCCCTGACATTGTATTCTTGATCCGACTGTTCCATGACATTGTATTCTGGATCTGACTGTTCCCTGACATTGTATTCTTGGTCCGACTGTTCCCTGACATTGTATTCTGGATCTGAATGTTCCCTGGCATTATTTACTTTATCAGATTGTTCCATGACATTGTATTCTGGATCTGAGTGTTCTCTTGCATTGTATTCTGGATTTGACTGTTCCCTGATGTATTCGGGATCTGACTGTTCCCTTACGTTGTACTATGGATCTGACTGCTCTCTGACATATTCTGGATACAACTGCTCCTGGGCAGGATATTCTTGATCTGACTGTTCCCTGGCATTGCACTTTGGATCTGATTTGCTCAATGACATTGTATTCTGGATCCAACTCTTCCCTGACATTTTATTCTAGATCTAACTATTCCCTGGCATTGTATTCTGGATCTGACCTTTCACTGACATTGTATTCTGTTTCTGACTGTTCCCTGACATTGTATTCTGGATCTGATTGTTCCCTGACATTGTATTCTGGATCTGATTGTTCCCTGATATTGTATTCTGGATCTGATTGTTCCCTGACATTGTATTCTGGATCTCATTGTTCCCTGACATTGTATTCTGGATCTCATTGTTCCCTGATATTATATTCTGGATGCTAACTGCTCAATGAGACTGTATTCTTGATCTGACTGTTCCCTGACATTGTATTCTGGAACTAACTGTTCCCTGACATTGTATTCTGGATCTGACTGTTCCCTGACATTGTATTCTGGAACTAACTGTTCCCTGACATTGTATTCTGGGTCTGACTGTTCCCTGACATTGTATTCTGGATCTGACTGTTCCCTGACATTGTATTCTGGAACTAACTGTTCCCTGACATTGTATTCTGGATATGACTGTTCCCTGACATTGTATTCTGGATCTGACTGTTCCCTGACATTGTATTCTGGATCTGACTGTCTCCTGACATTGTATTCTGGATCTGACTGCTCAATGACATTGTATTCTGGGCCCGACTGTTCCCTGGCATTGTATTCTGAATCTGACTGTTCCCTGACATTGTATTCTGGATCTGACTGTTTCCTGACATTGTATTCTGGATCTGACTGCTCAATGACATTGTATTCTGGATCTGACTGTTCCCTGACATTGTATTCTTCATCCAAATGTTCCCTGACATTGTATTCTGGATCTGACTGTTCCCTGACATTGTATTCTGGATCTGACTGTTCCCTGACATTGTATTCTGGATCTGACTGTCTCCTGACATTGTATTCTGGATCTGACTGCTCAATGACATTGTATTCTGGGCCCGACTGTTCCCTGGCATTGTATTCTGAATCTGACTGTTCCCTGACATTGTATTCTGGATCTGACTGTTTCCTGACATTGTATTCTGGATCTGACTGCTCAATGACATTGTATTCTGGATCTGACTGTTCCCTGACATTGTATTCTTCATCCAAATGTTCCCTGACATTGTATTCTGGATCTGACTGTTCCCTGACATTGTATTCTGGATCTGACTGTCTCCTGACATTGTATTCTGGGTCTGACTGTTCCCTGACGTATTCTGGAACTGACTGTTCCCTGACATTGTATTCTTCATCTGACTGTTTACTGACGTATTCTGGATCTGACTGTTCCCTGACATTGTATTGTGGATCTGACTGTTCCCTGACATTGTATTCTGGATCTGACTGTCTCCTGACATTGTATTCTGGATCTGACTGCTCCCTGACATTGTATTCTGGTTCTGACTGTTCCCTGACATTGTATTCTGGAACTGATTGCTCCCTGACATTGTATTCTGGATCTAACTGTTCCCCGCCATTGTATTCAGGATCTAACTGTTCCCTGACATTATATTCTGGATCTGACTGTTCCCTGACATTGTATTCTGGATCTGACTGTTCCCTGACATTGTATTCTGGATCTGACTGTTCCCTGTCACTTTATTCTGGATCTGACTGTTCCCTGTCACTTTATTCTGGATCTGACTATTCCCTGACATTGTATTCAGGAACTGACTGTTCCCTGACATTGTATTCAAGGTCTGACTATTCCCTAACATTGTATTCTGGATCTGCCTGTTCCCTGAGGTATTCTTGATCTGACTGTTCCCTGACATTGTATTCTGGATCTAACTATTCCCTGACATTGTGTTCTGGAACTGACTGTTCCCTGACATTGTATTCTGGATCTAACTGTTCCCTGACATTGTATTCTGGATCTAACTGTTCCCTGACATTGTATTCTGGATCTAACTGTTCCCTGACATTGTATTCTGCATCTAGCTGTTCCCTGACATTGTATTCTGGATCTGTTTCCTGACATTGTATTCTGGATCTGACTGTTTCCTGACATTGTATTCTGGATTTGACTGTTTAATGACATTGTATTCTGGATCTGACTGCTCAATGACATTGTATTCTGGATCTGACTGCTCAATGACATTGTATTCTGGATCTGACTGCTCAATGACATTGTATTCTGGATCTGACTGTTCCCTGACATTGTATTCTTGATCCAAATGTCCCCTGACATTGTGTTCTGGGTCTGACTGTTCTCTGACATTGTATTCTGGATCTGACTATTCCCTGACATTTTATTCTGGAACTGACTGTTCCCTGACATTGTATTCTTCATCTGACTGTTCCTTGACATTGTATTCTGGAACTGACTGTTCCCTGACATTGTATTCTGGATCTGACTGTTCCTTGACATTGTATTCTGGATCTGACTGCTCCCCGACATTGTATTCTGGATCTGACTGTTCCTTGACATTGTATTCTGGTTCTGACTGTTCCCTGACATTGTATTCTGGATCTGACTGTTCCCTGACATTGTATTGTGGATCTGACTGTTCCCTGACATTGCATTCTGGATCTGACTGTTCCCTGACATTGTATTCTTGATCTGACTGTTCCCTGACATTGTATTCTGGATCTGACTGTTCCCTGACATTGTATTCTGGGTCTGACTGTTCCCTGACATTGTATTCTTGATCTGACTGTTCCCTGACATTGTATTCTGGATCTGACTGTTCCCTGACATTGTATTCTTGATCTGACTGTTCCCTGACATTGTATTCTTCATCCAAATGTTCCCTGACATTGTATTCTGGATCTGACTGCTCCCCGACATTGTATTCTGGATCTGACTGTTCCTTGACATTGTATTCTGGTTCTGACTGTTCCCTGACATTGTATTCTGGATCTGACTGTTCCCTGACATTGTATTCTGGTTCTGACTGTTCCCTGACATTGCATTCTGGATCTGACTGTTCCCTGACATTGTATTGTGGATCTGACTATTCCCTGACATTGTATTCTTGATCTGACTGTTCCCTGACATTGTATTCTGGGTCTGACTGTTCCCTGACATTGCATTCTGGATCTGACTGTTCCCTGACATTGTATTGTGGATCTGACTATTCCCTGACATTGTATTCTTGATCTGACTGTTCCCTGACATTGTATTCTGGATCTGACTGTTCCCTGACATTGTATTGTGGATATGACTGTTCCCTGACATTGTATTGTGGATCTGACTATTCCCTGACATTGTATTCTTTTTTTTTTTTTTAAATCAAACCAGTTTTTATTGAGATGTCTACATCACATACAGAGCAGAATACATTCGCAAATACATGGCAATAAACAGGCACAGGCAAGAACCTCATACCGCAGAACCACACCACTGCTCCGACTCAGTTCTCCGCTCTCCCCATCGCTTAAACATCATCATAGTACCTGAACTGTTTACCTCAGTAATCTTTCCAGAACCAAATCAGTGGGAGCCATACCCGGAGTCTGCAACCAGCTGCCCCACAATTTTTCAAACTTGAGGGGGCTTCCCCTATGCTGATAAATAAGTTTTTCATATCTGAGCATTGTGCCCACCTGATCCAACCATTGTTTAACCGTTGGGGGGTCTGGTGAGATCCAATGCAGCAGTATAAGCCTGCGCGCCTGAAATAACACTCGTGCCACCGCCTCCTTCACATACTTGT
>BLSH010313416.1:94498-120255 GCA_018402905.1 Glandirana rugosa
ACCTTGTGGTAGTTGTTTTGAATCATATGTGACTTCAAAAAAAAAAAAATAATAATAGAACGTAAAGTCTACACACCATTTATAATAAATATTGTTCCCTTCCTTGTACCTTAATAAACATGTCACGAAATCGTTTCTAGTTATATCCAGACTACTATTTAGTGATTTATGTTTTTATATAAATAGACAGCAGTAAGAAAAATGGAAGACCTTGTATATGAGTGGTACCAGAGCATAAATCAACAAACTAAATACACGCCTGAATATAGATTTTTGTGGTAAGGATACTCAAGAGATGTTTCTTAGAAATCCACAGTTTGAAAATTAAGTTCATTGATTTATCATCAGACCTATATTGATCTTTGCTAAAGCACTGTACAAATAATTCCATGTTCCTTCCCTTGTTATAAATAATATTTACCACACATCTGAAATGCAAGATAATAATAAAAAAAAAAAAACTTCAGTGTATACTAAGTTTTGTTGATGGTGTTCCAAATATGACTAGATCAAATTTCACTTGACATTTTGAAGCCCTCATGCTCATAATTATTTAAAATCTGAAATACAATTTACTAGATCAGTATGATTATGATTACCTTGTTGATCAGCATCATGATCAACAGTTACTGTTTAGTAATGCACACTTCTAAAAAGTGATGCTTTTTCTTTCTGCCGTACTGTACTTTATTTTTACTTTCAATTATTTACAAAATATTGGGTGAAGCAGAATTTTATGAGCTTATTATAAAAAAAAAAATCTTGTCTAATGTTAAGGACAATATGATGAACTATTTGAGGATAGGAACAGCATTTTTATTTGATTGTCTAATATAAAGTGAGCAAAGCAGTCAGACACCATCAGTGCTGCTATTAAAAAGTGGAATTTTATGAAAAAAAACCTATTGCCAAGAAATCTTGTTTTATGTTAAATCTATTATGATATTATGATGATGCTTTTGGGGATAGGAAAGATAGAAAGGACATTTTTGAAATTTCTTAAGATTATGATCATCATAAATATAATAGCCACATTCATCTACAGTATTTTCAAACACTGTGCTCTTTCCAATACCTGACTTGTATGCATTACAGTATTGCTGCTCTGCTTCACTAGCTGATAATGGGCAATAGCCCATTATCTGCAGACTCTAAGTCACAGGAGGACAAAAGTAAATGTAATTCTGTGACCCACAAGAGAAATGGAGCCAAAAAAATGTTTGGCTATACTTCTCTTTTAAATACATATATTTGATAATAGTTCTGCAATGTATTAAAATTGGAAGTCACAATTAGGGATGGGCGAACGGTTCGGCCAGAGCATATGTTCAGGCTGAACGTTGCTTGTTTGCCCAATCCCCGAATTTAGAACATTATGGGGTTTTCGGGGCGACTTCAACACCACTGAACACCCCATAATGCATAGTGTGCAGATGGCGCGCACAGCTCCTCCTCCATGGGAGAGCTGCCTCCATCTGCACTTGATTTGCTTTAACAGTTTATTTATAGTGAAAGGCGGGGCCACCCAGTGATGTATGGGTGACCCCGCCCCCTTCTGACATTATGTGAAGTCAGAGGCACGGGTCACTCAATTACGTTACCAGGTGGCCCCGCCCTTCACTGTAAATAAACTGTCAAAACAAAGCGAGCTCAGTCGGCGGGAGCCCTCCCACGGAGGAGGAGCTGTTGCGGCTTTTTTTTTTTCGGGTCCGTCACGCGCCATGATTGACAATGGATTACAATGGGGACACTTATTTTTCTTTTTCTTTTTTAATAAAGGACTTGTCCCTAATTGTCTCCTGCATTTTATTCTTTTTTGAATATTTTTGGTGAATTAGTAGGGGTACGATGTACCCAATACTAATTCACATGGGGGGGTCGGGATCTGGGGGCCCCCTTATTAAAGGGGGCTTCCAGATTCCGATAAGCCCCCCGCCCACAGACCCCCACAACCACAGTCCAGGGTTGTGGGAAAGAGGCTCTTGTCAACATGGGGACAAGGTGCTTTGGGGTGGGGGCACAGCACCCACACTCCCCATGTTGAGGGCATGTAGCCTGGTATGGTTCAGGAGTGGGGGTGTGCTCGCCCCCCCCCCATTCTGACCAGCCAGGTTGCATGCTCAGATAAGGGTCTGCTTAGGATTTTAGGGGGGATCCCACATCAATTTTTTTTTTAATTTTGGTGTGGGGTTCCCCTTAAAACCCATACCAGACCCGAAGGGCCTGGTATAGACTTGGGGGGGGGGGGGGCTAACCCTAAGCAAATTTTTTCAGTGATTTTTATCTATATTGCCGGGAGCTGGCAATACATTACAGCCGCAATTTTAAATGGCAATTTTTCCTTTACAAATGTCATTTTGCTCTGGTACTGTTCTAAACATCACAGAGTTGCACCCTTTTATAGGCAGACTAAGGGGACACCCCAGGCACATTATTTAAAGGAATATTTCATTTTTATTGTTTCACTTTAAGCATTATTAAAATCACTGCTCCTGCAAAAATGATCGATTTAAAAACTTTTTTTGCATTGATACATGTCCCCTAGGGCAGTAGCTGGGTCCCCATACACTTTTTATGGCAATAACTTGCATATAAGCCTTTAAAATGAGCACTTTTGATTTTACATGTTCAGGTCCCATAGAATTTAACGGTGTTTGAATGTTCAGACAATTTTTTTGTCTGTTTGCATGTTCTGGTGCGAACCGAACTGGAGTGGGATGTTTGACCCATCCCTAGTCATAATTGTATTTTGGAATATTTCCATATTTCAAATTTGATCATATGAAATTAGTGGGGTAGATTGTTCTGCTTTGTCCCATTTCATCTTCTTAGTACAAATTATTGAAAGAAAACTTAATTTTAAATGGTGTCCACTGCTTCCAACTCAATAGTGTTTGTGAAGTGAAAAAAACATGTTTATTTAGTCTATGCCAACCAAGCAGATTGGCTTCACAGGTCTTACATTACAATAAATAGGAATGGTACAAACAGCTTTATCGATGTGGGCAACTCTTCCCTCTACATAACCTATATATAACCAAGGGATGCCTGAAACAGCTTTTGGTATTTTCTGCTTCACCCATATACGTAGCTGGTCTGAATGGACAATGCTCTGACACCTTCAGGTAGAGTCAGAGCTTGCTACTAATGCCAATCCCCACCTATTCCTTTTGGCAAACCACTATCATGGGGTGTCTCATTGTCCAATAGGAAGATAGGGTAGGTTGTGTTGGAGTACTAAAGTTTTGCCCCATCAAATCAAACAAGCATTAGGGTGAAGCAGAGGATAGTTAAGAGTGCTTTAAAGGCACATTACATGATATTGTAGCAAATGGGCTGTTCACTTGGCATGGGATTTTCCACTTTGCAAAGGGATTTTCACTGAGTTGGTGAAGCTCTGCTATTTTCTATCATCCAAACACGTGCAAGCAAATATATATATTTTTTATCCTTGCAGGTGCTGGAGTATTCTTCATAAAGTGAATTATCACTTCATTTATTGCTAAGAGAAAAGCTCCTTGCAATAAGAAAATTATCTTGAAACCTTAACAGTCTCTTTGCCTTTAGTAAATCAATCGAATCTACACTAAATAATCAGTATTCATATCCATTGATAGTGCAGATAGAGTCTTTTGGTCTATTTTTTTTAAAAACGTTGACATTTGACATTTTTTATTAATTTTCAATAGTATAATCAGAAGGGTACAAAACATTTAGTTTGACAAAAGCCAAATAGTGACGATTTACAAAGTATTCAATGGGAAAGCTTGATAAAGATAAATAGATCCCATAGAGGAATATAACATGTAATAACATCAAGCCTAGTAATAGAGGTGCGGAACACCAGTATCTTAACTAAATCCCAGCCGCACAGTTGTGCACAACCAAATGGAGAAAGGCATTGTATTAAACATATCAATAAAAAAAGGAAAAAAAGAGAAAAAGGAACAGGAGGGCAGTAGGGATAGGCCAAACACCCCCAGTTCGGTTCACACCAGAACAACGCGAACAGGCAAAAAGTTCTAGGGAACATGGATACCCTATTAAAGTCTATGGGACACAAACGTGAAAAATCAAAAGTGCTCATTTTAAAGGCTTATATGCAAATTATTACCATAAAAAGTGTATGGGGACCCGGGTACTGCCCTAGGGGACATGTATCAATGCAAAAAAAGTTTTGAAAACAATCATTTTTTCAGGAGCAGTGATTATAATGATGCTTAAAGTGAAACAATAAAAATGAAATATTACTTTAAATGTAATGCTGGGGGGGGGGGGTCCCCTTAGTCTGCCTGTCAAGTGGCACATCTGTGTGATGTCTAGAACAGTGCTGCAAAAACAATAATGACATTTCTAAAGGAAAAAATGCCATTTAAACTTGCTTGCGGCTGTAATGTATTGCCGGCTCCCAGCAATATAGATTAAAACAATTGAGAAAAATAGTCTACCGCCCCCGTCCACCTTCAGGTCTAGTATGGATTTTAACCACTTCAGCCCTGGTAGGGTTTACTCATTTCCTGACCAGGCCATTTCTTACAATACGGCACTGCGTCAATTTAACTGACAATTATGCGGCCGTGTGATGCTGTACCCAAACAAAATTGACATCCTTTTTTTCCCACAAATATAACTTTCTTTTGGTGGTAATTGATCACCTCTGCATTTTTTTTTTTTTGCACTATAAACAAAAAAAGAGTGACAATTTTGAAAAAAAAAACATTTTTTTTACTTTCTGCTATAATACATATAAAAAGAAATACCAAAAATATGTATTCATCAGTTTAGGCTGATATATTTTCTTCTACATATGTTTGGTAAAAAAAAAATCGCAATAGGTGTATATTGATTGGTTTGGCAAAAGTTATTGTGTTTACAAACTATGGAACAGATTTAGGGACTTTTATTTTTTTATTGTTTTTATTGGTAATGGCAGAGATCTGCGATTTTGTGACTTTGTGGCGGACAAATCTGACCCCAAATTACACTTTTTGGGGACCAGTGACATTATTACATTGATCAGTGCTATAAAAATGCACTGATCAATGTATAAATTAAATTGGCAGGGAAGGGGTTAACACTAGGGGGCAATCAATGGGTTAAGTGTGTTCTCTGGGTGTGTTCTAACTGTAGGGGGGTGGGCTGCCTGGGACATGACAGAAATCGCTGTTACCGACCACTGGGAACAGAAGATCTCTGACATGTCATCTGGCAGAACTGGGATCCGCCTTGTTTGCATAGGCAGATCCCTGTTCTGCCTCTGTACACTGTGAATGCAGGTCGCTGGCAGACATTGAGACCGCCGGAGCCATGGACCGTCGTAGCTGTGCGGTTCGTGCAGGAGAGCCAACCTGCCACAGTATAACCACTTTAGCCCTGGAAGGATTTCCCACATTAGGACCAGAGCACTCTTTGCGATTCAGCACTGTGGTGCTTTAACTGACAATTGCACGGTCATGCGACAATATACTCAAATTAAATTGGCGTCCTTTTTTTCCCACAAATAGAGCTTCTTTTGGTGGTATTTGATTACTTCTGCGTCACTTATGATCACCGCTATTAACAAAAAAAGAGTGACAATTTTGCAAAAAAAATATATATTCCTTACTATTTGCTAAAATACATATCCCCCAAAAAAAACGAAATGCAATCATCAGTTTTGGCCGATATATATACATTTATACAGCAATCAGAGCTAAAAATAGCCATTGATTACTGTGTAAATGTAACTTGCAGGGAAGGGATTAACCTGCAGGGGGCAATGAAGGGGTTAAATGTGTTCCCTAGGTGTGTGCTAACTGTGTGGGGGCTGGTCTGGCAGGGGCATAACAGATCTAACTGACAGGTGACAGGGATCAGTAGATCATTGTTATGTCCCCTGTCAGAGCGGGGAACCACCATGCTTACATTGGCGGTTCCCTGCTTTTCTCCTATTGTAAGCGATCACTGGTCACCAGTGGAAATCAAGTCCACCCGACCTGCGGCCACACTCCTGGAGCTCGCGGCGGGAGCGCACGAACCGCTGTTTATAGATGGCGATTCCCGTTATGCTGCTACCTTGCAGCAGTAAATGTACCCGACACGGTCGGGAAGTGGATAATGATGGCGGCTGGTCGGCAAGCAGATAAGGGGAACTCCACACCAAAATTTTTAAAAAAAATTGATGTGGTTCCCCCAAAAAATCCATACCAGACCCTTATCCGAGCATGTAGCCTGGAGGTCAGGGGGGGATGAGTGAGCACTCCCCTCCTGAACCATACCAGGCCACATGCCCTCAAAATGGGGAGGGTGCTTTGGAGTCCCCCCAAAGCATTTTGTCCCCATGTTGATGGGGATAAGGGCCTCTTACTGACAACCCTGGCCAGTAGTTGTCAGGGTCTGCAGGTGGGGGGCTTATTGGAATCTGGAAGCCCCCTTTAACAAGGGTCCCCCATATCCCCCCCATGTAAATGGGTATCGGGTACAGTGTACCCCTACCCATTCACCAAAAAAGTGCCAAATAAGTAGAAACCACAGGAGACAGTTTTTGACAATTCCTTTATTAAAACAGAAAAAAGTGTACCTCCATCATCAATGTCACATGACATCAGAAGAGACTCAGTTACATCACCAGGTGGCCCCGCCCTTGCCTATAAATAAACTGTCAAAGTGAAGAGACAGCAGTCGACGGCAGCCCTCTCATGGATGCGGGTCCCATTTTTTCGGGTCAGGCGGTGTGATTGACGGTGGATGTACAGGGTGGGCTATTTATATGGATACACCTTAATAAAATGAGAATGGCTGGTGATATTAACTTCCTGTTTGTGGCACATTAGTATATGTGAGGGGGGAAACTTTTCAAGATGGGTGGTGACCATGGCGACCATTTTGAAGTTGGCCGTTTTGAATCCAACTTTTGTTTTTTCAATAGGAAGAGGGTCATGTGACACATTAAACTTATTGGGAATTTCACAAGAAAAACAATGGTGTGCTTGGTTTTAACATAACTTTATTCTTTCATGAGTTATTTACAAGTTTCTGACACTTTTAAAATGTGTCCAATGTGCTGCCCATTGTGTTGGATTGTCAATGCAACCCTCTTCTCCCACTCTTCACACACTGATAGCAACACCGCAGGAGAAATTCTAGCACAGGCTTCCAGTATCCGTAGTTTCAGGTGCTGCACATCTCGTATCTTCACAGCATATGGTTTTTTTATGGTTTTTATGGTCTGTAAAAACCAATACCGGGTGAGCTGCTCCTTCCAGGAGGTACCGCCATTCCTCCAAAGCCGACTTGATGGCCAGCAATTCCCTATCACCGACATCATAGTTCCAGCAAGATGGTGCACCACCACATTATGGTTGGCAGGTCCGAGCATTCCTAGATGAACAGTTTCCTGGAAAGTAAATTTGGTCGTCGTGGGCCAGTTGAATGGCCCCCAAGGTCTCCCGATCTGACCCCCCTTAGACTTTTATCTTTGGGGTCATCTGAAGGCAATTGTCTATGCTGTGAAGATACGAGATGTGCAGCACCTGAAACTACGTATACTGGAAGCCTGTGCTAGCATTTCTCCTGCGGTGTTGCTATCAGTGTGTGAAGAGTGGGAGAAGAGGGTTGCATTGACAATCCAACACAATGGGCAGCATATTGAACACATTTTATAAGTGGTCAGAAACTTGTAAATAACTCATGAAAGAATAAAGTTACGTTAAAACCAAGCACGCCATTGTTTTTCTTGTGAAATTCCCAATAAGTTTGATGTGTCACATGACCCTCTTCCTATTGAAAAAACAAAAGTTGGATTCAAAATGGCCGACTTCAAATTGGCCGCCATGGTCACCACGCATCTTGAAAAGTTTCCCCCCTCACATATACTAATGTGCCACAAACAGGAAGTTAATATCACCAACCATTCCCATTTTATTAAGGTGTATCCATATAAATGACCCACCCTGTACATTGTGGGTCACTTTTTTCTATTTATTAAAAGAATTGTCAAAAACTGTCTCTTGTGAGTTTAATTTTTTTGACACTTTTTTGGTGAATGGGTAGGCACCTGATATCCATTCACATGGGGGGGCTGGAATCTGGGGGTCCTATTGATTCTGATAAGCCCCCCACCTGCAGACCTGACAACCATCAGTCAGGGTTGTCGGGAAGAGGCCCTTGGGGGACCCCAATGCACTCTCCCCATGTTGAGGGCAAGTGGCCTGCTATGTTTAAGGAAGGGGGGCGCTTGGTCATCCTTTCCCTTTCCTGGCCTGCCAGACTGCATGCCCAGATAAGGGTCTGGTATTAATTTTGGGGGGGGGACCTTGCGTCAATATTCTTTTAACTTTTGACACGTAGTTCCCCTTAAAATCCATACCAGACCCAAAGGGGCCTGGTATGGATTTTGGGAGGATCTCATGCCATTTTTTTTGTAATTCTGTCATAAGGCTCCCCTTAACCATTTCAATACACTGTGTTGTATATACTACACTGACTGCATTCTATATTCTACCACTCTATTTTATATACTACATTAACTGCACTATATACTCTGCAATGTATTATATATACTACACTGACTGCCCTATATACTCAGAACTGTATTAGATATACTACACAGACCACACAATATACTCTGAACTGTATTATATACTATATGGACTGCACTATATACTCTGAACTGTATTATATATACTATGCAGACTGCACTATATACTCTGAACTGTATTATACATACTACACAGACCAAATGATATACTCTGAACTGTATTAAATATACTGCACGGACTGCGCTATATACTCTGAGCTGCATTATATATACTACATGGGCTGAACTATATACTCTGAACTGTATTATATATACTATGCAGACTGCACTATATACTTTGAACTGTATTATACATACTACACAGACCAAATTATATACACTGAACTGTATTAAATATACTGCACGTACTGCGCTATGTACTCTGAGCTGTATTATATATACTACATGGACTGAACTATATACTCTAAACTGTATTATATATACTATGCAGACTGCACTATATACTCTCAACTGTATTATATATACTACACAGACCGCACTATGTACGCTGAACTGTATTATATATACTACATGGACCGTACTATATACTCTGAACTGTATGATACTGTATATACTACGCGGACCACACTATATACTCTGAACTGTATTATATATACTACAAAGGCCACACTATATACTCTGAAGCGTATTATATATACTATCCGGACTGCACTATATACTCTGAACTGTATTATATATACTACATGAGCTGCACTATATACTCTGAACTGTATTATATATACTACCCAGACTACACTATATACTCTGAACTGTATTATACCGTATTTTTTGCCCCATAAGATGCACTTTTCCCCCAAAAAAATGGGGGAAAGTGTCACTGCATCTTATGGTGTGAATGTACCAGCCAACCCCCCCTCTGTGGCCGACAGGAGCCAGCATTTGATTACGAGCTCCCAGACACCAACGAGCACCGTTGTCACTTCTCACACAGTAAGAAGACAGAGCAACCCCAGCAGCCAAATGGGGTACTGCCTCGGTGGCCGCTCGGGCTGCTCTGGTCTTTTAAGTGTCAGGCGCACCTGTGATGACATCATCACAGCGGGCACAGCGGGAAATCTGAATAGGTCTCCCTGTCAGCTCTGTCATAAGGCACAGGTAGGGCTGCATTGTATGGACTCTGGTGTATGGCTGCATTGCATGTACACTGGTATATGGCTGAATTGCATGGACACTGGTATATGGCTGCATTGTATGGACTCTGGTATATGACTGCATTGCATGGACTCTGGTGTAAGGCTGCATTGCATGGACACTGGTATATGGCTGTTTTTTATGAACACTTGTATATGGTTGCATTGCATTGACACTGGTATATGGCTGCATTGCATGGACACTGATATATAGCTGTATTTTATCGACACCTGCATATGGCTGCATTGCATGGCCACTGGTATAGGGCTGCATTGTATGGACAATGGTATATGGCTGCATTGAATGGAGACTGGTATAGGGCTGCATTGCATGGACACTGGTATATGGCTGTATTTTATGGACACTGGTATAGGGCTGCATTGCATGGACACTGGTATATGGCAGCATTGCATGGGCACTGGTATATGGCTGCATTGCATGGATACTGGTATATGGCTGCATTGCATGGATACTGGTATATGGCTGCATTGTATGGACTCTGGTATATGACTGCATTATATGGACTCTGGTGTAAGGCTGCATTGCATGGACACTGGTATTTGGCTGCATTTTATGGACACTTGTATATGGCTGCATTGAATTAACACTGGTATATGGCTGCATTGAATGGAGACTGGTATAGGGCTGCATTGCATGGACACTGGTATATGGCAGCATTGCATGGGCACTGGTATATGGCTGCAGTGCATGGACACTGGTATATGGCTGCATTGTATGGACTCTGGTATATGACTGCATTGTATGGACACTGGTATATGGCTGCATTGCATGGACACTGGTATATGGCTGCATTGCATGGGCACCGGTATATGGCAGCATTGCATGGGCACTGGTATATGGCTGCAGTGCATGGACACTGGTATATGGCTGCATTGTATGGATTCTGGTATATGACTGCATTGTATAGACTCTGGTGTAAGGCTGCATTGCATGGATACTGGTATTTGGCTCTATTTTATGGACACTTGTATATGGCTGCATTGAATTAACACTGGTATATGGCTGCATTGTATGAGCACTGGTATATGGCAGCATTGCATGGACTCTGGTATATGACTGCATTGCATGGACACTGGTATAGGGCTGCATTGCATGGACACTGGTATATGGCTGCATTGAATGGAGACTTGTATAGGGCTGCATTGCATGAACACTGGTATATAGCTGTATTTTATGGACACTGGTGTATGGCTGCATTGCATGGACACTGGTATATGGTTGCATTGCATGGGCACTGGTATATGGCTGCATTGCATGGGCACTGGTATATGGCTGCATTGCATGGGCACTGGTATATGGCTGCAATGCATGGAGACTGGTATAAGGCTGCATTGCATGGACACTGGTATATGGTTGTATTTTATGGACACTGGTATATGACTGTGTTTTATGGACACTGGTATATGGCTGTATTTTATGGACACTGGTATATGGCTGTATTTCATTGGACTGGTATATGGCTGTATTTTATGGACACTCTGGTATATGGATGTATTTCATGGACACTGGTAAATATTTTAGTACACCATTTGGTTCAGAATATTTTTTTCTTGTTTTCCTCCTCTAAAACCTAGGTGCGTCTTATGATCAGGTGCGTCTTATGGTGCGAAACATACGGTATATACTATGTGGACCGCACTATATACTCTGAACTGTATTATTGTATATATACTACATGGACCGCACTATATACTTTGAACTGTATAAAATTTACTACACAGACTGCACTTTATACTCTGAACTGTATTATATATACTGCACAGACCGCACTATATACGTTGAACTGTATTGTATATATTATGCAGACCACACTATATACTCTGGACGGTGTTATATATACTACATGGACTGCATTATACAGTATACTCTGAACTGTATTATATATACTACACTGACTGACTGCACTGTATACTCTGAACTGTATTACAGTATATATACTACATTGACTAACTATATACTCTGAACTGTATTATACTGTATATACTACACTGACTGACTGCACTATATACTCTGAACTGTATTATATATACTATTCTGAACTGTATTATATATACTACACTGACTGACTGCACACTACACTAACTACCTGCATAATCTCCACGAATTCACCATATACAGCCGCAGTGTAAGCAGCAGCCTTATATAGTTTGGATTGTGGACTTTGCCCCTGAGCCACGATTGGCCAAAGGCACCCTGCCTTTGGCCAATCATGGCTCTCACAACACATTGCATTGTGATTGGCCAAACCATGCAGATCAGCCATAAATGCACTGCAATCACAGTGCATTATGGGGCACTCAGCGGTGGCCGATCTTGCCGCAAGTGCCCCATATGTTTGTTTGTTCTAAGAACAAACGAACACCCAATGTTCGAGTCAGACCATCCCTAGAGAGCAGGAAGAGGATGGAGAATGAGAGAGAAAGGGAAGGCAATAAAAAAACATCCACCTGTAGCTGGACCCCACTAAAGTCTGAAGTCGCCATCCACACACATCATCACTGTTTTTATGGAAAGGTCAGGTTGGAGGGGCTTCTAAGAGATCCCACAATTCTTAGATACGGTTATGAGCATCAAGGGAGTCAATTAGCCAAGCAGTCCATCCCTTATGTATCTCAGATCCTGGAGTGCATTTCTTCCATGCAAGAGCAACCAAGCATTGTGCAGCAGTCAACATGTGTGCATGGAATTTTTGAGACTATTTAGCGAAGGAGGGAGGTGGGAGACCCAGGAGAAAGGTTTTAGGATTGAAAGGCACCCAGGATCCAAAAATGAAATGGAGTAAGAAATGAACCATCTGCCAATAGGATATGATCAGTGGGCAAGACTAGTAAATGTGATATAGAGTTAATATGTCTTTATGATAGTGCCATCACAGGCGATCAGCAGAGGGATATATGAAAAGGAGCAGGTCGGGGGTTTGGTACCAATGATAAAGAATCTTGTATTGGTTTTCTTTGTACAAGGTACAAACAGAGCTCTTGGACACCTGTGACTAAATAAGTTGCCATGTTTCAGAGGTAGCTCCTCACCCAAGGCCTGCTCCAATTTTTACATATAGGCTTGCCGAGGCACGTGTGATAGTAGGTCCATAATTAGGAATTGGTATATACAAGAAATCACACGCTTAGAGGACGGGCCCTCTAAGCTATCAGAGGGGAACATCGGAGGTTAATCCTCAAGGACTGTGCAAAATATTGTATTTGTAAATAAAGCCAGTCTGGGCAGGTCATACGCCTCCTACAGGTGCTGGAAGGTCCGCATTATTGCATTATTCTAGGTCTGGTATCCACCAACTGACCAAAGTGAAAGAGGGCCCTTTCCATTCAAAAATGAGACATCCGTGAGGTCAAACTATCCGGGGCATTAGGTGTACACAGAAATGAAGTTGCCAATGAGGCAGTAGATATAAGGGGATATAATAATTTGCCAGAGGGTGCTCAGAAGTGGCATAGGCCCCAACAGTTTCAAAGTGTTGAGTGGGGCATCAGTACTCCATAGCATAGAGTTCGGGTGGACAGGGGCCAACCACAGCTTCTCGACATCTGTCCTATGATTGTATGCATGGAGGGTATACGAAGTAGTGAGAGCACGCAGCTGGGTCACTAAAAAATACTTAGCCATGTTTGGAAATGCAAGGCTGCCTTGGCCACAGGGAGCACAAAGGACGGACCTAGTGATCCTGTGCCTTTTGTAGTTCCAAAAGAAATTTAACAATTCCTCTTGAAGAATCGGTGTGAGAATGACATGGGGATAGGCAGCATCTCAAAGATATAGAGAAACTTAGGTAAGATCGCCATCTTGATGGCCGGCATGCGGCCAAAAAGAGATAACTTGTGGGATTTCCACTTGGAAAAAGAAGCTTTAATAGAGGCATATGGGGGGGGGGGGGGTTAGCTTTATAAAGAGTGTCATAAGAGGGTGTAAGGTTACACCAAGGTACTTTAGAGTAGAAGTCCCCCATGAATAAACGATTGGGAAAGGTGGCACAGTGTCTGGTGAGGTATGTTGAGGGGAAGGGCCTCTGTCTTAGAATAATTCATTTTATAACATGAGAAAGAACTATAGCAATCCAATTCCATATGGAGATTTAGAAGGGAGATATGCAATTGTGTGAGTATAAGTAATATGCTGTCAGCAAAAACAGAAATCTTGAAATCTCTAGTATGAACTGACTTGTCCCATTGGAAATAGGAAAATAGGGAGAGGTGGCAAACTGAGTTCTAACTAGGGCTGAGGGGGATGTATATAAATGGGTAATGGCTTGTAGAAAAGGACTTTTAATACCAACGTGGCAGAGAGTAGCAAACATAAACAGCCAGTTAAGCCTGGCAAAGGCCTTTTCTGCACCCAGACTGAGAAGTAATGCCTGAGACTTATTCCTGTTTGCCACTTCTATAAGGTCAATGACTCTCCTGGTGTTGTCTCCTGCCTGAAGGAGAGGGACAAACCCTACCTGGTCCTTATGAATCAGTGACGGAAAAGGTTATTCAGGCTATTTGCTAAAAGTTTAGTAAAAATGTTTAGGTCACAATTAAGCAACACTATTGGCCTGTAATTAGAGCACAATATGTGCTCCTTTCCAGGTTTGGGGATCATCGTAAGGAAAGAGGTCTGCATGTCTCTCAGGATAGGGGAGTTAGCTAGGTAGATGTTAAACAGTGGGGTAATATGTGGGAGAAGGAGTGGGAGGAAGGTTTTGTAGTAGAGGTATTGTAGTCCATCAGGCCCAGGGAACTTGTTGGTTGGAAGAGACTTAATCCTGGCAGTTATTTCTTCATCCGAGATAGAGGAGTTAAGACTAGCTAAATCTGAAGGAGAAATGGTGGAGAGTTTGCAGTCCACCAAATAAGATTGTATGACCTTAAAGAGGTCAGGAGGCAGGGGGTTATGTGGCACAGTCGGGTCATTATAAAGAATTGAATAGTAGTCAAGAAAAAGCTGTACTAGGCGCATGCGCGGACCCAACTAAGATGGCTGCTTAGCTTTGGAGCTCCAATCCACCGCAGTCTTCATAGTCCCGCTGCAGCGTGCTGGAGCCTCGTCCCAACAAGCCAGTTGAATCACTGGCTAGGGGCACTCATCAGGAACACCCAGGTGTCATCGAGGTCTGCCAGGAGAGACCTCACCCGACTCCTGGACAGAGAGCCGTCTTCTCCCAGCCACGCTAAGATGGCCACCACAGCCTTGTGCGCTCTCCCTCCTGAGGATGAGGATATAATAGAAGATAGAGAGGAGAACCTGGGATAAGGAACCCTACCCCTGACAAAGCACTCGGAGACACTGTAAGTACCCTACCAGGAGTATTATCACCAGCCTTCCGAGTCATTTATTATGAGGTCCATGGGGAACTACAACCTCTCCCACAGGAGTGAAATCTTATCCACCCCTGACATGCACCATCAAGTCAATCAGACACCCCCTATAATCCCAACAGACTTCCCAGCTCTGATGTCGGCCTTTTCTAATATGCTACCAAGGGGCCTTGCACAAAACCCTGCCCAGATCACCTCGTCCATTCAGGCTGACCTACAACAAATAGGCTCCAGGATTGAATCCACTGAAAAGAAAGCGGATCAATCGATCACCAGAATTAATCAGAACTCTGATAGGATCCAGGACCTACAAGATCAACTTGATATGGCCCTATCTAAGATCGATGATCATGAAAACCAATCAAGACGTTATAACTTCAGAATTAGGGGTCTCCCAGAGTCGGTAAAGGAAGTCTATCTGGCAGTTATGTCTTTAATTAAGGACATAATCCCAGATGTCCCAGTTCACCGCATGCAGCTTGACAGGGCCCATAGAGCCCTGCAACCCTTCCCCCCCGAGCAGATGGGCCATCACGGGACATCATTGTAAAGCCACATTACTATGCTTTAAAGGAAGACATAATGAAACGGGCACGCAGCAATGACAACCTACAAATACATGGTCATTAAATTCAAATCTTTGTGGATCTTTCTCCATATACAGTGGAAAAGAGACACACTCTGAAGCCCCTGATTCAAGTCTTGCTCCAAAAGGAGATTACTTACCACTGGTCCTTCCCTTTAAGGCTTAATTTCTCCTACAAAAATAAACCTTATGGTTTTTCTTCAATCCCTGAGGGGGAAAGACTTCTGCTCAAATTTGGCCTAATTTCTCAAGAACTCCCTTAAACTACAACCACTAAAGGCCGCCCCTCCACTGTGAAAAGACCTTCTCCCCACAGCCCCCTTATGCCCACTTGGCAAAAACAACAAAAGAAGAACCCTAAAGAAGCTCAACCACCTTGAAATGGAATTTACTCTTCCAGCTTAATTTCTTAATTCCTTGCCTAGACTTGTCCCACTGATAATTTTTCAAGTGGGATGTTTAGGCTCCCTCACAAGTTGGACCAAGTTCCAGTTTTTTTATTTTTGTTTTCTTGCAGGGTTCCCTCTGGTTTCTCAACCTACTCTTCAGAATGCCTGGAAACACTCACAGGGCTCTAACCTTCTCAGGAGTAGTAGCCCATAACCTTGTTCTTCATCGTACAAGTGTTTACCGGTTGCAGCATTTTTTAAAACTTTTCATGCCTACTAGGTATATTTTTTCAGACTGATTTGTAAATCCATTATTATAGAAGTTGTAAATCAAAGGTTAATTTAGAATTTTGCAAAAACGGTTTGGGGTCTAAGCCCAGTCTTTCTCAATGCTACTTTGTTTGATATGTTCTAAGCGGGACAGCTGAGGTGGCTCCGATGCACCTCCATCTGCCATTGAGATTCGTTTTTCTCCCTCTCAGGGGCAGATTACATCCCTTAATTTTCAGGGGCTCATATTGTTCTTTACAGCAGGTTCGGTGGGCAGCTGGTCCACCTCCGACCCTGCACTGAATTATCTAAGGCAAATATTAATGTATGTTATTGTCTCCCTCCTTCTCTCCCCTTCTATTACTCTCTTATTACCTGGTTTCTTTTCTTCAATTAACTTTATTCAAATCCCTCTCTTCGTCTCAGCGGACTTCCGGGAAGCCTCAGGATTACTATTTCGAATCACTGACACTCAGAGAGGACCTAGAATGCCCTCTGTTCCAAAGCCTGATCCTGGAGTGGGTAAGTCTGTCACCATTTGGCATCTCACTAACCCTCTGACCCATGGCGGATCACTCAAATAATATCTCATCCATTGCAATCATATCACATAACACACAAGGGCTCAACTTCCCAATAAAAAGAGGGAAACCTCTCCAATTCTATCACAAATCCAAATCAGACATTTTGCTACTACAGGAAACCCATTTTCCCACTTCTTATAATCCCTCTTTTTTATATTAAGCATACCAACAATTTTTCCTCGCAAATGTGGAAAACAAAAGTAAAGGAGTTGTAGTCTGTATTCCAGGAGAGTGAATTTTTCCCCAACAAAAATAATCAAAGACAAAGAAGGTAGGTACATCCTTGTTGGTGGAAAATTAAGTGGTGAAACATTCACCCTGGTTTCATACTACTCTCCTAACAGACTACAAGGGAAATTTTTTGACTTAATGATGCTCCATTTAGCCCCCCATTTCCAGGGTACAGTCATTCTGGGTGGGGACACCAATCTGCCGTTCAATCTCTCCCTACATAAAACCAATAAAATTTCCCAAAAACATAAACGGCCCCCCAAGTAAAGCCTAAAATTAGCAAAACTATTATATTTACTTGGCTTGGCCTCCATATCGGATCATTCTATCATCGTGCTAATGCTGAAATGCTCCCTAACCCCAAGAGGGCCTTTTAAGTGGCGCCTAAATGAATTGATCCTTAGCAACCCAGCACACTGTGAATCTTTAAGCAAACTAATCTAAGAATATTTCATAATTAACGATGATGGAACAATTTCCCATCCAACACTCTGGGAGGCCCAGAAAGCTGTAATGAAAGGCCATGTAATACAACTTTCTTCTAAATTAAAAAAGGAACACACAGCTGACATACAATCTCTAACTGATAAATTCTACCAAGCCAGTAAAAGTCACAAGAAAAAGCCAACACCCAACACTTTAACACAGCTTGACTCTGCTAAGGTTAATCTTAACCTCACCCTCACCGCCACAGCAGAAAAGCACTTGAGGTGGTGAGGTACCAGATTTTATATACAGAGGGACAAAATTGGAGCAAAATTGGCCCACAAACAACGCACAGTAGCTTTCCCCAAAATCCGCACCAAATCTGGAGATCTTGCTCAGAACAGAATTATAAAATAATCCAAGTCGTGTTCCGCCCGAGGTCGAGATGGGTTTTCCATCGCGTACTATAAAAAATTTGGCCCAACAATAGCCCCATACTTAGCCCACTTTTACAATTCTCTCTGGGATGATACCCCTCTGGGTGTTGAACTTAATGCTGCCTTAATTTCGGTCATTCCTATACCAGGAAAAGACCCAAGCAAGATCGGTAATTATCGCACTTGATTATTAACAATTAGAGTTGAGCGAACCCGAACGGTAAAGTTCGGGTTCATACTGGACTTTAAGGTGTCCGTGTCCCGAACCCGGACATTTGAGAAAAAGTCCGGGTTTGGGGTTGGGGTTCGGGTATTTTTTTGCGCCTGTTGAATAGCTGCAGGGCAGCCAATCAACAAGCGTTTCACTCGTTTGCCCTTAGAAGCCATCACAGCCATGCCTACTAATGGCATGGCTGTGATTGGCCAGTGCATCATGTGACCCATGTATACAAGTGTACACTAATACATAGTACCTTGCTATAAGTTCTATTATAGGTTTATACATTATGGTTCTATCCCATTTTATTTGCTTGGTTGTTATAATGCCTAAGGTATACAGAAGCCTTTTTTGTCAATATATTTGTTTATTTTAGATCGATGTATGACGATCACGTAATTTCCTAATTTTTCGGAGCGGTTCTTCCCAGTCATAACGATATCTTGAACTCCTCCAACAGCTGTCGGATCATGTACGTCACTTCCACGTCGCACGGGACGTGACATACTGTTTACGAACGCTGCTTACGACACGAATGGTCTCCGTAGCTGGATGTGGGATGGTTCCCGTCAGCAAAGTTACGCCCCATCCATGCTACATCCGATGACCTGTTTACATCACTTCCGCACGTCTAATAATAGACATCCTTTGGAGACACCTAAGTCGGCATTTACGATTTGGCCGGTTTTCCATTTTTATTTTAAATGTAATGTCATCTATGCAGTTTGGATCTACTCTCTGCAATATATAGGAAATATTGATCGATATGCTCTTGTGAAATGATAATTTTGAGCATTTTTTTAGAATTTATATTTATACCCGCCCGGAAATGACGTTTTCTGAGGTAGTAGTCAACAACGAGGCCTGGTGTGGGTATTCACCAATGGGATGCAACTTTGGATCTGAGTAACGCTGCCCAACCAATGAGGTGGTGGATAATTATAGCTCAGATCGAGGCTTGACACTCAGTTGGTGATCCAGATGGGCAGATCCCATCAATTAGATCAATTGAACAATTATGTATTCAGTATATATATAGCGCAATGGGGAGCAGTAGACCCATACCCCAGTTGAAGTCTCTTCAGACGAAACGCTTGGGGGGGGAGGGTCTGCACCAGCTCATTGCGCCTGTTTTATACATTGGAATTCCATGTGATGCTTTTTTATCCTTTACGCATGTAAGTGCAATTTTACCTTAATAAATAGACGTGGCCAAACGGTATTACGCTATGTGGTGTCCCCCCTTTTTTCTTGTATGAGGTCTATACCACATGTTACAACATTTTGGAAGTCCTGCCTTGATTGGTACTTATCCTGGGTTTGAACGGTGGATCCAGTCCTGTCTGATGTGAATCTAATGGATACCTGATGAATCCCATTTGAGATCTTTCTGATGCCAGCGTTTACCCAGATTATTTCTGGTAAGAGTATTTTATACATTTCCTTGGTGGAGGTCCACACTGCATGTGGGTGAAGAGTATCTCTATATAACCCTGATACCCCCAGATGAGAGGACATTGCCTATCAAAACTTATCAGTCAAGGAATTAATTCATATTGTTTTAATATTTGGACATCTTAATATTTGGACTTTTTTATAAGTGGCACTATTTATTATCATATTAATATTGCTAACCAGTAATTCAATATACAGCGCTGCACTCTTTGGTCTATATTTATACTTGCAATAATAAGGTTTATTGTCGTACTGGCTGCTTTCATTTAGTTTGGATAAGCGCAGTATTTTTTCTTTATTTATTGTTATTTTTACTTAACCTTCAATATTGCAGCTTTTTGGTGATAATTTTATTCCTCTGTTATATATCTGCTATGGATGTTTTCGCTTATAGAACCTACCGCACTTTTAATAAGGAAGGAGTATTCACAATAGTAAGCCCCAAATCAAAAATCAGTGGTCTTTTTCTCAGATTGAAAAATCTCATGACCACTGAGTTGCATTTGCAGTGGGATATTGCATTTTTAGAGCAATATATCAGTGAACAAATGGTCCCACGAGGACTACGTTTGGATGTATTTCCGCAACAAGGTGACACTGACACAGATATATGGTTTAAATATTTTAATGAGACTAGTATTACATTTTTAAGTTTTCTAATAGATAGAAAACGGGTCAGACTCACGGAGATTGACAGAGAAATTAAAGAGTTACATATCAAACTTACACCTAGTATGGGTACAGCGGAGTATGTTTCACTGTCTAATACTCTAAAGAACCATTTGGTTAAGGAGGAGTCTGACCAGAGGGCCAAAAAACATAAAAAGTATAATAGAGATACTAACGATTACAAAACCAATAATGTTTTTTCTTGGCAAAAGAATATCGCTATAGTCAGTACGGGTGAAGTAATGGAAACAACAGCCCCCCCTTCTCAGGTTGAGGATGTTTTAACACCACGGGGCCCTCCCCCGTATACTAATAACAAAACCCTTAGGAATAAAACCTTGGATAGGGCCCCAGACAGAAGAAATGGTCAGGGTAGTAACCAACACATAAAAAATGACTACTACCCACCTCCCAATACGGGGAGAGGCCCAAAAAGAGGGGTGGCGGTAGACGTCAAGCCCCCTTCCCCAAAGAATGGGGAAGTCAGTCATACAGTACTGTTCATTATGATGCCTCTAGAGAGAGAAGTTATTACACTCCATCTTGATCCAGAGACAGAGGATCTAGACATGAAGCATATAGATATGATCACAGTAACTGGCAAAGTAGATCTCCTATTAATACATATAACAAGTTTTCTCCCCTAAGGAATTATGAACCTAGAACTTATTCTAATGCACCAGAGAAATTATCATACTCTCCGTACAACTATAACCAGATAGGTCCCGGCTCCTCCCAGAATCAGGGTTTTCCCAGGGAAGCACCTCGCGCCGGCAGAGATGGAAACCCAAGAGAGGAATTAGAGGGGGGAGGCGAGTCCAAACGAAAAAGGCAAAGGACATGATAGGCCAGGGCATATTCAATCTTAGCAAGGTCTCTCTGTCTGATAATGAGAAAATGGTTTTGGACAAAGGCTTGAAATTCGTTCCCCCCAAAAAATGAATACATTTGAGACATTCATAGACGTACAGATATACATACGTAGAATAAACATTCAAAGGTATTTCATGTCAAATCCCACAAGATCTAGTTTGCACCTTCTGGATAATGGGGTAATCCATTCCGGTCTTGCTAACCAGTAATTCAATATACAGCGCTGCACTCTTTGGTCTATACATCATGTGACCCAGCCTCTGTATAAGCTGGAGTCTCGAAGTGCTGCATGTCACATCATCTCATACTAGTGTAGGTAGAAGATGCTGCTGCTGGTGTGAGGGACAGATTAGCTTTCGAAAATCATCTCATACTAGTGTAGGGAGAGGATGCTGCTGCTGGTGTGAGGGACAGATTAGCTTTAGAAAATCTGTTAAAAACAGCGATTTATTGGTGGGTGGGTGCTAGAGGAGATGTTTGTTTGCCAGAGTACATTTTGTTTGCTAAGCAAAGTGCCTCATATAAAATCTAAGCAATTTTTCTGTTTGTTAGGTGGGCGTTTGCAGCCATTTTTGCAAGTGCAGTGCACTTGCAACTGCTTGTGTGTCAGGGACACTACTTTAACCACTTGCCGACCTCCTGCCGCAGCATGACAGCGGCAAGTTGGCTCGTTATCGTGAAACGCAGTCACAGGACGTCGGCCGCAATAACTAGTATTGCGAGCGCGCTCACTGTGTTCGGGGGGGCCAGGGAGCGGGTAGGGCAGATTCGATCACCAGCGGCTACCCGCGATGCCCCCCCGCAGTGAGAGAACGGAGGTCCGTGTAAGTAAACACGGATCTCAGTTCTCATAGAGGGGGAAGGGCGGTGATCAAAGGCTTCCTGTATATGGAAGCCGTGATCACCCCCTTCCCCCAGCCAGCCCAGCCCACACACAGTTAGAACACTCCCAGGGAACACAGTTAACCCTTAGAGAGCCCCTGCAGGTTAACCCCTTCACTGCCAATGGCATTTACACAGTAATCATGCATTTTCATAGCACTGATTGGTGAATAAATGCCAATGGTCCCAAAAAAGTGTCAAAATGGTCCGACCTGTCCGCTGAAATATCACAGTACCGCTAAAAATCGCAGATCGCCGCCAATACTAGTAAAAAATAAAAAAATAAAAACCCCAGAAATTAATTCTCATCATTCGTAAACGTGGCAACTTTTGCGCAAACCAATCAATAAACGCTGATTGTGATTTTTTTTTACCAAAAATATGAGGAAGAATATAATTCGGCCAAAACTGATGAAAAAAAAAGTTTTTTTAAATTTTTTTTGGATTTGTATTTTTGCAAAATTGTAGCTCTACTTTTGTTTATAGCGGCGATCAGAAATGACACAGTGGTGATCAAATACCACCAAAAGAAAGCTCTATTTGTGGGAAAGAAAGGACACAAATTGTGTTTGGGTACAATGTCCCACGACTGCGCAATTGTCAGTTAAAGCGAAGCAGTGCCGAATTGTAAAAAGGGCTCTGGTCCTAAAGTGGAAAATCCTTCCGAGGGCTGAAGTGGTTAATCGTGTTCTGTTAGTTCAGTTGGCAACATTTTGGCATATTTAAATACTGCTTTTACATTGCAGTTAGACAAATTACATTTTTTTTTTTTTTTACAAAATATTACATTTGCGGCCAGCGAGGCATTTCTTGCACAAAATTAAAAAGTGCGTCTACATTGCTGGTTTAAAAAAAAAATATTCTACATAATACTTTTGCGGCCAGCGGTGCATTTCTTGCACAAAAATAAAAAGTGCGTCTACATTGCTGGTTTTAAAAAAAAAATATTCTAAGTACTACATTTGCAGCCAGTGGTGCATTTCTTGCACAAAAATAAAAAGTGTGTCTACATTGCTGGTTTAAAAAAAAATATTCTAAATACCACATTTGCAGCGGTGCATTTTTTGCACAAAATTAAAAAGTTAAAAAAAAAAAAAATAGTGCTACATAGTACATTTGCACCTTGCTGTGCATTTCTTGCACACAATTAAAAAGTGCATAGACATTGCTGGTTTAAAAAAAAAATAGTGCTACAAAGTACATTTGCACCTTGCTGTGCATTTCTTGCACAGAATTAAAAAGTGCGTAGACATTGCTGGTTTAAAAAAAAATAGTGCTAAATAATACATTTGCACCTTGCTGTGCATTTCTTGCACAAAATTAAAAAGTGCGTCTACATTGCTGGTTTAAAAAAAAAAAGAATAATAAATAGTGCTACATAGTACATTTGCACCTTGCTGTGCATTTCTTGCACAAAACTAAAAAGAGTGTCGACATTGCTGGTTTAAAAAAAAAAATAGTGCTACATAATACATTTACACCTTACTGTGCATTTCTTGCACAAAATTAAAAAGTGTGTCTATATTGCCGGTTTAAAAAATAATATAAATTTGTGCTAAATAGTACATTTGCATCCAGAATGAGGAGAGGGTCAAATAAGGGACGTGGTCGTGGTGCTGCTGGTGCTGCTGGTGATGGTGGTGTGGGTGAAGCTCCTGTTGCAAGGAGAGGATGTGGTCGATCTGTGCCAGCTACACGCACAAGTGAAACACCTTCCTCAGGTGCGAGTAGACGACAGAACCTTCAACGTTATATGGTAGGCCTGAATGCCGCTCAAAGAATGGTGAGGCCAGAACAAATACAGGTGATAGTAGATTGGGTGGCTGACAATGCCTCCAGTCCTTCACATTGTCTACCACCCGGTCCCTTCCTGGAAGCTCAGAGTTGGCACCTGAACCCCATGGCCATCTGTCTTTCACCTCAGCACCTTGTAAATGAGCCAAGCAGTCTGAGCCCCAAGTCATGCAGCAGTCTCTTATGCTTTTTTATGACTCTGCTGGTGTGCTTTCCATGGGCCATCCACATAGCCCTGCCCCAGAAGTGGAAGACATTGAGTGCACCGATGCCCAACCACTTCAGTTTCAGGATGAGGACATGGAAACACCACCGCAGCACGTCTCTGATGATGACAAAACACAGGTGCCAACTGCTGCGGCTTTCTACAGTGTGCAGACTGACAAGGAGGGCAGTGGTGAAGAGTGGGTGGAAGATGATGTGGAGGATGATGAGGTCCTAGACCCCACATGGAATGAAGGTCATGCGAGTGACGTGTGCAGTTTGGAGGAAGAGGTGATGGTCGCACAGAGGCACCAGCACAGCAAAAGTGGAGGCAGGTTGAAAAAGCGGAGCGACCGTCCCCTAGACAGTATGCCTGCTACTACCCACCGCACCCAGGGACCTAGCACACCAAAGGCAGCTCAAAGGAGTTCCCTGGCGTGGCAGTTAAAGCGAAGCAGTGCCGAATCGCAAAAAGGGCTCTGGTCCTAAAGTGGGAAATCCTTCCGGGGCTGAAGTGGTTAATCGTGTTCTGTTAGTTCAGTTGGCAACATTTTGGCATATTTAAATACTGCTCAAAGGAGTTCCCTGGCGTGGCAGTTCTTCAGACAATGTGCTGACCACAAGACACGAGTGGTTTGCATGATGTGCAATCAGAGCCTGAAGCGAGGCATACATGTTCTAAACCTGAGCACAACCTGCATGACCAGGCATCTACATGCAAAGCATGAGCTGCAGTGGAATAAGCACCTCAAAATCCAAGAAAGGTCTCGGCCTCCTCCTGCTTCCTCTTCTGCTGCTGCCTTCTGTTGCCTCCTCCTCCTACTCTGCTTCCTCCTCCTCTACAACCTCATCATCCGGTCAGCGTAACACCTTCACCACCAACTTCAGCACATCCATATTGCGGTGTTTTGAGTACTCCACCAACATGGCCAGTGCAAATGACGATGTTCTCAGCGTTACTATCCCACTTCTATGTCTCCTTGAAAAAACACTTCGGGCGATGATGCAAGAGGATGTGGCACAGGAGGAAGAGGAGGAGGAAGAGGGGTCATTTCCACGGTTATCAGGCCAGTCATTCACAAGTGGCTTGGAGGTTGGGTTCCTGCACCAGCATAGGCCAGTTAAAAAATTTTCAAGCCAGGGGACAGTTCTGGAGGATGAGGAGGATGAGGATGATGATGATGAGGAGGAGGAGGAACCGTGTTCACAGCGGGATGGCACCTAACGCAGCTCGTAGGCATCACTGTAGCGTGGCTGGGGGGATATGGAGGACACAGATGATACACCTCCCACAGAGGACAGCTTGTCTTTGCCTCTGGGCAGCCTGGCACACATGAGCGACTACATGCTGCAGTGCCTGCGCAACAACAGCCGAGTTGCCCACATTGTAACTTGTGCTGATTACTGGGTGGCCACCCCTCTGAATCCCCGTTACAAGGACAATGTGTCATCCTTAATTCCCTAACTGGAGCATAATCGGAAGATGCGCGACTACAAGCGCACACTGGTAGACGCACTGCTGAGGCCATTCCCAAATGACACCGGGGGCTCAGTGGAAGCACAAGGCGAAGGCAGAGGAGGAGGAAAAGGTCGCCAATGCAGCTGTGGCACCGCCAGCACCTCAGAAGGTAGGGTTAGCATGGCCGAAATGTGGAAAAGCTTTGTCAGCAGCACACCACAGCAAACAACACCACCAGC
>BLSH010313416.1:120265-136241 GCA_018402905.1 Glandirana rugosa
CGGATACGACCACGTCCTTGGGTGGGAGGCTCGGTGAACATTTACTGACCGGACTATTGGTACCTTTTCTGGGGAGAAGGAGGAGGAGAAGGAGGACACGGTGTAGGAGAAGGTAGTAGAGGGCTTCACAAAAAAGTTCCTCTGTATCTTCACCCTATCATTACGACTCCTGTCGAAGTAGCCGTGACCGGTACAACCACCTTATGAGCTTTGTGGCGTTATACCATGTGTCCAGAGCGTACCTCCGGGTGAGTAACCACCACTTCACCACGACAAGGCGTCTCGCTGACTGGGCACGTACGACTTTGAGGTGATCCAGTCATTTACAAGTGGCTCGGAGGGTGGGTTCCTGCACCAGCATAGGCCAGGTAAAAAATTTTCAAGCCAGGGCACAGTTCTGGAGGATGAGGAGGACGAGGATGATGAAGAGGAGGAACAGTGTTCACAGCAGGGTGGCACCCAACGCAGCTCGTGAGCATCACTGGAGCGTGGCTGGGGGGAAACGGAGGACACAGATGATGCACCTCCCACAGAGGACAGCTTGCCTTTGCCTCTGGGCAGCCTGGCACACATGAGCGACTACATGCTGCAGTGCCTGCGCAACAACAGCCGAGTTGCCCACATTGTAACTTGTGCTGATTACTGGGTGGCCACCCCTCTGAATCCCCGTTACAAGGACAATGTGTCATCCTTAATTCCCTAACTGGAGCATAATCGGAAGATGCGCGACTACAAGCGCACACTGGTAGACGCACTGCTGAGGCCATTCCCAAATGACACCGGGGGCTCAGTGGAAGCACAAGGCGAAGGCAGAGGAGGAGGAAAAGGTCGCCAATGCAGCTGTGGCACCGCCAGCACCTCAGAAGGTAGGGTTAGCATGGCCGAAATGTGGAAAAGCTTTGTCAGCAGCACACCACAGCAAACAACACCACCAGCTGATAGGCAACGTTTTAGCAGGAGGCAGCATTTCAGCAACATTGTGGAACAGTATGTGTGCACATGCCTACACGTACTGACTGATGGGTCTGCCCCATTCAACTTCTGGGTCTCCAAATTGGGCACATGGCCTGAGCTTGCCCTTTATGCCTAGGAGGTGCTGGCCCACCCTGCAGCCAGTGCATTGTCTGAACGTGTGTTTAGCACGGCAGGGGGCGTTATCACAGACAAGTGCAGCCGCCTGTCCACAGCCAACGTGGACAAGCTAACGTTTATTAAAATGAACCAGGCATGGATCCCACAAGACTTGTCTGTACCTTATGCAGAATAGACATTTATACTGGCCTCACACAGCCATTGGTATAATTAAGTGAACTTATTCTTTTTTTTTATAGAACATAAGTCTTTATTGGAATTTGTAACAGGAGAAACATGAAAAATAAACCATGGTACATTTCATATGGAAAAAGTGAACCCATGCTAGAACATCTCTGGGTTTGTCTGCAGATAGTGGTCTTTTTTTTTTTTTAATATGTCTCAATATTTTGGGGGCTACCCCAATTAAAAAAAAAAAAAAAAAAAAAACGGTGTTGGCTACCTCCTCCTCCTCCTCCGCCACTTCCACCTACACCGCCACAGTCACCGCCTCCTCAATCTCCTACTCCACATCCATCTCCTCCTCCATTTTTTATTTTTTTATGTGATTTTAAGTTATTTCCCTATCCATATTTGTTTGCAGTACACTTGTCCTACTCTTACCCCCATTTTGCTTCCTTTTGCAGCCCTCTAGTCCTTTCCAGGACTTTTTTAGAGCCATTTTAGTACCCAAAAGTTTGGGTCACCATTGACTACAATGGGGTTCGGCGGCCAAGTTCGGGTCAAGTTCAGGGCTGAACTCAAACTTTTTCGCAAAGTTAGGCCGAACCCGCCGAACCAGAACATCCAGGTGTCCGCTCAACTCTATTAACAAAGATTTCAAATTAATGACCAAAATTCTATTGACGAGACTATTGATGTTTATAACTATTATTTTTATATTATTATACAGGATTTATATAGCGCCGACAGTTTGCACAGCACTTTATAATATTAGGGCAGACAGTACAATTACAATACAATTGAATACAGGAGGAATCAGAGGGCCCTGCTCGTTAGAGCTTACAATCTAAGAGGGAGGGTTGAATGATACGAAAGGGCAGTAACTGTGGGGGATGAGCTGTTTGAGAAAATAAGGAGTGTAGTTGTTAGGTGGTGGCAGGATAGACTTCCCTGAAGAGAAAAAGTTTTCAGGGATCGCTTGAAGGTGGATAGATTTGGGAACAGTCTGACCGATTGGGGTAGGGAGTTCCAGAGGATGGGAGAGGCTCGGGGGAAGTCTTGGAGGCGAGTATGAAAGGAGGTGATGAGGGAGCTGGAGAACAGGAGGTCTTGGGAGGAGCAAAGAGGACAGTTAGGTTGGTATTTTGAGACTAGGTTGGTGATGTGGGCTGGGAGCAGAGTTGTGGATGGCTTTGTAGCTGATTGTTAGTATTTTGAATTTAATTCGTTGGGCGAGTGGCAGCCAATGGAGGGATTGGCAGAGAGGGGTGGCAGACATTGAACGGTTTGTAAGGTGGATGAGTCTGGCAGTGGCATTCATGATGGACTGGAGGGGGGATAGTTTATTTAAAGGTAGGCCAGTGAGAAGGGAGTTTGCAGTAGTCAAGACGAGAGATGACCAGGGAGTGAATCAGGAGCTTTGTGGTTTCATTGGTTAGGAAGGGGCGTATTTTAGAGATGTTGCAGAGATTGAGGCAGCAAGCCTTAGAAAGTGATTGGATGTGGGGCCAAAAGGAGAGTTCAGAGTCCATGATAACACCAAGCACCCTGACATGTGGGGAAGGGTGGAAGGTTGTGCCATTGCTCTTGACAGAGAAGTCGAGGGAAATGTCACATGGGGGAGGAAATATTATGAGTTCAGTTTTGGACAAGTTGAGTTTAAGAAAGTGGTGTGACATCCAGGCAAATATGTCTGTTAATAAGCTAGTTATACGTGAGGAGACTGATGGGGTGAGTTGGGGGGTGGAGAGGTAGATTTGGGTATCGTCAGCTTAGAAATGATATTGAAAGCTATCAGCCGACCCAGGGAAGAAGTGTATATTGAAAATAAGAGGGGTCCAAGAACAGAACCTTGGGGGACCCCAACAGAGAAGGGAAGAGGAGAGGAGGAGGTAGAATTGTACGTTACGCTGAAGGTGCGATGGGATAGGTAAGGCGAGAGCCACTGAAGATCACAGTCATGGAGACCGAGGGAGTAAAGTTTTTTGAGGAGGAGGGGGTGGTCGACAGTATCAAAGGCAGCCGAAAGGTCCAGGAGTAGGAGTACAGAGTAGTGTCCATTGGTTTTTGTGGTTAGTAGGTCATTTGTGAGTTTAAATAGGGCAGTTTCTGTGGAGTGTTGAGGGCGAAATCCAGATTGAAGGGGGTCCACAAGGTTATTCTTAACAAGGCGGCAGGTGGGGTTTATCCCGGGATAGACAGGGCCTTGATCAAATAAGGCAAGCTATTGACATTATCTCATTATTGAAATCAAATTGGTACGGAGGCCCTCCACAGGAAGGATATTTACTTTCCATAGATCTTTATAAGGCCTTCAATAAAGTCTCCTGGCCCTACCTTTTTGAAATCTTACACAGATGGGGGTTTGGCCCCAAGTTTCTAGCCATTATTCAAGCACTATATTGTAACCCCAATGCACAGGTCCACCTAATGGGACAACACTCTAAATATTTTAACATTTGGCAGGGCACCAGACAGGGCTGTCCTCTTCTCCCAAGCCATAGAAACGTTGGCAATTGCATTAAGAATGCACCCGGATGCTAGCGGAGTGAGATGTGGCTCCCAGGAATATAGATGTGCTCTTTTTGCAGATGATTTATTACTAATTATCACTTCTCCTCTAATCTCAACTCCAAATGTCTTCAAAATATTAAAAGATTTTGGCTCTATTTCTTGTCTGACAGTCAATGGCTCTAAATCCATGGCATTAAACATTTCATTACCTGATAAGTACGTAACCCTACTCCAACTTTATTTCCCCTTGAAGTGGTCTATTAAATTGACTAATTCAATTGATAAATTATATCCAGAAAATTACCCACCTATGTTTAAAAACATAGCAGAGGAACTGAAATCATGGTCTAACATGGGGTTGTCTTGGACAGGCAAAAAAAATTCCTTCAAAATGAATGTTTTACCATGTATCCTTTACCTATTTAGATCCCTTCCCATCCCACTGCAAAAATTCCACCTCAACAAATTACAGTCTAAAATAGTCTCATCTATCTGGGGGAAGAAAGGACACAGATGTAACAAATAAACCCTTTTTCGATTGAAGACTCAGGGCGGTTTGGGTCTCCCCCATCTTTGGCCCTATTACCAAGCAGCTCAATTGGCCCAACTTTCTATTATTTACTTCAGAGGCCCCAAACCGGATTGGTGTCCATGGAGAAACAGGCAGTCCCATCTCATACAATTGACTATCTACTGTGGTGCTCTCCCAGATCATGCCCTCCTGTGATGGCTCCTGTGCTGTCACACTCCATAGCTCTCTCAGACAAACTTTACAGATCACACACCCTTACTTCTAAAATAAAACCATTATCTCACCTATTTAACAACCCAGCATTCTTGGCAGGCTTGAACATCTTGGCCTTCCACTGGTGGCTCAACCAGGGTCTATTCAGAATCAAACATTTCTTCACTCAATCAGGTCCTATAACTAAGGCCTATTGTATATCCAAACTTGAAATGCCGGATTCTGAAAAATAGTGATTCCTACAAATATCACATTTTCTAAACATACTATGGTCGAACAAGTCAGCTCCTCCGAAACCTACACAGTATAAAACATGGTGTGCTGAAGCAATGGATCAGAGGGGGGGATCTCCATTATTTATTCTTTATTGGTCGGTAGAACAGATAAACCCTCTTATGCCATGGCCTGGGAATCAGATCTAAACTTGCAAGTGGAGTGTGGGTAGCCCAAATATACCCTGATTCATGCCCACTATGCTTTAGGGGGTGTAATCTCATAGGCTCCATGTCCCACATTTGGTGGACATGTCCTCGCATCCGGAGCTTCTGGAAAAAGTTCTTTCAAATGGTTTAAGACAGTATTAGGGTGCGACATTCCCCAGTCCCCAGCAGTAGCCTTACTAATCCACAGGAAAGCTGGTATTCACAAGTATAAACAGTCTCTCCTAAACTTTATGCTAATAGCTGCTAAAATCTCAATCATGAAGGCCTGGAAGAATCCCTCAGTCTCTCTGCTGGCAGTAAAAAGAAAGATCTCCTGGATCATGATTCAAGAATAGCTGGTAGCCAAACTCCAGGACAAAAGCAACAAATTTGAGACAATCTGGGAACCGTGGGCTTTTCACATTAAGGTTCCTCTTTACCCAGGCCACTTACCCTCTTGAGTTCCAAACCCCGGAGGTCCGCTTCCTTTCTCTATTCTTCTCTCATCTCTTTCTCCTCTGATTTCCCCTATACTGTCTCCTCTGCTTCCTTTCATTTTGCTTTCAGAGCAAGAAGTACATCAAATGCCCGTCTACGGTTTATACACAATCGTTACCTTAGTTGTAACAATTATAATGTTTAATATTCTTTGTTGAATCCTTGAACAGTGGCGATCCTCACCTATACAGGACCCAAAGGGTCTGTAGCAGATCAAGTTCTTATTATGCAACAGTCATTATATTCTAGGGGTCCTCCTGGGTTGGAGGGGAGCCCTCACACACAGAATGCTCCCACTGGGGTGGGTGCAGGACCCCACCGACACAAGGAGGTCTCCTTCATAGCACTCGCTATCAAGGGCTTTGGCCTGATGTTACTAATTATGTGTCCCTTACATTAATAGTATGCATGCTACCCCCTATATGTTCTACTCTATTATTTAATCATATGTTTTTGGCAATCTATGCAGATGTAGAAGTGTTATTCCCCCTGTATGGTTTAATATCATTGTCCTTATGGCCTGTGAGCCTAAATGTTTTCTGACAATGTGTTATCTTTATAGCTGGAAAAATTTCAATAAAATCATTGAAAGAGAAAAAGTTGTGCTATTTTGGAGGGTTGAGAGTGAAGGGCACCCATTGCATCTTTAAAGAAAGTGGGCGATGCAGCAGCCAAGCACTCAGAGTCATCTAGCCAGTAGCGCGTGTGCCTTGTCATAGTAGATTTGTCATGTCCCTTAGTCCAGCTCTGGTGCTGACTATTTCCCTGAGGGTGAACAATGAGGGGGAACACAACAACTGCGCATCCAGCTGCCGGAGTTTATCTACACGCAATTGACGGGTCGCTCTAGCGTTTCGCTTTAAGATGGTACAGATAGATATACATTGGCCACAAAATACAGCTTTATGCTCTTCCCATAAGGAGGCACCGGAGACATCAATAGAACTATTTTTTGCAAAATACAATTTTAGGGTGTTCTCCAACTCTGTTTTGAAAGGATCGTGTTTAAGCAGGAACTCGTGTACATGCGAATGACAAGCTCTGAGCGATCCTGGAGTGCTAAGAAAAGTTTGATTGGGGCATGGTCAGACCATGATATCACCTGGATATTGGAACCTTTGCAGAGTCTAAGAGTGGGGCATTTACAAAGAAATAGTGTAGCAGCAAATGGGATTTATGAGGGTGGGAATCGAATGTAAATTGTTTAGCTGATGGATAAGCGGTATGCCACGCATCAAATAAAGCATACCGTCTAGACAATTGGCGAAAAAAGGTAGATTGTCTGTCTAGGTCTGAAGAGAACTGGCAAAGTCCCACAATGTGCTTATCTAAGCCAGAGGAAAAGGGTAAATTAAAGTCTCCCCGATAACCAGATATTGGTGGGGAGCAGCAAACAAATGTTTATACACTTTGGAAAAAAAAGATATTTGGTTTACATTCAAGGCATAAATGTTGCAAAGAGTGAGATCAGAGCCTTTCTAAGTGCCTCAAAGAATAAGATAGTGCCCCAAATGATCAACATACAGGGAGCAATTGAAAAGGGGAGCCTTGTTTAAAAAGGATCGCCATGTCTGCCTGTTTCTGTGGATTAAAGGCGAGGTATAGTTGAGGAAAATATTTGAGGGAAAATGCCATAGTACCCAATTTATATAAGTGCGTCTCTTGGATAAAAATAATGTCTGCAGCGAACCATTTGAACTTGTGTAGGGCCAAGCTACATTTAACATTAGAGTTAAGACCTTTCATATTTAATGACAATATGTCAATCTGGTGGATACAGTAAGAGAAAAGGAGGCAGCATACTTAGCAGTCCAGGAGTTGTCCGAGCAATCTGGTGGTGGTCAAGAGGGATCCTATGAGAGGTCCAGGGCTGGGTGGTCAAGATCAGTCGGATGAAGGCAGAACAGAGATGGTGGGCATCCAAGTGGTAATTAAGAGGAAAGTAGGGGGAGGAGAAAAACCAAGTAAGGAGGGGAGAAGATAAACAAAAAGAGAACAAGACAAACCAAAAACATTAAACATCTCACAGTATAACCTGCCTGGGTGAAGTGCTGGGTTGAGGGTCTCTGATTGGTCACTCCTGACAGGAATATTAAAAATTCGGGGGCGTGGCCTGAAGGGAAGCAAGGTGGATGCTTCTTCTTAGTGCTCTGGATTTCCCCAGCTCCATCCAGGACCATCCAGCCTAAAGGAGGAAGGGTGAGACACCAAAACCCCTCAGGAGTGTTCACCAACAACCCGTCCACCCACACAGACAACAATTTGGGTGACATCCACCCCCAACACCCGTGATTCCGGCCGCCAGCGCGGCCTCCATACCCAGAACAGGCCGCCATCCGCCGGCATCTACAGGCCCAAATACTAGGGGGAACACCCTCAAAACGCGGGGACATCAGCCATCCATCCCCCCACAGCCTACAGAGTGATTATCGGCCCAATACGAACACAGCCGCCGCGATTGGGCCGCAACAGCTAATCGAGGCCGCGGCTTCAAGTGCGGCCTAGTCGGCGTGACACAGCTACCACCATCTTGCGGCCTAAGCAGCTCATAAGCTCTCAAAATCACACCCCAGACCCAGAAACACCACAAAGCAACACCCCACAAGAGCAAGAGCCCTAAACACAGGCACAATCTACTGATAAACCCTCACTTATGGCCCAGAAGCTGAGGAAAATGGCTGTTTAAGCATCCCCATTCTGCTCATTGCGGTCCATCTCACAGCACAAGGGGACTTTACTGATTCAAGGAATGGGCAAACCCAAAGGTGATCAATCTCCAGCCCGCTCTCGCTCTCCCAGAAAATCGCCAAAGGAGCCACAAAAACAAATTGCGGAGATTTTTACATCATGATCGATGCCATGACAGAACAACAGACCTTAGATGGAACCACTAACAGAGACGGCAGCAGCCCAAGAAGAGAGGAGGCACAACACACAGCAAGAAACCCACCACTACTCAGAGAACAGATACAACAAACCCTGAGCCTGAACGACCTTCACACAGTGGCAGCTGACATCAAGAATGCCTTAACAGTAGCTATCGCAGACCTTAGACATGATTTCCAAACAATGATGAACAGAGTGGAGAACATAGAAGAAACCACCACACGCCACGATATGGAAATACACACCTCTAAATGCGCTATAGACTCGCATACACTACAACTAAGAGACATGAGGCACCATTTAGAAGACTTGGAGAACAGAGGATGCAGGCACATCAGAATCAGGAACCTGCCTGAATCCTATGAACCGGATACTCTGTGCACTACTCTCTTAGCCATATTCAATGATATGTTAGGAAGGCCCCTTGAAACACAGATTGAGCTGGAAAGATTCCACAGGGCACTGAAACCCAGGGGAAGAGAAAATTAACCCCCCAGAGATGTTATCTGTAACATAGTCAACTTTCAACTAAAGGAGGACATCCTCCGCAGGGCCAGAACAAGAGGACGCATCCTCTATCAGGGTCACAAAATCAAACTGTTTCAAGACCTCTCACAAATAACACTGCAACAACGCAAAGACTTGCACCCCCTCCTGGATCTCTTGAGGGAACATAACATTCCATACAGATGGAAATTTCCATTCTGTCTTTCTGCTGGACCTCCTAACTGGCCTACACTTCTAAAAGTACCAGAAGACCTACCCCTATTCTGCGAAAAACGAAACATCCCCCTGGTAGACCTTCCTAACTGATACGCGGACCTCCGCCCTACTCACCATCAAGCGGAAGAACTCATGGATATGCAACATCAAGGCGAACTCTCAACACAGAGACGACGTAGACTGTCCTCCAGATTCTCTCCCCCACCAGCCAACAGACGGTCTCCAGGAGAAGGTAGTCTCCCAGGCTCACCGGCTCACCGCAAACCCAGGAAAGACTGAGACATGCGCTTGAAAAGCACAAGTGGGCTACCCATGATCACTTTGAGAACTCAAACTCCCATGCTCTTCTCACACGCGGAGGAACATGAGTATATACACTACACGCACAATGTAAGGTTAAATATACTATACGATTCGTAACTACCAGCATTAAACCTTATCGCCCTACTCTACTTTAGACTAACCACAGTCTATGCAATTACACCGGCTTTACCTAAACTGACTGAAGTAATTAAATCACGCCAGGTTTACCTGGTGTACGAACTCCTGACTTACTCTAAGCAAAATACAAAACTCCTATTCCGGCAGAAGGTGATACCACCTATAACTCTCTAAAACTGTTAAGCGCTCACCGGCACCATAATGAGAACCCCATGATCCTACAGGTCATTGTACCACAGGAAGTACATCTCTGTTTCTTGAGATAACCCCTCACAGTATCTGACGATATACTTCAGACCAGAAACTTCTACCCTTGGTGATTTCCTCTGACCAATGGTCTTAAGGGTTACTCTCAAAATAGATATTGACCATCCATCCAGACAGAGCTTTCTCAGTAAACGTTAAATTAAATGATCTACAAGATAAGTTGTGTTCTGTCGCCCACTAGTGGCGACTCAGAAACAAATCCCTTCAATTGCAAACCCCTAACTTGACATTATGCCTGAGAAAGGTCTGTCTACCGCAAATGATTGTTATTGTTTGTTTTCATGTACTGTTACTGTCTTAGTTTTGGAACTGTAGTCAAATCAACCTGGAGTTCACAATAGGAAGAACTCGCATTCTTCTCAGGTATACTTAAGTGCCTGGAGCCCCCACTCAAACTAATAGACAATGCAATGTTATAATGAGTGTAGGCACTAAGACTTTAACAGAACCCAGGTCCTGAATACAGCTCCAAGTTCTCATTTCGCAATTAACTTTAATTAGGAGATATATTACCCTACAGCTCTAGTTACAGTTGTAGGATCAACATTAAAAGATTAAGCATATTGAGGTGGAGTAAGTCTCGTGCCGGCTTCAATATCACAGATACTAAACTTATCACACCTTATTGCACTCCAACCAACACGCACCCTCTCTCATCAAACTTGCATATACTCCCTCCATACACACCTGAATAAATCACACATCTGTGGCTCTCACGGACAGCTCTTGCTCTCTGATTTCCTAGTACCGCCTTTTATCATCTCTCCAATGCAATAACCTTAATACACTTGACACCAGCCAGCAAGGTCATACTTTCTCCACAGGTTTTCATTTACTTTATGAGACATGTTTATCCCTTAAAAGATACAAGAGAATTGCTGTTCATTCAAATTAACATTTTAAGCTGCTCTCTCTCGTTCATGACATCACCAATACTTTAGGGTGACCACACCTCAAACAAATCCTAGGGAAATATCCCACCCGCTCACCCCCCTAAAAGACCATCCCATAACACATACATCCTCCGCTCTTGATCTCAATATGCAGACCCTTTCCCAATACACTCTATCCAGCCAGCTACCCCCATCAATTCCTAAATTATAACATACATTTCAGATAGAGATGGACCGTGATGTTGCAGACCACACACAACACCCACAACACCACTAATCCTAACACTAATCGATGGAACGTTAGAGCTATACACCATTGTCCTCCGTTCAGCCACTACCCCCACACAGTTGCGGCCACAACTGTAATTGAACATCCCGACAGAGACTGAATCATACTGAGGAGCAGGTGTCCAAAAGTAGTCGGTACCTTTCCATTCCCTAAGGAAGGTATTTAACTATCCCTTCTCCCCTACCCCTCAATACCTTGCCCTTTTCCCCTCAGGATATACCCCACCCTCTCTTCTCTCACAACTGCAAAATGGCTCATGTCAAACTAATTTCTCTCAACATCAAAGGACTTAATATCCCAGAAAAAAGAAGCAAATTACTAACACATATGAAACACTTAAAAACTGACATCCTTTTACTTCAAGAAACTCACTTCCATTCAGATAAATCCCTAAATTGACCAACAAAGATTTCCCAATAGTATACCATGCAACCAATGATTCAGCAAAGACTAAAGGCGTATCAATCCTTCTATCTAAAAACCTACCCATAGTTATAACAGACTCCCTTAGCGACAAGGAAGGTTGCTTTCTCTTTGTTAAAGGCACAATCCATGGTAAACCGATCACGATTGCCAACATTTACAGCCCTAATAGGGCCCAAATAACCTTCTTTAGAGAAACCATCACAGAGTTAATAGCCTTCCAAAAGGGCATTCTCATTCTAGGAGGTGACTTCAATGTAGCCCTCAATCCACTAGAGGACACCTCATCAGGCTCATCATCACTACCTTTCCGTGCCCTCCGCCAAATCAAAAAACAACTACAAACTGCCTCTCTACATGATGCTTGGCGAGCTCTACACCCAACTGAAAGAGACTACACCTTCTATTCCATGTCGCACAATCGCTACACAAGAATTGATTACATCTGGATAACACAAAAAGATCTCCATTTACTTTCAAAAGCCACCATAGAAGCAATGTTCCTTTCAGACCACCGTCCAATTTCCATATCTCTCACATTCACAGAAAAACCACATACCACTAAAACCTGGCGTCTGGATACATCCCTGCTTACTTATCCAGAGAACATAACCACAATTAAAAAAGCGATCAACGACTACTTTGTAACAAACAACACTCCAGAAACCAACCCCATTACACAATGGGAAGCACACAAGTGCCTAATCAGAGGACTCCTAATATCCCAAGCTACAGCCCGTAAATGAACGAAACAAACCAAAATAAACTCCCTTATGAAAAAGATCCAAATCTTGGAACGAACACATAAAAAACCAGGGCCACCTTATCCGAACTATCCCAGACACGTGCTCTTCTCTCGGAAGAATTGGGCTTTAAAATAAAAAGAAAATATGTTCTGACACAAAAACTTTTCTACGAACATAGCAACAAAAGTGGAAAATATCTTGCCAGAGCGATGCAGGAAAAAAGAACAAATGCATCTGTCCGTTCTATAAATACACCCAAAGGGAATAATGTTGTCACAAATGAAGAGATAGCCCAACAATTTGTGGAATACTACTCAGGCCTTTACAATCTACCACCTGAACCTAAACCCCCCGATTTAAAAGACCCTAGACAAAATATAATAAACTATTTTCTTAAAAAATATGCACCCGACCCAATTTCTAAACAACATGCCAAAGATATAGATGGCCTGCTTACCGAAGGTGAATTCAAATTGGCGCTTAAACAAACTAAACCGGACAAAAGCCCAGGCCCAGGTGGCTTCTCAGTAGCCTACTATAAATCCTTTCAAGACTTACTGATACAACCGTTCCTAAGAGCATTTAACCAGCTAGCAAACAAAGAGCACCAACCACATAATCTACCAGAAGCCCACATCACCATTATCCCCAAACCAGATAAAGACCCAGCCCAAACAGCGAGTTATCGCCCTATATCACTTCTAAACACCAACCTGAAACTTTTTGCAAAAATCTTAGCCAATAGAATCCTCCCATTCATTACAGGCCTGATACATAAAGACCAGGTAGGATTTGTCCCAGGGCGAGAAGTCAGAGACAACACAGTGAAAGCAATCAACATACAATCCTGGCTAGCCAAAAACAAACTTCAAGGATTTCTTTTATCACTTGATGCAGAGAAGGCGTTTGATAGGCTGGCCTGGGACTACCTGGAAGCAACCCTTCTAGCACTGGGACTTGGCCCCAGGTTAATCACCCTCATCATGTCCCTTTACAAGGACCCATCAGCTAAGGTAAGGGTCAACGGCCTCCTATCGAACGCCTTCCCAATCAGGAATGGAACCCGTCAAGGGTGTCCCCTCTCTCCCATTCTCTTCATACTGACACTTGAACCCTTTCTCAGACAACTCAGAGCCAACAATTCCATAAAAGGAACAAACATTGCCAAGAAACAATACAAACTAGCAGCATTCGCGGACGATATCCTCCTGTTTTTAACAGACCCCTTGACTTCAATCCCAAACCTCCTAAAAGATTTCAGCTTGTTCCTTTACATTGCCCACCTAAAAATACATTTTTCAAAATCAGAAGCCCTAAACATATCCCTCCCCCCGGATCAATTGAAAGCATGTGAAATCAGTTTCCCTTTTAAGTGGCAAACCTCTGCAATTAAATACCTAGGAATTTATTTAACAATTCAAACATCCGATCTCTTCAAAAAAAATTATCTCCCTATCCTCCACAACATTAAGGAAGATCTAAAAAGATGGAGCAAACCACACTTCTCCTGGTTTGGGAGAGCGGCCATCATTAAAATGAATATACTTCCTCGCATACTATACTTATTCCAAACAGTCCCAGTCGCAATTCCCCCTTCATTCTTCCGAAACCTTAAAGAAATATTCTCCCAATTCCTCTGGCACTCTAAGAAACCTAGAATCAGCCACTGGCAACTCACCATCCCCAAATCCAAGGGAGGCCTAGGGGTACCAGACCTTAGACTCTACTACTGGGCCTGTCAATTACAGCGCATAGTCGACTGGAATGTACATGACACAATCAAAGATTGGATTACATTAGAAAAAGTAGCCTTAGATACTCTTATTCACATCGCGCATGGATCCACACAAAACACATCCCAGCCACCCTCAAATCACATCCGCTCATAGGCCCTACGTTAGAAAGCCTTAAAAAATCTGCTAAATCAAGGGGTATATCAAACATCCCAGGCCCCATGACCCCTATTCTCAACAACCTGGAATTTCCCCCAGGCATGGACAAAGATTTCCTCCAAATTTCAACTACTATGCCTGACTTACGAATCCTCCACTTAACCTCTAACGGAACTATCTTGCCCCTGGACACATTAAAACAAAAATGGCCTGAGACATTAATAAACTTCTGGAAATATTTCCAACTAAGACACTTCATACATAGCACTCAGAAATCCTGCGATCTCTCTCAACCACTATTACCATTTGACATCTGTGCTACCAAGAAACCCATGCAACACACAATATCCACCATATACTCTCTATTATGGACCAACACACCCAACAACACAAGCAAATTCTGTACAGCATGGAATAGAGACCTCTGGTTAAACATTACAGAAGAATGTGAGCGCAAGAAGAGCAGAGCAGAAAGCAGTGGCTTCTCAACTCCATCGTCCAGTGGTGGTGCTGCTGAGCAGTCGCTTTTGGCGCGAAGAGCGCGAAGAGTGCAGTGCAGAGTGTCAGCATGGGACAGCGTGCGTGCGGGAGCCGCAGACCCGACCCGACCCTACCCCCCCACCCCCGGAGATAGGAAGGTGGAGGCACAGGTAGAGGGCACTTCGACCCCCCCCACCAAAAGAAGAGGCAGGCGGGCAGCTCAAGTCGGGAAGAGAGAAGGTGGCGGGCGAGGCACAGGCGGCGGGAGAGGCACAGGTAGGGGGCACTCAACCCCCCCCTGACCGTAGGAGGAGGCAGGCGGGCGGCTCAAGTCGGGAAGAGAGAAGGCGGCGGGCGAGGCACAGGCGGCGGGAGAGGCACAGGTAGGGGGCACTCAACCCAGGCAGGGAGAAGGCAGCGGGAGGAGGCTCACAGTAAGACAGGCAGAGGGGAGGAGGCGGACGGAGGAAGACTGACAAGGAGAGGCAGCGGTGAGTGCAGATCGCACTGTGTGACGGAGACAGGGGGGGGAGGCTAAAAGCAGAGACTGACAAGCTGCAGAGTGTCAGATTACAGAGACTAAACACAACTGTTAATAAAAGACTGACTGTGAGACCTGACTGTGGGAGTACCTGAGTATTTGAGAGTACCTGAGTATTGGAGAGTACCTAAGTATTGGAGAGTACCTGAGTATTTGAGAGTACCTGAGTATTGGGGAGTACCTGAGTGTTGGGGAGTACCTGAGTATTGGGGAGTACCTGAGTATTGGAGAGTACCTGAGTATTGGAGAGCACCTGAGTGTTGGGGAGTACCAGAGTGTTGGGGAGTACCTGAGTATTGGGTAGTACCTGAGTATTGGGGAGTACCTGAGTATTGGAGAGCACCTGAGTATTGGAGAGCACCTGAGTAGTTGAGGGTACCTGAGGATTGGAGAAGTACCTGAATATTGGGGGGTACCTGAGTGTCGGGAGTACCTGAGTGTTGGGAGTATTGTGAGTACCAACATATAAGGTGAATAACTGGGTATAGGGAATACTGGTGCATAGCAAGTACCAGGATACCAGGTGAGTACCAGAGTACTGCATTGTGAGTACCAGAGTGTGGAGTGAGTACTAAGCGCTGAGTATTAGCGACAGGCAGCCAGTGGTTAGTTAATTGGCTAGGGCATCATTTCCAGTCCCCACTAAATCAATAGGTACGATGCCCGGCGGGTGTGGAGAAGCGATTCGGTGTACATCTTGTCACATGTATGCGTTCCTTGATCATGAGATCGAGGGCGAATACTGCTGTACAAAATGTAAGAGCGTTGTTTCCCTGGAAGCCCAGGTTCTAAATCTAAGGAAGCAACTGTCAACACTGAGACGACTCTCCATACTTAAGGAGAGTTGGGATCGTACTCGGCAGGTGCCGGCAGGGGCCAGCACAGAGGCGGGTGGAGACACAGAGGCGCAGGCACCAGAACAGAGTAGATGGGTGACAGTTAGGAAGGGTAGAAGGGCTGTC
>BLSH010313416.1:138737-155538 GCA_018402905.1 Glandirana rugosa
CTCAGGTAGTTCAAGTTGGGTACACACACGAAAGTACAGTCATAATATAACATATAGGGAGTTACGAAACCAGGGAATCCACACGTAGATCATCAAAAAACTTACATAGATGTGATGACCGTCTCTGGTGACGAGAATGGCATTTCTTTGGAGATGCGTAAAATTCCAATTTGACGGAAAGGAGATAAGAATCACATACCGACGCACAGAAACACATGAGGGAACGTGACTTATCAAAACAGGAATATCGCCCCAGTGGTCATGTTATAAACATGTAATTTTAGTATAGGGGAGAGTTCGCAGAGAAGAGGTCTCCCTTATTCAAGTCACGAACATTAGAAAGGGGCTCAGGAAGGATGTCCAGGTATTGGAAAGGGTTCAGAGAAGAGCCACAAAGCTAATTAAGGGATTGGAAGACCTTAGTTATGGGGAAAGATTACAAGCACTGAACTTATTCCCTCTGGAGAAGAGACGCTTGAGAGGGGATATGATTTTAATGTACAAATATTGTACTGGTGACCCCGCTATAAGGACAAAACTATTCAGTGCAAGGGAGTACACAAAGACACGCAGCCATACACTAAGAATAGAGGAAAGGCAGTTTAACCTTAAAATGCGTAGAGGTTTCTTTACGGTAAGAGCAGTGGTCTCTGCCAGTAGTGTAGATACATTCAAAAAACTACTAGATGCACACCTAAGGGACCAAAGCATTGAGGGATATACAATATAATACTGACATGAAAGCACACACATGGGTTGAACTTGATGGACTCGAGTCTTTTTTCAACCTCACTAACTATGTAACTATGTAACAATGGGCACAAATCTTTGAGAATACCCACAAGGGATCAGTAAATGTTACAATACAAGAAAACAACTTCAAACTACTTACACACTGGTACCAAACACCAAATATCCTTAAAAAATACAACCCTAACACAAATGACCAGTGCTGGTGATGTAATCAAGATCCAGGCAACATCTTACACATATGGTGGGAATGCAAAGAGATTGTACTGTTTTGGGAGAAACTATGTGAACAGATCAATAAGATCACCTCACAGAATTTAACTCTGAAACCGGAACAGTTCTTACTCCATCTCCAATCCACCCGAACCATCAAATATCGTAAATCACTCAACATGAACATGATAAATGCAGCCAAACTCTGCATCCCCAGATGTTGGGAAATTCCCAAAACTCCTTCAATTACAGATTGGTACAAACAAATCCGGAAAAAAGCCGAAATGGAAGAATTGATTGCTATGGCCACTGACACACCAACCAAGTACACAAAAATATAAATCCTCAGATGAACACAAAAACATAACATACACTTAACTTGTTCTTTAATCGAGTTAGAACCAAGTCCTCTATCATAAACCGTAAAATGCAGACAGAGAGCCCCCCTATACCCCCTCTCCGCCCCCTATACTCCCCATCCTCTTCTTACCCCCTCCTATGCTCTCATCCTTCCTGACACACTACCCAAAAGCGCTGGCCGCAAGAGGGGGTTAGGAATGATAAAAGAGTGGAATCAAGTCCCAAATTGCAGTCACGAGATACAGAACCCACCAAATGTACACAATAAACCCATAACTGTGCTACATCCCCTATGTGTTTCAACATATGCAGTAAATTAGCCTCAGCAGAACTTATGACCTAAGAGAATAACTATTGGACTATCCACTTATGTACATATATCATTGACTCCTTCACTGTCTTCTACCCCCACATTAAATGTGTTCCACAAATCTCCACTTACCAGTTTGAAGATGTGTGCGATGCCGATGTATACAAAAATGGAATGGGAGTAGTGGAATTTATACGCAAGAAGACATGGAATACGCTTGATCTTGATGTATTGTGTATTTAAATTGTCATACCCATGTTTTATGTTACAAAAAAAAAATGACATATGTGAATCCCTTGGATGTATTACCACACTGTATCCTGTTTATCCTTCAATAAATTTTTTTTTTGGAAAAAAAAAAAAGAAAAATCCTCCAGGAAAAACAAAAAGAGTAAAATGAAGGGAGAACAAGGAACCATCTGGAGAACCACTGGGGGGGAAGACAGCAAGACCAAGGAGGCAGAAAGCCCACTCCAGGGCCATAAATGTAGCTAAAAATAAATATATTCAAGTAACTATAGCCAAAGAAAAGCACAATATACTCATACCAAGAAAATGGACAAAGAGTGTGGACTCGAAGCCTATAGAGACTATTACAATTATGTCCTCCACACCAGCACCCCATGAAAGGGCGCCATGGAAGGGGAGTTCAATGCACATAGATAGTTAAATCAGCTGACAATAGAGGAACATAACATCATCAAACAAGCTATGCCCATAGAAGAGAAATTGGAGAAGGGCTACATCACTGGTTAGAATTTGGTCAACACAGACACTGAACTCTGGATAAGAAAGTTCATGTTCCGACAGACACAATCAACCATAGTGAGAGGGTGGAGAAGAAGCAGCAGAGGAACGTGGCCATGGGTGTTTCCTCATGGTAACCTAGATCCAGGCTCCAGGTGTGGTAGAGGAACCAGGAGGGGGTCCCAGCTAGGGGTGGCTGGCACGAGGATATCCATATCTCTGCAGAAGGACTGAAGATCTTCTGGATATCATAGTGTTATAATCTCCAATCTTTCTTAACTATCAGGCTGAAAGGTAAACCCCAATGGTATTGGAAATTACGATCTTTCAGCAAAGTGAGGAGTGGTTGATGGAGCGTGATCCATGACAAATCTGGGAAGAGCTGTATGGAGGCCCCATCAAGTTCAATAGAGCCCATAATCTGTGCCTTTCGAATGATTTCCTCCTTGCTGGTGTAATTGTGGACCCTGCATATTACATCTCATGGCCTAGATGCTGGACCATGGGGGCAGAGGGCACAGTGAGCATGGTCCAATTTGACTTTCTGATGTGCTGGGCAGCCCAATACATTTTTGAAGATAGCTTGCAGAGTAGAAGAGAGGTTTTCATCATGGGTCGCCTCTTGGAGGCCTTGGACCCTGATGTTGTTGCATCTTCCCCTGTCGTCCAAGTCCTCAAGGTGACATTGGAAATCTTGAAGAGTAGAGGCCTGAGTGGCAAGGCATCTGTGAATTTCTGAAAATTCTTGTTTTGTGTCATGGACATCCTCCTCTAGAGATTTTACTGTAGTGGAGAGTTGTTGAAGATCAGTACGTAGCATTTTGATTTCAGACCTACATGTCTCATGCACCTCCTGGATGAGTATGCAGAAATCTTGTTTTGTAAGCATACAGCAGACATAATCACACCAGAATGTGTAGGCATCAGGGTCAGTGTCAGAGTCTATTGTGGCATCTGAGCAGACACCCTCTGTCATAGGCTTACAGGAAGCAGGCATGACAACCCCAGGAGGGCTGATAGGGTACATTAGTATGGGATTTCTTGGAAGAGCCAGATGAGTGGCCAGACTAAGAGCATGCCCTATGGCGGCCAGCTGGTTGCGGGGTACTGGAGGTGGCCCAATGGGGGAATTCTCTACTCTGACGCATGTGGCTGAGGGGGACCCTGGATGCTTGAGAGCATTGTCGGAAAGACTGTTGTGGATCCCATTCAGGGGCTGAGGACTCCCACTGAGAGGAGGACTGGGTGGCCTGAGTAGAAGCAGAAGGTGGAGGCTCCATGAGGCACATAGGAAATAGCTGGGACAGACTTTACAGCAGATGCTCACTTGAGGGTGCAGGCACCAGAGTGGGAGAGCTAACAGGGAGGTCTGGGACATGGGCTGGGGACAAGTCACCATTGGAGCTGTACCTCTGAGATCCGACTCCTGGGGAGGCAGATGAAGTAGAGAAAGCTGTGACAGAGGAAACCGGTGCCATCTTGGCTCATGCTGTCCTTCTGTCATGAGTGGTGGAGATGCAGAGGAAGACCTGGTGCTGTGTCCCGGGGTCTTGGGGTCTTTTAGCTTCCTAGGCTCCCCCATTTACATGGAAGAAAATGGTGCTGGCTACTGAGAGAAAGGCAGGCCAGGCGAGGAGATTCAGTACAACACGTCTGCTCCTCAAGCCATCTAAACCGCCCCCCTTATTGGTCTATTTTTAACTTATTACCTGCACTTCATACCTGTCAGAAGCTTTCAGTAGTCTTAAAATGTCAGTCCCCTTAAAGTGGTTGTAAAGGCACAAGGTAAAAAATCTCCCTTTGTGCAGCAGCCTCCCCCCCCAATAGATCCCTGAGCCCCCTCTTGCTCCAAAGATGTCCACGAGAGCCTTGCCTCTCCGGAACCTTGCACTCCAGATTGGCTTTTGTCAGCAGCGGCAGCCATTGGCTCCTGCTGTTGTCAATCACAGCCAGTGAGCCAATCAGGAGATTAAGGGGGTGTGGCCAAGCTATAGCTCCATGTGTGAATGGATACACAGAGCAGCGACTCGGCTTGGATGCCCCCATAGCAAGCTGCTTGCTGTGGGGGCACCCAGCAGGAGGGAGGAGCCAGGAGCGCCGGTGTGGGACCCGAGAAGAGGAGGATCCAGGCTGCTCTGTGCAAAACTACTGTACAGAGCAAGTAAATATAACATTATATATATATATATATATATATATATATATATATATATATATATATATATATATATATATATTTATTGGTTGACCTAGATGTCTTTTTTCTATGTAGCTATGTAACTATGTTTGTTATTCAAAAAACAAGGCTTTAATATCGCTTTAAGATGACCAGCATTAAAATAGTCTTTCTAAACTATTAGTAAATTAGTTTAGTACAATCAAATTCTTTACTTCTTCCACCTGAGTAGGTAGAAAAATGTAACTCTGAACATTTAAAAAGTATTCTTAGTAGCAGTAAGTGTATAGTCCTTTGGGATTGTATTTTTGTCAGGTGATATTATTTTTTAACCCAGTAGCAAAAAAGAGACATTTAGGCCTGGTTAACACCTACGCCGGTTGCAGTTGATACATTTTATGGGTGCGTTTTGAATTTTTTCACATGTGTTTTTGATGCATTTTGGGAGATGTCTGTTGTCTTGGAAGAGAAACCAGCAAAAATGCAGCAGAAACACAAAAAAATGCAAGCACTGAATTTTTGATGCGTTTCCTCTGTGTTTCCATCAAAGTCTAAAGAAACAAAAATTCAACCTGCTGTGGTTAAAAAAGTCTGTGACCCTTTCCAAAAAATGCACCAGTGGAAAATGAACAGATAAGAACATGACCCATAGGAAACCATATTAAATGAACTGTAGTGCCTTTCTGCAAAGCTGAAAACCCACTGAAACACGCTGGTGTGAACCAGGCCCAACATCATTATCTCAGTAGCCACTCAAATTGTATGCCTGATAATATAGGTGATGTGAAGGTAATTATAGACATTTAGGAATATAGGATGTTTTCAGACAATATACAACTCATACATTTTTCTAATTGAATTTAATGTGGAAAAAAATGTGTGAATCTTGGCTTAAAACATACTCTTTCAAATAAGTTTTATTACAAATTGTCACACATTTTAAATTATTATTATTGTTGTTACTATTATCATTATATATGAATGTTTTAATTGTTTTCTTAATGCAAGGTTGCCCCATAAAATAATATTTATATTTAATTAATGGCATGCTAAAAGTAAATCCATGGACATTTTCAAAAAATGTCCAATTGAAAGTATCTTTAGAGAAACTGTCTGAATGAAAGATTATGCTCCAGTGATGATGAGGAGAGCTGAATAAAAATATCCTTGTGTTGACAGACTGTGAAGGTATGTATGCTTTTGTAAGGTACTGCATTCTTACAATGTCAGTAAACCTAAATATCAAACCTTGAAAATATTTTACAAATGTCAGCATCCTCAGATATGATTAGTCTCCATTTTCTGCCAACTCAGCCATCTATTGCCATGTACTTGCAATTTGTAGGTTTTCAGGAAAATCTACAAAAATAGCATAAATGTTTTTAAAAGTGCATACAATAAAATGAAGCTCTTTTTTGATGAATTGGTGAATAGGGCTATCACAAAAGTAAAGAATGCACAAAAATAGTCAGCTATAGCTAAGAAACAGTAGTATAAATCACAATGTAAACACTATGTAAATCAAGGTCATTTCAAGCAAAATAATACCCTCATGTTTTTACTTTTATTTTTCTAATTATGCTGCATAGGAGATACCTTTAGTAGTTTTCTCTGGCATTTATTTTATCAATGCATGGGCCAAAATGACAGCTCCATGTATCTGTTAAATATCTGGGAAAGCATGAGGCTGGGCATTTCAGTCCATTCAGTTATGATATTATGATTTTTTTTTAAGCCCTGGTTCACCTAGGAGCGATGCGGGAACCAGTGCGATTATCGAGCCGGTTCTCGCATCTCTCCTCTCTCGCAGTCCGTTCACACTGGCTTCTGCAAACCGCTGAGGATTGTCATTACAAAGTTAATAACACCCCCCAGTTTTCTTCACAGATCACAGTGCGAACTGTGTACTCGCACATGAATTGGATCGCATGGGTGAGAACACCCATGCGCCGTGATTCTAGTGCGGGAAAAAAAGGTACATGTACCTTTTGTTGTGTGAGTCTAATGCGAGTTCGGCCATGCAAGTGCATGGCTGAACTCGCATTGCTCAGAGATCGCATGTGATTGACACCCGCACTGCGGGTGCCAATCACATGCGATCTCTGAGATCGCATTAGTCTGAACCCAGGCTAAATGTTTGCATTAAAAGCTTTGCCTTTTTTAAATATCATAGGTTAAAAAAATATAGAAACAAAGCAACACCCCAAAAGGGTTAAAAAACAATCATAGTAGGAACAGAAATTCCTCTCGTATGCATAATAACTGTAAACCTAATACATTTTGGAATTCAGGAAACTAGTAAAGCAAGAAAAAGCAAAAACACTTATTATGGATTCCCCCAAATTCTATTCCAGGCCTTTCAGGCCTGGTATGAATTTTAAAGAGGAACCCAATGAAAAACAAATCAACAAAAAAAAAAAAAAAGGACAGGTCCCCCTAAAAGTGTATACCAGACTCTTATTAAAACATGCAGCTTGGATGGCCAGGAAAAGGGGAGAAGATTGTGTACTCCCCTAGCAAGTGACTAATGGTGTGCTAAAATCTTTCCACTGACTCCTGCATGCCACTTTGCAGAGATGAATTTGGGGGATTAGCATAAGAAGAGGAGGATGAAAAAAGAGGATGTATTTGCACCAGTTGCAGATAACTGTGGAGGAATTAACCACTTCAGCCCCGGAAGGATTTCACACTTTAGGACCAGAGCACTTTTTGCGATTCGGCCCTATGTTGCTTTAACTGACAATTGCGCGGTCGTGCAACATTGTACCCAAACAAAATTTGCGTCCTTTTTTCCCCCACAAATAGAGCTTTCTTTTGGTGGTATTTGATCACCGCTGCGTCATTTCTGATCGCCGCTATAAACAAAAGAAGAGCAACAATTTTGCAAAAAAAAAAAAAAAAAAATTTCTTACTTTTTGCTAAAATACAAATCCAAAAAAAAATATAAAAAAAAATGTTTTCAAATGTTTTGGCCGATTTATATTCTTCCTCATATTTGTGATAAAAAAAATTGCAATTGGCGTCTATTGATTGGTTTGCGCAAAAGTTGCCGCGTTTACAGATGATGAGAATTAATTTCTGGGGTTTTTAATTTTTTTTATTTTTTACTAGTAATGGCAGCGATATGCGATTTTTAGCGATACTGCGATATTTCGACAGACATGTCGGACCATTTTGACACTTTTTTGGGACCATTGGCATTTATACAGCGATCAGTGCTATAAAAATGCATTGATTGCTGTGTAATTGCCATTGGCAGTGAAGGGGTTAACCTGGGGGGCACTCTAAGGGTTAACTGTGTCCCCTGGGTGTGTTCTAACTGTATTAGTGTTTGACTGGCAGGGGAAGGGGAGTGATCACGGCTTCCATGTAGAGGAAGGCTGTGATCACAGGCCTTCCCCCTCTCACAGAACAGAGATTCGTGTTTACATGCACGGACCTCCGTTCTTTCACTGGGGGGGGCATCGCGGATAGCCGGCGGAGATCGAGTCTGCCCTACCCACTCCCTGGCCCCGCCTGGACACAGTGAGAGCGCCTCCGGCAGCACGCGCGCGCTCACAGTGCACAATATGGCAGCCGCCGTCATATGACGGCGATTTGCCTAATAGAGCCATTTTGTTGCCAACAACCTGCGGTTGGCGGTCGGCAAGTGGTTAAAGGGAGAATTTTTGAGCTACTCAACTACTTTCTCTGCATACTTGGTTGTGTACACTGGTTGTGTTGCATGGCCACTCTGAAACAAAACAAATGTGCTCTACCTTATGATTAGGTATGGGCCCTCGGCTTGAGTCGAACGCATGTTTGACTCTAACAACGGGAGTTTATTGAGTGTACACTATATATATCAGTGCATTCGGGGGTGTACGGTATATAGTACACTTGACCTGGTGTATTAAAATATATACAGTCTAGTATATACAGTATCTCACAAAAGTGAGTACCCTTCTCACATTTTTGTAAATATTTTATTATATCTTTTCATGTGACAACACTGAAGAAATGACACTTTGCCACAATGTAAAGTAGTGAGTGTACAGCTTGTATAACAGTGTAAATGTGCTGCTCCCTCAAAATAACTCAACACACAGCCATAAATGTCTAAACCACTGGCAACAAAAGTGAATACACCCCTAAGTGAAAATGTCCAAATTGGGCCCAATTAGCCATTCCCCCCGGTGTCATGTGACTCCTTAGTGTTACAAGGTCTCAGATGTGAATGGGGAGCAGGTGTGTTAAATTTTGTGTTATTGCTCTCACTCTCTAATATTGGTCACTGGAAGTTCAACATGGCACCTCATGGCAAAGAACTCTCTAAAGATCTGAAAAAAAGAATTGTTGCTCTACATAAAGATGGCCTATGCTATAAGAAGATTGCCAAGACCCTGAAACTGAGCTGCAGCACGGTAGTCAAGACCATACAATGGTTTAACAGGACAGGTTCCACTCAGAACAGGCCTCGCCATGGTCGACCAAAGAGGTTGAGTGCACGTGCTCAGCGTTATATACAGAAATTGTCTGTGGGAAATAGACGCATGAGTGCTGCCAGCATTGCTGCAGAGGTTGAAGGGGTGGGGGGTCATCCTGTAAGCAGCTGGCAAAGCGGCCTATTCCACCGGATCCTTGTCCACAGTTACTCCTTCTGTAGCCCCACCATCATGCACGGAGGAGTGACCAGAATTATTCAACCATAGTGTCGGTTACATGCTGATGGAGGATGTGCAGCAATTTGAAGGCTCCAATGTTGGTTCCCAGGCTGAGGAAGGGAGTACAGTGAGCCTAGAGACAGGGGGTGCCGCAGAAGGACAAAAAACTAACAGGCATGTTCCCCCAGCTGCCAAGTTTGCTCCAGTGATGAGGAGGGAGGTGCTGATGAGGACACGGACTGTACTTGGGTGCCTGAGAGGAGAGGAGGAAAGTGAGGAGGAGGAGGAGGCACAATTCCAATGAGGTAGGATGTCCTCCAGGGGCCAGCTTAAGGGCAGCTACCCAATTTCATCAGACCACAGAGCTCCACAGGTGCAGGGCATTGCTGGCTCCCCGCTGACTTCCAAAAGTTTATTGGTGTGGGCATTTTTCAACACATGTGCAGTAGATCAGACTGTTGCCATTTGAAATCTATGTCTGAAGCGGGTCAAGCATGGCCAGAACTCCAGCCACTTGGGCACTACTGTCTTGCCAAGACATATGACAACCAGCCATACAGCCCGTTGGCAACGGCACCTGAAAGACCCACACCAGAAAACAAGGCAGACTTTTCCTTGCTCTTTATCAGGGATCTCAACCCCTTCTATACCTCCAGTCCTATGGAAAACCTGTGCTGAGAGGAATGAAGGTCTAGCAATGCATGCCACAAGTACTTGCAGCCAATTAGCTAGCAGTACACCACCATATGAATTCAGCGGGCAAATATCCCTACCCCATTTGCTGAACTGTAAAAAAAATACTGTCCCAGCCATCCCCGTGCTTAGAGTCTTAATGCTAGCTTGACCAAATTTCTAGCACTCCAACTGCTGCCTTTTCAGCTGGTAGACTCTGCCCCCTTTCATGAATTTGTGGAATGTGCTGTCCCACAGTGGCAGGTTCCCAAATGACATTTCTTCTCACGTAAGGCCATTTCAGCTCTCTACCCTCATGTGGAAGGCAATGTTTTGGCCTCGTTGGACAGGGCAATCAGCAGCATATTACCGCTGACTCATGGCCCAGCAGGCACTGTCAGGGACGTTACCTTTCCTTCACGGCACACTGGGTAACCCTGCTGGCAGCTGGAAAGGATTCAGTGTTTGAGCTAGTTATGCCACCACACCTCCAAAAATCTGGTGGTGATTTTGCCACATCCACCTCCTCCACCCCTCCTCTTCTTCTACCTCTGTGTCATCTTCTGCAGAATTGTCCTCTGAATCTGCAGTACTCCCTAAGCGTTCAAGGGGCTAAAAGATGACATGCATTGCTTGAGTTAGTCTGTCTTGAGGACAGGAGCCACACTGGGGCAGGGATTCTTTCAGCTCTGTGGGGGAAGGCTCAGAGGTGGTTGACACCACAGCGGCTTGAGCCAGGGATGATTGTATGCCACAATGGCACCAACCTTCACTCAGCCCTGCTACAGGGACACTTGACACATGTTGCATGCTTGGCACACATCTTGAATTTGGTGTTGCAGCATTTCTTGACTAGGTACCCAGGCTTACCAGATATCCCGAGGCAAGCCAGAAAAGCCTGTGGTCATTTCCAGCATTCCTACAATGCCAGTGCCCGGCTGGCTGATATTCAATGGGAATTCAACCTGCCCAACAACTGCCTGAGGTGTGACATGCCCACCAGGTGGAACTCAACATTGGCACTGCTGTAGAGGGCCATCAATGAGTACCTCTGTGAGCATCGCACCAGGACAGGCTCAGGGGAGCTTGACTTATTTTTGCCATGTCAGTGGCTACTGATCAAGGATGCATGCACTGTCCTGTCACCATTTGAGGAGGCCACAAGGATGATGAGAAGCGACAATGCATGCATCAGTGACACCGTCCCTCTAATATTCTTTCTGGAGCACACGCTTCTTGGAATCATGGACAGGGCACTTGAGGCAGAACAGCGGGAGGAAAAAGAGGACTTCCTTTCCTCTCAAGGCACCCTTTATGAAGATAGCATTCCTGCAGAGCCACCAAACACAAGGGAGGAGGAGTAGGATTGTGCTAGCATAGATGTGGAGGATAACATACAGCGGTCTTAAAGGGATCATGGTTTTCAGTCCCCGGAACCCAAGCAGTTGTACATGGCTGGGAGGAGGTAGTTCCTGATAATGTCATCCTCAATGACCCAGAGGACACTAATGCCTCCTCAAACTTACGCTGCATGGGCTCTCTGATTCTGAAAAGCCTGTGAATAGACCCTAGGATTCGTGGTATCAAGGAGAGAGATCATTACAGACTGGCAACCCTTCTTGATCCACGTTACTTTAAGGGTAAAGTTGGAGACCTCATCCTGCCTGTGCAGAGGGAGCAGAGGATGAAACATCTTCAGGATACCTTGAAGAAAAGTTTATGCAATGCCTTTCCAGACAGCGTGTTTCTGAAGCTTCAGTTGTTCAGAGACAGAGCGGTGGAGAAGGTGGCCAGCTGACCAATGCCTTTAAACATTTTTCAGTCCTCAGCACTCAGGCCTGATAGGTTCAAGAAACCATCATCAGTCTGCATTATATGGTGCAGGGATATATAGGGGCAAGAGCAGACTTGGAGACCTTTCCAACTGAGCATCCATTGAGTTACTGGGTTTTGAGGATGGACCACTGGCCGGTACTTGCTGAATATGCAGTTGAGCTACTGGCCTATCCTGCATCCAGCATGCTTTCTGAATGGACATTCAGTGCTGCTGGAGGGTTCATAACTGATCAAAGAGTGCGCCTGTCCACAAACTTGGTTGATAGGCTCACATTTATAAAAATGAATCAATCCTGGATCAGCAGCTATGAAGTCCCTGATGCTGATGCAACTGATGGAATTTGCTAGGGATCTGGGATCCCTTGAAGACTGCCTACGGTGCCTATCCTATTCCTCCTGTCCTGAATCTAGAACAATATTTTGTATTTAGTGCACCACCAACACCCAAGGCCCAATTTTTCTGCACCTGGTTTACAGGAGCATGCCATAACTATTTTTAATTTACACAGCAGGGCCCCTCCCTGCGCCCAACAAGAGTAACTGCAAGGGGTTGCAGTGTTCTGGCACCACCAACACCCAAGGCCCAATTTTTCAGCACCTGTTTGACTGGGGTATGTCATCACAATTTTTAAAATAATTTACAACAGCAGGGCCCTTGCCAAAATTAAAAAAAATGACGTGGGGGCCCCCCAAATTCCATACCAGACCCTTATCCAAGCGCGCAACCATGGCTTGGCAGGAGGGGTTGGGGATGAGCGAGTGCCCCCCCCTCCGAACCATACCAGGCCACATGCCCTCAACATGGGGAGGGTGCTTTGAGGTCCCCCCAAAGCACCTTGTCCCCATGTTGATGGGGAGAAGGGCCTCATCCCCACAAACCTGCCCGGTGGTTGTGGAGGTCTGAGGGAAGGGGGCTTATAAGAATCTGGAATTCCCCTTTAATAATCCTGACTCCCCTATGTGTATGGGTAGAGGTACATTGTACCCCTACCCATTCACCAAAAAAGGAGTGTAGTGGTACAAAAAACATGAGACAGTTTTTGACAAGTCCTTTATTGTGTAAAATAGCTCCTTATAAAAGAAATGTCAAACTGAAGACCGCCCATTCTGGGAGACACCTCTGGATTGCATGTCCCCTAGGGCAGGACCCCGGTCCCCATACACTTTTTAGGGCAATAACTTGCATATAAGCCTTTAAAATTAGCATTTTTAATGTTCAAGCCCCATTGATTTTAACGGCGTTCGCGTGTTTGCACAAATTTTTTGTCGCAAGTTCTGGTGTGAACCGAACCGGGAGGTGTTCGGCCCATCCCTACTTATGAGGTTATGGCTTGACCAGTACTTTGTCCTGCAGGACCTGCTTGCCCTCTACTACATCTGCATACAGAACCTCTGCCTCTCTATTAGATTTACCTGACATTGTGAATTCAAGTGACTGTCTTAATTTAATGTCAGATAACATGGTGGTGACATACTGCAAACAAAGTAAAGCTTTGTCTGTGTCAGTCGCAAGTTCACATTGTTGATACTGAAAAAAAAAATGACATTAAATTAAATTTTAAATAAAGTCTACCTCAAACCACAAATATATATATATATATATATATATATATATATATATATATATATTTATTGTATATAACTAACAGGGAAGCGCTATCCCACAATACAAATTCATAAATTTATAACACATGCTATGTTGTTAATAAATTGCAGGTGCAACCATAAAGTTCATGTATAGTCCATACAGTTCATAAAATTTCATAATATTTAATGATCTTCTTAGTGCATGACCATTTCCATGTGCAAAATAACAATTCCCTTGTGCAAGAATTATATAAAAAGTGCCAAGTGCTGTACATATTCACTGTGTGCAATGCATGCTCCTCACTTGTGTGCCCTTACACTCACCAGATAACATGGACTTCCATGACAGAAGCCTCTAGTGCTTGTTCTAATGGCTGGGCTTTGTTGTTCTACGGGCTGGAACTCCAGTGGCAGCTCTGGGTATCCTCAGGGTATATTCAAGTAGTTGGTATCAGAGGGCAGAGAGAAAGTATATAGTGTAATTATGTTTTATTTGATTAAAAACACATAGCATCCACTTACATCTAAAAACACGCTGTACTGCATAAGAAACCGGAAGTATGAAGTGACTTGCGTTTCACCGGCCAGACATGACGTCACCACCCACAGTCACCTGGGTCCCTCCCTCGAGATGCTATCAAAGGATGTCCCCGGATGGTGCTAACAATACATATATAGAGCACAACTCCTCCCACATTTCCCTGATCTGAATTCCCATTGTTTGATTGGGTATTGATGTCATGTCCTCTTCCTATATGTGTGGCAAAAAGGTGTATCTGGCCTCATATAGTCTACAATCTTCCATCTTAGTACACCCAGATTTCATAACTTGTGTTACCTAGCCTTGCAGAACATTGGCTATCAATTAAACAACATACCTGGGTTATCATAGATGTAAATATAGATTTAATTATAAAATGTATAAAAGGTAAAATAATATCTAGATAAAATTGGAAAGTTATAAATATATTACATTGATAGAACAGGATAAAGTTTATAATAGTGTTATGAACTCATAGGAATAACACCATCTAGAGGCTAAAAGAGGAACCTACTAAACTTTGTATTTTCTTTTTCCTGGACCTCCTTATGTCAGCCTACTATGGGTCAGCTCCGCCCCCTCTACCCCCTTCAGGACAACCTCTTTCCAAGCCTATAAGAGGTGGCTGTCTGCCCATATGCAGTGTTCTTTTTTCGTTCTCGTTGCGGACGCCTCTTTAGAGAAATATATATTCATACACACACACAAGAAGAAGCACGGTAGGAGACTTACTGCGAAACCTTGTAATGTCCATGCGATCTTGCTCAGGTTCATACACTCTCTTGAGTTCAGAAGACCCCTTGTCTGGGTTGTAAATCTCCCCTTGTGGGGTACCCTTGGTGCTGGGTCTCAGTGAAGCAGTATAAAGGACTGCATGTGTACACCGGCCTCTAGAGAGCAGTTAAATACTGCTGGTTGAGCTGTGTGGCGAATTGGTGAGACAGCAAGCAGACAGAGTCTCAGTTCAGCAGTATAAAGGACTGCATGTGTACACCAGCCTCTAGAGAGCAGTTAAACACTGCTGGTTGGGCTGTGTGGCAAATTGGTGAAACAACAGGCAGGCTGAGGCTTGTAGTCCAACAGGAACTCTCAGGAGGTTGCTGAGAGTGGCCACTTCCTGGTAAGATAGGAATGCCCTCTCTCATGCTCGGGTTCCTGCTTCCCTGCTGTGATTGCAACATCTGTAGCTCCAGCTTGTCTCAAAATCACTGCCTCTGTGCTGAATGATATGGGATCACAGCATGGCTGCTGCCTTGAGTTGCTGGATAGATCTCTGGCTGTCTATGTGTTTCCAGGTATCCTGGGTCCTCCTGCCTGCCTCTATGGCACTGAAGAATCCATGGAAAGGTTTTTCTATTATTATTTTTATTTTATTATTTTTTTGTGCTTTTTTTTTTTTTTCCAATAGATTTTTATTGTTATTAAGAGGTAACATTACAGCATGAGTGATATGTGAAACATGTGGAATGTACAGATACAATTCAATCACAGTTTATTTATAGAAGTTGAATTACCATTCCAATAAAACACTGCCGTCTGGTGTCTAATAATGTCAATGTCTGAAATAGTGCTGTTTGGGTTCAGATTGTATGTAATGCCCGCCTGGGCTGCCACACCCCAATAGGGAACTTACTGTGTGGCAGGGCAAATGGGCTGTGTCAAGTATTAGGGTACCTCCCGAGAGGGATTCAAACTTCCCAATCAGTATTGCCCACCGACATTGTAGTATATTCTTTGACGTCTTGAGACATAAGTAGTCAGTGATGTATGGCAGTATATGTGTGTGTGTGGGTTTCTGAAAGGTCATGTAATATTAGCAGAGTAAAGAGAAAGGGAGGTAAGGACAGCAGGAAGAAGAGAGAAGAGAATGATAGAGGGGAGGGTCATGAGGTGGGGGGGGGGGTAGGGTCTCAAATATTAAAGTATGTCATATTGTTAGAAATTCAAATCTAAAGATTCAATGGTTCTTACAGTAACTTTTGAGAGGTGGATGACATGTGGAGCGTACCTTGTTATTGCCGGTTGTAGTCCATATGTATGGATGTTGAGTGCACTGCGAGTTAGAGAAAGTTATACTTGTAGGGTGCAATGAGGACTGTTTGTCCAGGGGTCCCATTGGCGGTTGAATTTGTCGGTTAATAGGTGGGCCTTAGCGTAAGCATATTCATTAGTCGCATTTTCATTTATAATTAAGATGGCGTTGTTGTGGTCTGGCGGACAGGGGGATTTCCAGCTTCTAGCGATGGTGAGTCGGGCAGCAATGAAGATATGGGAGCATGGGATTTTGGCCATTTGTCCATGTCGAGGTTTAGAAGGGCCGCTTTTGGGTTAGGCGGGAGATTGCGTTTTGTGAGTTGACTGATGATCTCAAATATATGTTGCCAAAAGGAGTGTAGTTTGGGGCATTGCCACCAGATATGGAAGGGTGTGGCAATTGCTCCACAGTTTCTCCAACATAGTGGTGAATGATCCTTATAGATTTTAGCTAATCGATAAGGTGTGTGATACCAGTTGTGTAATACTTTTTGGGAGGACTCCCAGTGGGTGACGCAACTGGAGTATTTACGTGGAATAGTTGCTGCTTGCTGCCAGCTTTCTATAGGGTATGTACAGTTCAGAGTGCGCTCCCAGTACAGAATGGTAGTGGGTTTGTCAACTGCTGTGGACCCAGCTAGAAGTTTGTAGAAAGAGGAGAGGCCAATTTTTGCATTCCTAGGAGTGTCCATAAGATTCAAGAGACGGTCCAGCTGTGGGGAGTTGCCAATAGGTATATGTTGCAGTACATGTCGTATTTGAAGGTATTGGTAGAAGGAAGTTTTAGGAAGGAAGGACGTTTGTTGTAGTTCCTGAAAAGATTTCAATATTGAGTTTGAATATAAGTGGGCAATGTGAGTAACGCCCGCTGTTTTCCAGTTGGCTAAATTCAAGTTCGGCATGATCAGTTCCAGTGATGTTAAAGGTATTTT
>BLSH010313416.1:157657-170951 GCA_018402905.1 Glandirana rugosa
ATACGTTTTTAGGAACGATTGTCTTAACGATGTCATTAAGGAAGAGATTAGGTCGGGCTAGTTCAACCCAAGCAGAACCCAACTTGATCGGGCTGGATTAGAGAAGGAATTACTGTAGCAATTCTGTTAGCAAGGATTTTTGCATATATTTTGGTGTCAGCATTTAGGAGAGAGATGGGACGGAAGTTTGCTGGAGTGTCTGATGGTTTTCCCGGTTTGGGTATAGTGACAATATGCAATTCGAGAAATTCTTTTGGGCATGAGGCACTGTCAATAATATTATTCAGGGCGTTTGTCAGATGGGGGATGAGAAGGTCTTTGTATTGTTTATAGTATTCATTGATGTATCCATCAGGGCCTGGCGATTTGTGTAGGGGGAGATTGCGAATAGTCAATTTAATTTCATTTCTAGATATAGGAGTGGAGAGTGCATGAAGTTGGCCTGCTGAAAGGGACGGGAGATTGATAGAGTCCAGGAAGCTTTTAATTAATTCTGTATCGGGGGGTGGGGGCGCAAGGGGGTGTTGCAAATTATAAAGGGAAGAGTAAAAACTGCGGAATTGCTCCGCTATTTTCTCTGGGTTGTGTATTTTTTGTCCCACATTATCTTTAAGATAGGCGATTTTGCTATTATTCATTTTCCTTTTGTATTGTTTAGCCAAAAGTGCTCCTGGTCTATTTGATTTCTGATGTGTAGAAGGACAGACAAAGTCTCTTGATATAGAAATCAAAGGAGTGTCGAAGTGTGTCACTGAGTTGGGTTTTTAAGGATTTCAGTTTTGTCATTGTATCTGGATCTATTTTGCTTTTATTGAGGTGTTCTAATTTTTGAATCTGAGCTAGGAGTGTGATGACGGTATTATTTCTTTTTCTTTTCTCTTGGGCAGCTAGTTTAATTAGTATACCTCTGATATATACCTTATGGGCATTCCATAAAATCATGGGATCAGTAGTTGAGCCCAAGTTAGATTGGAAGAAGTGGGCAATTTCTTCTTTAATATGTTCTTGAGGGTGTTTAGACGTGAGGATGGAGGCATTGAGTCTCCATGGTGGTGGGTGGGGTAGTCAAGTGGATAATTTAAGGTGGAGGTATATAGGGGCATGGTCGAACCATGTGATTACCCCGATCTTAGCAGATGTGACACGTTGGAGTGTGTATTGGTCAGTTAGAAATAGATCAATTCTAGAGTACACCTGATGGGCTGGAGAATAGAAGGTATAGTCCCGTTCACCTACGCTGATGCATCTCCATGAGTCATATAGGTTTTCTTGTTTCATGAAGGAGGATAATGAAGTTGAGGGCTTGCGAGATTTGCTAGTAGAGTCCAATGAAGGATCAATGACTTAATTGAAGTCACCACATACAATGATTGGGTTCGCTGCAAACGGCTGCATTTTGGCCGCTATGGACTTAAAAAATTTCTTCCTGGATTTATTTGGAGCGTACAAATTGATTAACGTCATTTTCTGACTGTTGAAGGTGGCTATCAGGATAATGTACCTTCCATCTGGATCTATGATCTGAGAGTGCAGCTGAAACGCAACCGTATCGCGAATAGCAATCATTACACCCTTACGTTTGGAGTTAGAGTGAGCAAAAAAGGAGTGAGGAAATTTTGGGTGGGAGCATTTAGGAATCTTTCCATGGTTAAAGTGGGTTTCCTGTATGCAGATGACATCACTTTTGGAGGTTAGGGCTTCTTTCCAGAGTAAAGAGCGCTTAAAAGGGCTGTTCAGCCCTTTAGCATTTAGAGAGAGTAGTTTAAGAGACATAGTGATATGTGTGGAGTTGACGCGTTAGGGATGCATCAGGTGGCGCAACAGGACTATGCCAAGGTCAGAGTGGTGAGAATTTCATCTTTACATAGTTACCGTTAGAAGGTTGGTAGACCACGTACAATCTATTGGTCCGCTTTATCTGAAATAGACCCAGTGTGAGGTAGTGGAGTGGAGGGGACAGGGCGGGGTTAAGAAGCAAGAAGAAGAGCAGGAATGAGAAGGAGAAAGAGAAGAAATAGATGCATCTGTCATATTGGTTACATTTGTTGCCCCTGCAGGGAGCAAACTTAAGCATCGACATCAAAATCAAACTTAGCTAAATTTGCCAACAAATAGGATAAGAGAGAGAAAGAAAAAAAAACACAAAGATAACCTTGAATTGAGCTGCAGCACTGGGGAACATGTGCTGTGTGGTAATAGCCATTAGCCCGACAGGTGTCGGTTAGAATCAGATGGTATCTGCGCAGTGTTCAGTCAGGTTGAATCAACCGAGTGCCATGGCTCGGGAATACAGTGTGTAGGTGCCTCGTTTGAAGTTGGGTGTTTTGGTGAGGGGTAAATACCCCAGTTCTGAAGCTGTTTCAATCCTTGCTTCAGGTCCAGGATGGTGACCGCTTTTCCAAGGTATGTGGCTGTGACTTTTGCAGGGAAGCCCCATCTGTAAGGAATATTGTGGTCTCTTAGGACTGTAGTGAAGGGGGAGAACTCTTTCCGTTTCTGTGCAGTGGCTGCAGATATGTCTGCATAAATTTTTATGGTGTTATATGGATCCAGGAAGACAGGGGTTTTTCTTGCCGCTTGGAGTATGCGTTCCTTCGCCTGGTAGAAGGTGAGGCGCATAAGTACGTCCCTTGGTTTGTCTTCTGGCACGTGTGCGGGCTTAGGGATCCTATGTGCCCTGTCAATGGCCAGTTCCAATTTTGTGAGTGTGGGGTCCAGGAACGCGAAGAATTGTTGAAGGAATGCCAGAAGGTCAGCTGGGGTAATGCTTTCTGGGATGCCCCTGATCTTGAGGCTGTTTCGCCTGGAGCGATCCTCAAGGTCTATTATTTTAGCAGACATGCGTTGGATTTGTTCTTTTTGAGCCTGGTGTGCATCTACTAAATCGTTATATGCTGTGGCATATGTCTGGAGTTGATTTTCCATAGTATTGGTTTGATCTCCCAGGTCATCAATTTGGTTCTGGATGAGTGAAATTGATTTGTTTAGATCTTTCCTAAGGTCACGTTGTAGGGAAAGCAACATTAGTTTTAGTGTGTTTTCTGAGACAGGGTTGTCAGTAGTGGGTAGCGCAGATAGAGATGGGTTTTGCTCCTCCTCATATTCCGCTCCTGTGTCCAAATGGTTATGTTGCTTGTATGTGAGGTGCTTTTTACTCACCGGCGCTTGTTGTGATGGTGATGAGAAGGGAGATGGTGCGGCTCTTTTCTGGGGGTCCGAGGTTTTTTTCTTGTCAGGGGGTGTGGTGCAGTCGATCAGAGGTGAGGCGGATCTAGTTGGGGATGATGGGTCAGCTCTGTCGTGGTCTACGGACTTCATTCTGTGAGTACCGTGGATATTACTTTGTGAGTGCTGGGCTAATGCGCCAGGAAAGAATTCAGTAAGTTTGCGTGGTTCTGGCGGGTGTGTCTTTTTCCTTGACATCCCTGATTAGTGGCTTTATAAGAATGTGAGGCAATAGTGCTCGAATTGTTTTTATTTGCTATGTTCTTTTAGTTCCCCAGGGCTACAGCAGAGCAGGGGTTAATCGGCCATCTTGGTGCCCCCTAGGTGCCTACTCCACTGCTTCCAAGGTATACGTTTTAGATGTATTCCACACCTGTGTTTAGTGTCACAGATGTTAGCAGAAAGTTCTTTGGCGTAGGTCGATATTTAAATGATTGAGTGAGCTTTGGAATGATGTTTGTGGCTGTGGTGGGTGTACCAATATGGCCGCCGTATCAGGCCTCAGGACCGTGCTGTGTGATTTGAGTAAGTCTGATAAAGATTTGGCTAGTAGGGGTCCCGAGGAGGTGTCTTAGGTGCTCCAGAGTATCCACTGAAAGCTCTAGGGGATACCGCCCGCCGCCGGCGTAAATCGAGGCCGCGGCTTCCCGGCCGCCATTAGGCCTCGGAGCACCACGGGTCTAAATTTAGGGTTGCCGGCCTAGAATGTGTGCCGAGTGACGGGGCAGAGCAGGGAGCCGTGTGGATGGCTATATGGATGGTGTGCCAGGGCGGATGGTGAGGCTGAGTGATCCACAGACGATCCGGGGGTAGGCCGCAAGATGGCGGCGGTCGTCTGGGAGAGAGCTCTGAGGTGAGCCTAAGCTCAACAATCCTTCTCCTTTTTTGTTCAATTTGTGGTGGGAAAGATGTGGGGATGCGCAGGGAGCATAGGGATGCTGTTTGGGTGCTCACCTATGGCTGCGATCCGTGGATGTTGTTGGATTGTATTTTAGGGGATACAGAGCCCTGTAAAAGTACGTCCACTGCCTTCCGTGTCAGGCCACACCCCCTTTTTGTGCTTTTAAAAGAGTGTATTCTTCTTCTCTACACAGAGAGAAGACCCGGATGTGGGATAAACACCCGCAGGGAAGTACTAAGGAGCTGCATCGCCCGCAAAGAAAGAAGCGCTCAGTGCGTGATAAGTCGGGTCAGAGGAGGGGTCGGCGGTGGGATAAAATCCCTGTGGAACGCCACTCCAGATCACCCTCACCGGTGCCTCATTGCATTGCCTTGAGCCCAGGCCAATGGCTGTTGCAACACCAGAAAGGGACCACTAAGCGTTAGCATGTGCATATGCAAAGACGCAGATCCTCTTCATCTTCTGCAAGGGCCTCAGCCCGGGATGAGGAGAAGGCCTGTTGGGCGTGCGAGCAAACTCCCTGCCAGGGAGGTGTGTATACTTCTCTTGTTTGAAGGAAGCCGCATGTGATAATGCAGCAGATGCACACCAGGTGAAGTACTATATTAAGGCTGCAGTTAAAGGCGGCTTGAAAACTGTAACTAAGAGATCTGGGCCTAGACGGCACTCATCCGCTTCAGAATCAGAGTCAGATGCTACATATCGCTACAGTTCAGAGGAACATTCAGAGGATTCTCAGTCAGATCTGGAACCAGACACTCATGCATGTGATTTTTTCTTGATTCCTTCTTTGGGCCTGATTCACACCCTTGCGTTTTTGGTGCTCTTTTGCGAATTTGCACTACAGTCTACTGGGCGTGGTTTCCTATGGAACACGTTTTGTGGTGTGGGTCTGAGGGATGCGGGGGATGCTGGAGATGCGTGGGTGTGATTTCATGCCTAAGACCCTTTTCACACTGAGGTGCTTTTTGTGCGCTTTCACGCTAAGAGGTGCCTGAACAGCACGAGAACCTATTTCTATTAAAATCAATTAATGCTTTCACACTGGGGCGCTGCGCTGGCAGGGTGTTGAAAATACACCCCTCTCCATTGAAATTAATGGAAAGCTCTTCAAAAGTGCCTGAAAATCTCTTCAAGGCACTCAGTCTTTTACGGGCAGTTTAAGAGCGCCTCAGTGTGGGAGGGTCTTTTCTGGAGTCAGTAGAGTGCTATGAAATGGAAATTGGGGTCCTCACCCCCCTAAAAAACTGTGAAAATATTACCTGTACTCGAAAAGGTCACTCCTGTCCTTCCCATTAATTTTTTTTGAAAAGTCCACAACAGGGTCTTAAAGTTGTACACTTTCCGCTATAAGGATGCGGAGCTTGGGGATTCCACGTCTAAGGTGGATGTCTCATTACAGAGACTAGCTCAGCATATCACTTTGCCTCTAGATGACTCAGTATCCTTCAAGATCTATAGATTGTAGGATAGATACAGATCTCAAAAGAATGTTCACGATAGCATGAGCAGGCCCATTTGGATCACAGTGTATTTTCTAGCAGGAATAGCTGTGGACCAGGATGACAGTGAAATTGATGGCTCATTCTGTGACGGCACGCAGAGCCCTATGGCTGAGGCATTGGTCAGTGGATAGTGCTTCCATGCACAGCCTTTGCTCAGTTCCTTTTGATGGAAAGTTTTTTGGGCAAGACCTTGGAGTCAGAGGTTCAACGAGTTTCTGGAGGGAACTCTGGGCTTATTCCACAGGAAAAGAAAATATTTCCTCAGCCCCTTCGTCCTTTGGAGAGATCTAAAGAAGATTTCGGGGAAGCTTCCAAGTACCAACCAGAGCGACCGTTCTTTAGGCAGTGGAAGGGGCAGGGCCCAGCCTTTCCCAAAAAAAACAAAGCCAAGGCGGACCAGCCAGCGAAAGCTTCAAAAAGCTCTTCTGAAGGGGTCCCCGTTCCAGACTTCCCAAGTGGGAGCAGACGGTCTTACTTTTGAGAGGTCTGGGCAGAAGAAGTTTAAGATGCCTGGGTATTAAATATCGCCTAGAATTCAAGGAAAGACCTCCCTAGTCTCATTCTGTGGAGACCCGAATTCCTACTTGTAAAGAGAAAAGGGCGTTGTTTATTAATGTATGTAAAGAATTTATTGGCATCTCAAGCAATTCTGCCAGTTCTGGTGCACGAGAAGGGAGAAGGAATCTACTCTCCTCTGTTCTTGGTAACAAAATCCTCCAGAGGATTGGGGCCGGTCCTGAACTTAAAAGCCCTGAATGCCTTCACGAAAGTCCCTCCAATCAGATTGGAGTCCTTACAAACCATCATTGTCCATGGTAAAGAAGGGAGATTTGCTAGTGTTAATAGATAGAGCGGATGCCTACCTACATGTGCCCATAAGTACATCACACCATTGCTTCCATTTCCATTTTCGTTGTCTGCCATTCCGGCTGTGCACAGCTCCAAGAACCTTTTCTAATGTTTTGGCAGTGGTCATCGCTGCCTTAAGAATCAGAGGCATTCAAGTTGTTCATTATTTGGATGACATTCTCCTCTGGGCCGCATCAAAGTTCCTCCTTCAATAGCACGTGCTGATAACCTGCAGCATGATCAGACGTTTTGGTTGGTTAATCAACTATCACAAGAGGCGGTTGCAACCAGCTCAAGTCCTAGATTTTCTAGGAATGCAATTCGACATTACCCAAAGTCGGATATTCCTGCCTCTCAGGAAGATTGTGGAAATTCAGACCAAATTGGAAATGGTAATGGCCAGGCCTTTTCTGATGGCCAAGGAGTGTATGCAGTGCCTGGGCCTGTTGTCTTCCAAGATCCAGGTAGTACCCTGGGCCATATGACGGAAGGGGAGATTCCAATACAATTTTCTCCATCAAAGGGATTGCCACTCGTTAACCCAGAAGATCTCCCATTCAGTACCAAAAAAAGGGTCTCTGATGTGGTGGAGGATATTTCAGAATCTATACCGTGGGTGCCTGTCGAACCTCCAGTTCCAGTAGGGCTGACTACAGATGCCAGCCTAGTAGACCGGGGAGCTCATACCTTAGGCAACAAGTACATGGCAAATAAAAGACATCTCTATCTCAGCATTCAAACCTGTTAGAATTAGAGGCCGATTGAAACACTCTAGTAGCCTTCCAATTGATTTTGCAAAGGGGGCAGTCAATGTCCTTTCCAACAACAAACCATGGTAGCCTACGGGCCTGTCAAGGGGGCACCAGGAGCCTCCCACTGGGCAGAGTGGCATGCCATATTTTTCCTTAACAGCAGCATACCTTCCGGGTCCACAAAACAAGCTGGTGGATCAACTGAGTTGGAGATTCTTGGATCTGAACGAACGGGGCTTGAATCCCAGATACCTGTTCAAAATCTGCAAGGTCTGGGGGACATCACTCATAGATTGGGTGGCATTGGAGAAAAACTCTCAGATTACGTGTTACTTCTCCCGATGATGGAACCCGCAAGCTCTAGGCTAGGATGCTCTATCCATTCCATGGGACTTTCCCCTAGTCTGTGTCTCCTCCTCTCTCACTAATCCTCAGAATTTTTAATAAGGATTCAACAGGAGGAGGTGATAGCAATAGCGGTGTGGCCCTTTTGGCCCAGAAGACCATGGTGTTCACTAGCATAGAAAATGAATATGTGTCAGCCAGTTCCTCTGCCTCCTCACAAACATTTTCTGCTGCAGGACAAGCAGTTTAACCTGAAGCCGGGAAAACTGAAGTTCATGGCGTGGAGGTTGGGAGTAGATAAATAGAGCTTTTAGTCAAAAGAAAACTACCTATAATACTGTATTATAGGATATATAAGGCCTTTTTGTCACTTCTCAGCAGGAAAGAGCTGGGATCTGAGGTCACCCACAGTCTCTAACATATTGGAATCTTTCCAGCAAGGTCTGGGCAAGGGTTTAGCGTTTAGCTCCTCAAAGGTTCGAGTCTGCCCCGTGAGTTACGTTGAACAAAGATGGGCCTTGGATCCTTTAGTAATGCATTTCTTAGAGGCCGCAATAAAGATCAGGTCTCCAATAAATCCTTTTTCCGAAGTGGGACCTGCCTTTAGTTCTGAAAGTCTTATTAGCACCTCCAATTGGTCCGGTGTCATCATGCTCTTTGTCTCAGTGCAATTTGTTGATGGCAATTGCATCAGCCATATGGGTGTCTGAACTGTTTGCTTTCTCAACCAGGGAGCTGTATTGCCGAATACTCCAAGAGGAAATAATACTCAGACCAGTCCCAAGCTTTCTTCCAAAAGTAGCATCAGCTTTGCAGATGAATTGGGAAGCAGTCTTATCAGCTTTTCTGGATAGTAACTCAGAAGGCGAATGGACTAGGCTGGATCTAGTGCAGGCCTTATCAATATACCTAGAGCGAACTAAGGATTTCTGGAAACAAGATCAGTTCTTCATCTTTCCCGTGGCCTCCAAGAAAGGCATGGCTATGCCACCTAGAATAGTGTCTTCATAGATCGTAAAACCTATCCAGATAGCATATAGAGAGTCGGGATATCCTCCGCCATTGGAGGTCAAATCACATTTTATGAGAGGCATGGCAGATTCCTGTGCATCATACGCTAAGGTGTCAGCAGAAGCAGTATGCAGGACAGCTAGCTTGAGTGCACTGAATACTTTCATTCCGCACTACAGAGTGAAGGTAACTCTGACGGCATCGGAAGCTTTTGGGTCTACTGTTCTGTCAGCGGCTGTCAGCCATTAAAATATTGATATTGGTTTATGATTCTGGTTATTGGTGTCTTTCCCTCCCCTTATGTGGTTGATTGCTTGCTACATCCCATAGTAGGCTGACATGAGGAGGTCCAGGAATAGGGAAAATTGTTTTCATACTTACCATAATTTTCCTTTCCTGGATCCTCCTCATGTCAGCCAAGGAACTCCCACCCAAAGTCCATTGTGAGGTGAGTAAACTGAACACCGCATATGGGCAGACAGCCACCTCTTATAGGCTTGGAAAGAGGTTGTCCTGAAGGGGTCAGGGGGGTGGAGCTGACCCATAGTAGGCTGACATGAGGAGGATCCAGGAAAGGAAAATTATGATAATTATGAAAACAATTTTCCTTATTTCCTAAATAACTTGTATATGAAATTATTAGTTATTGAATACATGTACCGATTGTCAAAACTGTTATGGGAAAGAACATATGTAGAAACAGGGCTGACTGTCCCTCATATAACACCTCAGGATTTTTCCCGGTTACTATGTGTGAATTAGAAATTGGAAATAAAACAGTTAACATTGATCTCCACATATAACCCCTTAGGTATCAACGTGCCTATCTGGTGTATCCATCTTGACTCATTCTGGGAGATGACTCTCCTCATATTGGTCCCTCTCCAATGTCTGTTAAAAAAGAAATATGGGTTTCCTAATCTTGATCCTTATGAGCTGCTAGTTTCTACAAATCTTTCCTGCCCTCTGAGCAGTGCACCATTTCTGTTAAAATTATGTTAATTACCTGTGGGAGAGTCTACAGACTTTTTGAAGTGTTAAACCGACAATGTCTGGAGTGAATGGAGTCTGGATCCACCCCCTTTCCTGTCATATTTATGATTGACATTGGTTCTGGGCTCTCTTCTCATTCCCAAGACTAAACACAGCACACTCCTGCTGCTCTCCTCCTCTCCTCCTCCCACTCCCCTCTCCCTCCTTCCTGTTGCAAACAGAACAAACTCAGCACACATTCAGGAAAGCAGCAGGTATTAGGGCCAGTTCACACCACATGCAGTCCAGTGCATTTTTTTTTCTGCATCAAAATGCATGGAAAGTAGATTATATGGTTTCCAGTTCCAGAAAAAAAAGTAGAACATGCTGTAGTTTTCCTGCACTGGACTGCACTGGAACTCAGTAAAACACATCAAAAAAGTGCTAAAATGCACTGGAAAGCATTGGAATGCATCGAAAATGCACTGAATTCTAGCATAGTGAAAAAAACAGGAAAAAAGAAGAAAAGAAGCACCCGTAATGCACCTGAAACGCATCAAAAATGAACTGGAATGCACTAAAATGTGTTAACAATGTGCCTGCAGAAACGCATCCGGAACAGATCTGGAGTGCTTTTTTGTGGTGTGAACCAGCCCTTAGTGCAGTGGTTCTCAACTCCTTGGGGAGATGCAGACTAGAACACTGCAATCACTGAGCAGCAAATGATATCACCTGTGATGTATTTCAGTTATCCTGCAAACCTGGCCTGTTGGGGGGTCCCAAGGACCGGAGTTGAGAACCACTACCTTAGTGAGTGTAGAAATCAGTGGCAGAGGTCTGTACAGTGTATTATATTCTACTTTCCTGCTAAAATTATAATGCAAATAATACCTTTTTAAAGTAAAACACTGGCTTTTATCCACATTGCCTGCATTTACTGTAAAACAATTAGAGCTAATATTGAGATTTTATACTTTTATTGGCTATTCAGATTGTACAGGCATGGGGGTGATGATGGGACTGTATAGGAGTACAGGGGATGGGGATGACAAGAGTGTATAAGAGTACATTGGATGGGGATGACGGGAGTGTAGAGGAGTACAGGGGATGGGGGTGACAGGAATGTATAGGAGTACAGGGAATGGGGATGATGATGGGATTGTATAGGAGTACAGGGGATGGGATAACTGGATTGTATAGGAAAACAGGGGACGAGGATGATGAGAGTGTATAGGAGTACAGGGTATAGGGATGACATCAGTGACAGGGGATGGTGGAGGGGGGTGGGATCAGTGGCAGAGGGCTGGGATCAGTGGCAGAGGGATGATTTGTATGTACAATAAAGGAGACTCTGGGGAAATATCCAGAGTAATTTTAGATGACAGGGAGTTGTCAGCCTCCCTCTCCCCTGCAGACCTCCTATAAATTGTACACAGGCAGTCCTGTACTGGCCATCGGGACTACCGGGAGTTTCCCAGATGGCCGATGGCTCAGCGGGCCAGTTCAGTGACAGACAGCCTGTCAAAGTAATGGCTGCGTGAGCCGCACAGCCATTACTTTGAGCACCGCTGTACTGTCTATAAGCAGGGCCGGTACAAGGAAGGAGCGGGTGCCCTGGGCTGGACGGTACAATTTGCTGGAGGGAGGAGCGGGGAGCAATTGAAGTGCCAGCAGAGAAGCGGAGAAAGAGATTGCAGCCTAATGGTGGAAATCAGCCCAGATCAGGCTTCTTACAAGTCGATGACACTGACACAGCCACACATCCTAATAAATGTGTCTCCGCACCCCTCCCATCACAACATCAATTATCCCTGTGACCTCTGACTTGTGACAGTGGATGCCGATCATCTGGCCACATTCCTCCTCTTCTCCTACATGGGTCTACGACTTCCAGACTCCCCATCCCATTCCCCCTCCTTCTGTACATGTCCTGACCCCAGACGTCTCTGCTTCTCTTCGGCACAGAGCAGGAACTTTTATTTGCAACTACAAGCCTGTGTCGAATGGTGGGAATTTCAATCCCCTTCCAGTGTAGTAGGATGTCAGCATTCAATGCTTCTCGTAGGTGGGGGGAGGTCTACCTTCTTCTAAGGTCTACTGCATCCTGACATAAAGTGATGCTGAAAGTTCACAGGGTGATAGGAGTGTGCAACTTATAGGTATATTTGGGGTGATAGGAGTGTGCAATGTATAGGTATAGAATAAGCAAAAATTACACTGCGCATCCACAGGGAAAATAAAGCAGCTAACACCACAACTTCAACAGCATTTGTGAATATTAAACAGTATAAAAAACATGCAGCGCTATAAAACTTGACAATAAAAATTGACAATGAAAATTGATGATATTCAGTGCTTCAAAGTGTATCCACCACCTTAAATGGTTAAACACCCTTACCAAAGGTAGGCTGGTAAACAGCATGTAGGATCAACCTTGGCAGATGAATGTCTGGCAATAGAGATGGATCCGCACCCCTCATACATGGACAATAATCGCCAATCCAGATATAAAATATGAACATCAAAACATTTCCTCAAAACCAGGAAGCCAGGGAAACTGCCCCGTGTCCGCTGTCTCCCCCGATCCGTGTCCCACGGGAGGCGCTTGGGCCACAGCCGCTTCCTTGTTCTCTCCGAGAGAGGATACACTTCTTCATGGTGGAACACTTTGAAGCACTGAATATCATCAATTTTCATTGTCAATTTTTATTGTCGCATTATTATCACGATTTGCACACTTCCTTTTCTCAATGGATTTCTTGGGAGGACTGTTTCAAGGACATAATTATTTCTGGGTTGCCCCCAGATCTTAATTTTGCTATTTACAATTTTATTTAGTTTTATAGCGCTGCACGTTTTTTATACAATGTATAGGTATATTTGGGGTGATATGAGGATGCAATGTATAGGTATATTTGGGGTGATAGAATGATGTGCAATGATTTGATTTATATAGGGTAATCAGGAGGGTGCTGGTAAGCTCTATATGGAGTGATCAGAAGGGTACAATAAGTAGATTTATATTGGGTGATCAGGAGGTGCAATGATTAGATCTATAAGGGGTGATCAGAATGGTCTAATGATGAGATCTGTATGGGGTAATCAGGAGGATACAATAATCAGATCTATATGGGCTGGTCAGGAGGTGTACAGTGAATAGCTTTATATCAGTTGATCAGAAAGTTATCATGAATAGTTCTGTATGGGGTGATCAGAAGTGTACATTTAAAAAGCAGCAATGAGATTTATATATTGTATACTTCTATATAGGGTGATCACAGTGTTATATTGCACAGCTCTATGTGGGGTGATTAGAAATTTATATTGTACAGCTCCATAGGTATAGGTACCTCTGGGGTGATGTATCGGATATGATATGAGCGATTGGATGTGATGCATGGATATTATAGTACTGATATGGCATGATGCATAGCTAAATTATCTCACTGACATCCATTATCAGAGCAAGATTTACGGGTATGTACCTATGTATTGTAAGATTTTATTAATTATTATAGTAGTGCAGAAGTCCATATTAGATAATAGGACTTACAATAAAGAAGTGGGGAAGTACTGTAGATATTTAACCACTAAGGCCCCTTTCACACCGATGCAGTTTTTAGGCGTTTTATCGCTAGAAATAGCACCTGTAAAGCGCCTAAAAACTGCCGCTAATGCAGCCCCAGTGTGAAAGCCTGAGTGATTTCACAGTGGGGGGGGGGGGGGGGGGGGGG
>BLSH010313416.1:231803-254547 GCA_018402905.1 Glandirana rugosa
TTTGCCGAGACGAACAGACACTATTGTGGGGGACGGCGCGATTTGTGTGCAAGGCTGTTATGTGACCGACGTCCCGTCCGGCAGCCGATAGACAACGTCTTAGCAGGAGGCAGCATTTCAGCAACATGGTGCAAGAGTATGTGTGCACACGCCTACACGTACTGACTGATGGGTCTGCCCCATTCAACTTCCACATGGCCTGAGCTTGCCCTTTATGCCTTGGAGGTGCTGGCCTGCCCTGCAGCCAGTGTATTGTCGGAACGTGTGTTTAGCGCGGCAGGGGGTGTTATCACAGACAAGCAGAGCCGTTTGTCCACATCCAACGTGGACAAACTAACCTTAATTAAAATGAATCAGGCATGGATCCCACAAGACTTGTCTGCACCTTGTGCAGAATAAACATTTAGACCGGACTCACACAGCCATTCACATACTTGTTTTTTTGAATAGGCCTCAATACAAAAAAAAAAAAAAAATACCATGTTGGCTACCTCCTCCTACTCCTCTACCACCACCACTTCCACGTACACTGCCACGGTCACGGCCTAGTCAACCTCTAGGCTCCTACTCCACATCCACCCCCCTTGCCATTTTTTTATTTGATTTTAATTTATTTTCCCTATCCCCATTTGCCATGAAGAGGAGCAGAGGTAAGCAGGTATCTCAAAAGTGTCTCTAGGGCTAAGTTAAATAATAGAGGAGATAGGGGGCACCCTGTCTATTAACTATTAAATTTATGTAGAGTGATACTACCTGAAATGCCTCCAGAGGTGATGATACGGGCTGAATGATTAGAGTACATATTTTGTAAAAGAACCCAAGAGACATCCTGCAAAGCCTAATTCTGGGACCATAAAGAGCCAGTCGAGATTGACATTGTCAAAGTTTTTTTCTGCGTCAAGTGTTATAATCGCTAGGTCTTCTGCAGGATGTGATTTGGCATATTCGAGGGCTGTTAAGACTTTGCGAATGTTGGATGTTGCAGAAAGACCTGTGACAAAGCCAGCCTGGGCCGGGTGGATTAAAGAGGGAGTAAGGGGGTTAAGTAGGAAGCTATAATTTTGGATAACATTTTGGCATCCAGGTTGAGTAAGGAGATAGGGCAATAGGATCCAAGAAGGGTGGGGTCCTTTCCTTTCTTAGCAAGGAGCTTAATATAGGTCTGAGAACCAGTGGGTAGATATGTGTCTCCATCCCACATTGCATTATATAGGAGAGTGGGGAGAATGTCTTTGCTGATCATCTTGTAGAATTCTGCAGAATGGCCATAAGGCCAGGGGCCTTGTTGTTCTCTAAAGTTTTAATCGTGGAGTCAATTTCTTCCATAGATATGGGAATATTAAGATTGTCTAATTGTGTCTCAGAGAGATGAGAAAGCACCAGGTCATATAGGAATGTGTGGGCTATGCCCTAATCTTCTGGGTCTGCGGAATATAAAACCATATTATAATAGGATTGTAGAATTGTTGAGTTTTCCCGTGTGGATTGTATAAGTTGCCTTGCATTTTTTGAGTGCCAAAATGTGTGTTGGTTTATAGAAGCTTTCCAAGATTGTTTCCAAATTTATGAGGTTGTACATATAGGTATGATTGTTTAAACTGTTCCTGTTGATCTACCCAATAATCAAAAGAATGTTTGACTTCATGCCAAGCAGTTCTATGATCCAGCGAGTTGGAAATAACTAGGTTGCATTGGGCTTGGTGGAAGGTTTTGCAAGCCTGTCTATATTTCCGTGCTATGGTTTTGTTAAAGGAAGAAGTATAGGCAATAATTTTGCCTCGCAAAAAGGATTTGCCTGCTTCCCAGTACAAGATAGGGTCACTTTCATGCTCTTGGTTAAAAGACTGATACTCCGACCAGGCCTTACGGATGGTACATAGAAAGTCTTCATTATGTGCCAAATACGTGGGGAATTTCCAAAGTTTAGGGGTTGCATGTGCCTGGAGGATGTTTAGAGTTAGAAATAGGGGAGAGTGATCAGAAATGGCCATCTTGTGTATAGAAGAATCTCTGATGCATGAGAGAAGGAGAGGGGAGCAGAACAGATAATCTAGTCTGGCCAAAGAGTCTTGGGGGGGGAAACAAAAATGAAACTCTCTATCTATAGGATGACTTAGGTGCCATGGGTCTAGCATGTTCAAAGCTGACATCATGTGTGAGAGTGGAGAGTCTCTATGTGTAGATGTGGGACTTAACTTAGGTCTGTGGGGCTTGTGTGATTTGCGGTCTTCCTCTGGATGCATTACTGTATTGAAATCAACAATGTGGGAGGGTTATAGGTGCTGCATAATCCATGCAGATGTATCACTAAACAAGGATGAGCCGGGGGGAATTAGGGGGCATAGATATTAGTGACTTGAATAGTTTGGGATGAAAAATGGAGATCTACAGATATCTTATGGACAAGGTCATCACTGGCTACCGACTTGATGGTACAGGGGAGGTTTTTGTGCAGCAATATAATCCCTCCTGCTTTGCAGCCTACACCTGGCAATCCCACCACCTCCCCTGCCCAGAGTTTTTTCATGAGGTGGAAATCATCTTCAGCTAAATGGGTTTCCTGAATTAGAGCAATGTCTGCCCGTAGGCGTTTAAGGTGCCATAACACTTTCATGCATTTTATAGGGAAGCGGAGACCTTTGACATTCCAGGAAATTACTTTTATAGGGGGAATGGGTTCCTAACGAGTGAGAAGGATACTGTATGTAGACCACTACCTTGAGCAAGAAAGGTATAAGATACTGCCTTTTGAGAGATATGAGAAGAATGGACGAAAGAATCTGTTCAGCTACTTATTTAAAAAAGAAAGAAAAAAATAACCAAAGAAATAAGCAACAATCCATAAAACCTTAAAAACACTGGCTTCTCCTTTTTTTCACATGATCCATTACTAGGATCAAGATCTCTAAAGCCCTTGTCCATAGGCAATGGAGGAAGATATCCATCAGGAGCGGTGTATAACAAAGAGGTGCACTTGAGCGGCACCCTCGAGTAAGGCATGCCCCCCAGTGCCATGAACAAGAGATTATAAGCATAACAGCAGGCCAGGCAGGTTAACTAATAAGCAAATGACTGGGTTCTAAACAGATTAGCAAAACAAGTATAAAATAACATAAAATCATAGAGTTGCGTGAAGTGCCCAGGACCATCAGTCAGTCATAGACAAATTCAAAACGTATGGAGGGTCAAACAGAAGGTATCTTCCACAGTTCAAAAGAATCATCAGTGGTGAAAAAAGGATCCAAACTTGATCTTTTTAGGGCCTTCTTTACTTGGGCTCTGTTGATCCCTGTGAGAAATGAGTGCTTTTCTGGCTGGCTACATTTCTTCCAAGGGTTGTAGATTCAAAGATTGCAGAAACTGTTCTGCCTCCAAAGGAGAATGGAACGTGAGTCACTCGCCTTCTGATGTCATGAGATGCAGGTTGGCGGGGTAGGCAATGGTAAATTTTAAGTGGTGGTGAAAAAGAATAGAACAGATCTGGAAGAAGGCTTTACATTTGTGTGACACCTCAGTTGAGTAATCTGCGAACAATAAGAGAGTATGGCCTCCCACTTGCAGTTGTTTATCCACGTAGTTTAAAAAGCGCACAATGACCGGCCTTAGAGATTGCTTGTTTTCCATAGGCTGACTCAGCCTATGCGCTCTTTCCACTGTGCATGCTGTATCTACCCCCAAGACCTTGGGGGTGGCAGAGGAGCATAGCTTAGCCAGGTCTGTGGCCTTGACTGATTCTGGGAGTCCAAAGATGCTCAGAATATTTTGCCTGTATCGCCTGTATCAGTTTTCCAGGTCCTCCAGTTTCTCCTGGAAAGCTAGCAAAGCCTCATCATGAGCCTGGATAACATTCGATGCCTGATGCATGTCTTCTGCTATGAGAGATAGCCGATTCTCTGTGATCTGTATTCTTTGTAGCTGTAACCCTAGCTCCTTCCAGGGCTGAGCTATGCCCTGTGTCACAGCAGCCTCCATAGCTGAGGAGATGGTGGGGGTAAGAAGGGCTGCTACAGCCTCTGCGATCCTAGAATATGAAGGTTCCACCATTGCAGGGGCAGAGGGAGCCGCCATGAGAGATGAGTCCTGGCAGATAGGAGGGGGGAGGTCCCCTCTAGAGATTCTGACATGGCCACTGATCCCACCATGTCCGCAGGTGGCTCTGCAGTTATAGACTGGCAGGGCTGTGTGCAGGAGCAGGATTACTCCAGGAATCGGTCCATCAGATAGACCAGTACTCACTGTGTGAGTGACGGCGGTGGGTGAGCTCCTGTGTCAGCTTGAGAGGCAGTATTCTGTGGGCTTAGCGTGAGTTGTGGAAATCATCCTCTACATCGCGCGGCACTGGAACTGGAAGCGTGTGTTTTATTTTTTACTAAAGGATAAAGAAATTAAAATTTGGAAAGACTAAATATTTTTCTTCATTCCTGTTATAACATTTTGCAAATAAATAATCTGTCTTGATAAATTTAGGCCGAGCTGTATTCTGCTACATATATATATTTTGTGAAGTTATGCCAGGCAAATTAATAGATGGACGCTATGGGGTTGAATTACTAAAGCTTGAAAGTGCAAACTTTGGTGCAGCTGCACACAAAAACCAATCAGCTTCAAGGTTTTATTGTCAAAGCTTGATTGAACAAGCTGAGGTTAGAAGCTGATTGGCTAGCATGCACAGCTGCACCAGTTTTTGCACTCTTTAGCTTTAGTAACTCAACCCCTATGTGTCGCCTTGCATGCGTTCATTTGGAATGGACTAAGGTGGAATCCGGTCCAGGTGTTACCAGCCACCTTGGCAGGTTGGGTTCTGGACCAGATTTTGTGGTCCACTGGTGTCCACTCTCAAGTGTTTAAAATAACCAGGAAGAGAGCTAGAGTCTGCTCTGGCCTGGGACTCAGAACACTATTCTGAGAGAGCTACACATTGGAAATTGGTTGCTCAAGGACTCTGAAAGAAAGTTTTGTGTTTAGTTTTTTTTTTGAATCAATAGTTTTTATCGAAAAGTATAACAGGTTGTACAGGTTGAAAAGGTTTCAGTGGTACATTTGTTGTTACAATACTCGTTTCGTTTCTTGTAATTATATTTATAGACCATACAATAGTCTGTTAGTGCAGTGGATATGCCCATACCACCTTCACCCAGGTGTATTACTATCAAAGAGAAGGAAAATAAGGTTAAGAAAAGGGTAAAAAGTAAACATTTTGTGGGTCCCAGTCAAACATTACTGTAGTCATCAGATATTTTGTAATAAGTGGTCAGTTTCACCACGTCACCCACCTCACGTAACCAAGTTATTTGTAATTATGGATATCAAGGTATAAAGCAGTAAGACTAAGAGTGTGGCCACGTCTGCCATTCTCTTTTGAATTTACTTAATGAGAGAGAGTTGGTGGCTAATGCTTGTTCCATCAACATGTGGGAGTGCACCATTTGTTTTATGTCTGACACATTCGGTATCAGAGGTGTTTTCCATTTTTGTAGAATTGACGGCCTGGTTGCTAAAAGTATGTGAGTAATCATTGGCCAAAATTTTTTAGGATATATGTCAATTCCTATGTTCAGCAAGGCTAGGGCTGGTGTGGGGTTGTTTGGTGTGGGGTTGTTTAGTATGCCCGTATATTGTGCTATGGTTTTGAATATCTGATTCCATAGGCTTGTCAGCATTGGGCATTCCCATAGAGTGTGAAGTATGTTCCCTATTTGTCCGCAGTTCCTCCAGCAGAGAGGGGAACTTGTGGGATAAAATTGTGCTATTCTAAATGGTGTGTAGTACCATCTATGCCAAATCTTAAGGGACATTTCTCAATGTGCTTCGCAATGCGATGAGTATCTTATTGAGTGAATAGCTTTCTTCCACTGTTCTTGGGTAATTGGTTGTTTGAGATCTGCTTCCCATTTTAGCATGGCTTTAGATTTTAGTTGGGTGGTGTCATCCTGAAGTATACTATAGAATAGAGAGATGTTGGGAGATATTTTACTAGATGGTTGGAGGTGGTTCCATATCTTAGAGTTGGTCAGGAGTGTTTTGGGGGGGTGTTTGGAGAGGAATGTATGTATTCTTGTGAGTGTGTACCTTTCGTTTTCTAGTAGGGCGTACTGACAAATTATGGAATCTATAGGTTTTAAGGATCCTTTGTCGTATAGCTGAGATATGGTCTTCAGGCCGTTCCTAGTTAATTGGGATATAGGGAGCATTGGAATGGTTGCTTGTAGCACCGTTATGGGTATTTCGGTGGTTTGGGCAATGTCAAAGGAATCATGGTGGAGATTTACTTCTCTCCATGTTTTCAGCGATGCTTGCATTGGGATAGGAAGGGTGTCTAGTTTCCATGGCGTTCATAAGTCCGCGGCTAAAAGCCAGAATGGTTTTTTTATGGGGGACAATGATAATTCTATTTCTTGCCAAAGGGGGGGTCATTGTTATTAAACCATTGTGTGATGGCTGTTAGTCTAGTTGCTTTGTAATATAAGCTAATGTTTGGTACACCTGCTCCTCCTATAGATTTATGGCCGAACAAAGATTGTTTTGGGCATCTAGGTCGTTTTCCTTTCCATATGAATTGGGACATCATTTTGTCCAGTTTTGTTATGTATTTCTGGGTGATCATGATAGGTAGATTCCTAAAGAGATATAATATTTGGGGAAGGATATTCATTTTGAAGGCTGCTATCCTGCCACCCCAAGATAGCTCTACTTTCGCTATTCTGTTAAGTTCATTGGAAATTTTAGATATTAGGGGGGTCATATTAGCCTGGTTTAGGTGTGACACCTTGGGGGTTAGTCTTATGCCTAAGTATTGTAAATCTGTCGTACTTCATGGGAACGGGACTTTAGATTGGATGGCGAGTTTAGTCTCTCGGGGGATTCCTAGGTTTAATATTATGTATTTTGCTGCATTTACTTTGTAGTATGAGATACTACTGAATTGTTCTAGGATTTGATGTGTATGTGTTATAGATTGTAGTGGTTTTGTAAGCATTAGGATAATGTCATCTGCAAATATGTTTATTGTATGTTGTTGTTTCTTAAATTCAAAGCCTGTTATTAGTGGGTGTGTTTCTGCTAACGGTTCGATTATCAAATTAAAAATTGTTGGGGAAAGTGGGCAACCCTGCCTTGTTCCATTGGAGATCTCAAAGGGTTTGGAGATTGCTCCTGAGGTGTAGACCTGTGCAGATGGAAGAGTACAAGGAGGATATGGCTGATTTGATGTTTCCTGAGAACCCGAACTTTGTTAGTACCGCTGACATATAATGCCAGTATACCCTGTCGAACGCCTTCTCTGCATCCAGGGCAAGAAGCATAGAAGGCGTTCCAGTTTTTTCAGCATAGTGAATTACATTTATAACTCGTCTGGTGGCATCTGTCGTTTGACGTCCTGACACAAATCCTGATTGGTCTCTATTTATCAGTGAAGGTAGGATTTTCATGATTCTCTTAGCTAGTAGTTTAGCAAAGATTTTTACATCACTGTTTAGTAAAGATATTGGTCAAAAGTTGCTTGGAGTTGTAGGATCTTTCCCTGGCTTGGGAAGTGTGACCACATATGCTCTCAACATCTCTGGTGGTAGTGAGGAAGTATGTATGGCTTTAGTGAGGGTATCTAAGAGGTATGGATTTAGTTTGTCTTTAAATAGTTTGTAATATTCATTGGGGAGGCCGTCTGGGCCTGGGGATTTCCCATTGGGTAAAGAGTTTATAGTTCTTGATAGTTCAGTAATTGTGATGGGTTCGTTCAGAGATTGTAATTGTTCTTCGGTGATTTGGGGTAGGGAGAGTTTATCTAGGAAACTTTGAATGTCTGAAATTGAAGGTTGAGGGGTATCTGCATCTGCTTTTAAATTGTACAGAGACTCATAGTACGCAGCGAAATTGTCTGCTATCTCTTGGGGGTGGGTTATTTTACCTTTATGTGTGGGCTGGATTAAGAAATGTATTCTTTCCTTTGCCTGTTTGATTTTAATTCTGTTGGCAAGGTATTTTCCCATTTTGTTGGCCTGAGAATAGGGGGTAAGTTTAAGTTTGCGTAAGTGGCGGTCGTATTGTTCCAATAGGAGGTTTCTAAGGGAGTTTCTGAGGTTATGTAGTTTTTCTGCCGTTTTTGGGTTGGAAAGTTTTTTGTTTTGGGATTCTAATCTTCTAATATCATCCATTGTCTCTTCTACCTTTTTGTTATATTCTCTCTTCGCTCTCAAATTTTGTTGGATGCAAATACCCCTCATGTACGCCTTGTGTGCGTTCCAGACTGACCAGGGATCGGTCACAGATGGGCCATTGGTTTGAAAAAATTTGCGGAGATGTTGAGAGACATACTTACTGGTTTTGGGGTCTTGTAAAGTTTTGAGGTTACACCTCCATACATTTGCCCTTTCCTTCGGTCCCTGTTCCTCCAGTGAGAGCTGTACCACCGCATGGTCTGACCACGTGATGGTTCCCACACTGGACGAAGAGGACCTCTGGAGGAGCCACAAATCTGTCAAATACATGTCTATACGAGAGTAGGTTCTATGCCTAGATGAGTAAAATGAGTAATCTTTCTCCAATGCATGGTGTCATCTCCACACATCATACAGACCCTCTTTATGCAACAGGGGTCCCAGAGATGCTCCCCCCCCCTTATACCCGAGGGAGAGTCCATCTCTGGGTCTGCTGTTAAGTTAAAGTCCCCACATAACATTAAATGTCCTCTTTTCCGTTTGGATATTATTATCAGCAATCTGTGGAGGAATCGCAATTGGTGAGTGTTAGGTGCATACACCGTAACCAGAGTGAGTGGGATGTCATTTATTTCACATATCAAAATGAGGTATCTTCCCTGAATATATCTTACAACATCAATCATTTTGAATTTGAGAGAGTGTTTAAGAGCTATCATTACTCCTCTGTTTTTTTTTTGGACCATTTGCCAGGAATGTGTGAGGGTAGAGTTTGTGGGAGCATTGCGGGTGTTTCAGGTCTTGAAAGTCTGTTTCCTGTACACTGACTATGTCAGCATTAGCAGATATGGCTTCTTTCCAGAGAGAAAATCTCTTCGCCGGGTGATTTAACCCATTGGCGTTTATTGAGATGAATTTAATAGTCATTTGTTGGTGTTAAGGTTTGCTGTAAGTCAGAGTTGGTTACCTTGTGGGCCGGTGATGCGTGATCCGCTCTTTTCTGATTCAGGTTCTGTGTGGCGGCATCCTTTCCAGAGACTAGGGGCTGTAAACGGTCAAGAGAGAACTGAAAGTTAACATAAAAAAAGGACCTAAACATGGGTCCGGTAACAGAACTAACTGTCTTGTTGTTCTTGAGGGCCATAGGGTATGCACTACTCCATTGGCCAGGGATAGAATGTCGTCAGTTAATGTGGTTTTGGGTGGTCTGTGCCTCCTTCTGCTTGCTTGTGCTTGGCTGGTCTTTTGCGCGACACAATTTGCCATTCTTCTTCCAGTGGTGTGGGGTGGGTGGTTTGCGGTTGTATGGTATGTGCCATAGGGGGCAAGATTCCCCATCTCCTCAATGCACGAAGGCCTTCTTCTAGATTTGGGATCAGTGTTGTGGTACCATTGTGCGTAACTGACAGAGTAGCTGGATATTTCCAGCGGTGTGGGACATGGTGGTTTTGCAGTGCTTTGGTGATCGTTGCCTCTGCAGCGTGTATTTGGACAGATCAGGTAGCATTTGTAAGCCTGCGTATTCCCCTGGTAAGTCTGTAGCTCTCCTGAATGCTAATGTGATTAGTTCCTTTGATTTGTAGTAATGCATTCTGAGGATGACATCCCTGGGTACCTCTGAAGCTAAAAAGGACGGTTTAGGCAATCTGTGGATTCTGTCTATTAGCAACTCATTCGCAGAAAGTGATGGTACCACTTTTGACCGCAGCCTGTCTGGGTCTTGCAGGCACTTGTGCTGCTGATGAGGCGCTGACCGTCGCTGTCTATCCCGGGTGGCTTAGCGGGGCTCTCAGCTCATGCGGCCATATTCTCCGCTGGTCGCCACGCCCCAGTTTTGTGTTTACTTTTGATTGGGGGTGTCTGGGATGAGCCCAGCACCATATAGTGAGGTAACCTGTTCAGTTTAGTGAGCACACGCACTCAACATCTTTGGTCGACCACAGCGAGGCCTGTTCTGAGTGGAACCTGTCCTGTTAAACCACTGTATGTTCTTGGCCACTGTGCTACAGCTCAGTTTCAGGGTCTTGGCATTCTTCTTTTAGCCTAGGCTATCTTTATGTAGAGCAACACTTCTTTTTTTCAGATCCTCAGAGAGTTTTTTGCCATGAGGTGCCATGTTAAACTTTCAGTGACCAGTATGACAGAGTGAGAGCGATAACACCAAATTTAATACACCTGCTTCCCATTCACACCTGTTACCTTGTAACACTCGGGAGTGTAAAAGTCAGTATTCTCCTTTGCTGACTCTGTTAGTGTTATCTGCCAATAGCCCTTAGTTAGGTCTAGGGTTGTTATGTATCCGGCATCCCGCAACCTGTCCACACGTTTGTTGACCCGAGGCATCGGGTATGCATCAAACTTGGACACGCTATTCAGCTTTCTAAAGTCATTACAGAACCTGACAGTGCCATCGGGCTTTGGGACCAGCACTATGGGGCTCGACCAGTCACTGTGGGAGTCCTCTATCATGTCCAACTCTAGCATGTTCTTGATTTCCCACGCAACTGCCTCGCGCCTAGCCTCGGGTATTCTATAAGGCTTCACATTTCCACAAACACCTGGTTCCGTAATTATGTCATGCTGGATCACTGAGGTCAGTCCGGGTAAAGGGGAGAAAAAGTCTCTATTTTTACTTAGGAACACTTTAACGTAATTGTGTTGCACCACTGACAAGGGTTCTGTAATGGGAACGTCCGGGGCCATTGGTACCCTGTTCTTCTGAGGGGTTGGCATGGCCACTAACGTCTCTCTGTCCTTCCACAGTTTTAAGAGATTAACATGGTAGATTTGCTCTGGCTTACTCTTCCCTGGCTGGTAAAATTTGTACTTTACCTCCTCTAACCTTTCCATAATCTCAACAGGAATTTACTTTCAACAGTGTGGACTAGTACCAGTGCTCTGTCCCCGGGGTTGAAAGTTTGGATCTTGGCACCCCGATAATAAACCCTTCTCTGGGCCTCCTGGGCTCACTCCATATGTTCTCATACCAGGAGCAGGACCACTGTAGTTCAATCCTGCATCAAGGAGATATGCTCTGTGCTCTATGATGCTTCTATACGGGGTGACCTCTCCTTCCCATGTCTCTTTTGTTACATCTAGCAGCCCCCTGGGATGTCTACCATACAAGAGTTCAAATGGGGAATAACCCGTAGATGTCTGCGGAACCTTTCGTATGGCAAACATGAGATATGGTAGCAAAAATTCCCAATTTCTCCCATCTTTGTCGACCACCTTTTTCAACATACTTTTGAGTGTTTTATTAAATCTCTCCACAAGGCCATCCATTTGGGGGTGGTAGACAGAGGTGCGGAGATTTTATATAACTTGAACAGTTCCTTAGTAACTCTGGACATAAACGGGGTGCCCTGATCTGTTAAGACCTCTTTTGGGATTCCTACCCGACTAAACACCTGGACTAACTCCTTGGTGATAGTCTTAGCAGATGTATTCCGCAAGGGTATGGCTTCAGGATACCGTGTCGCATAATCCAGTATTACCAGAATTGGCTGGTGACCCTGGGCAAACTTTGCTACTGGTCCCACCAGATTCATGCTAGTTCTCTCAAAAGGCACTTCAATAATGGGTAGCGGGACCAGCGGGCATTGAAAATGGGGTGAGGGTGCAGAGAGTTGACAGGATTCACAATACTCTCTGACATCTGCATGCAACCCGGGCCAGAAGAAACTCTGGGTGATTCTCTCCCTGGTCTTCTCTATACCCAGATGTCCCCCCATTATATGACCATGGGCTAAGTCTAACACCATCCTGCCGTAGGGCTTGGGAAACACTCGTTGCTCTACCTCCTCCTGGTGTTTTATCACTTGGTACAACAAATTATTTATAAGAGCCATGTAGGGAAAATACATTGCCCAGCTGGGCTCAACAGGTTCCCCATCCACTGTTTTCGTTGGCTCTAGTGAGTGTGACATCTAGTAGTTGTTCTGTACAAAAATCCTCTCTCCTGACCTCTAAGTCAAGTGTCCCATTCTGTCCACTCTCACTATTAGAGTCAGACACATTCTCTTGTTTGTTAACCTCAAGCTGGGAGCTATCCTCCAGCTCCTCCAGCTCCCCAGCCATTGCAGGAAAAGGAAGAGGGTCTCTTCCTTCCTCGGTCCTGCCACCAATCTCCCCTTCCATTTGGCAAAAAGGGTCTGGTGAGAGTTCCTGCACTTCCCCAGCAAGGGGAGCTCTATCCTCCAGATTCACTGTGCCTTCCCATAACCTCCAAAAATAGGAAAAATCTCTCCCCACTAGGGCTTCATGAAGCAGTGAAGGTACCACCCCCACTGAATGTGTCACACTGCCTCAAGGGGAGTCAATCTCAACCACTGCAGTCTAGTAGTCCCAAGTGTCCCCATGGATGTAAATGACCCCGATAGTGCTAGGGTGTAACTTTGCAGAATTGACACAATTGCTTTTGACTAACGTCACCACACTACAAGAATCAAGCAGTGCAGTGACTGGCTTTCAATCAACAGAAATCACACACATTTGCTTTTCCATGCGACCCTGACATGATGCAGTACATGCGACCTGTGCAAAAAGAGATATGCATCTTTTCCTATAAGCATTATCACACTACATTGGTTCATCATTTAGGGGACAGTTTGCAGCAATAGGACCTAATGCATGGCAATGATAGCATTGTATGTGTTCAATACATAGTCCTCTAGACAGTCCACCAGACCTTCCTGACCTATTTGGCCAGTCTCTAGGTCTCGAGTCCACAGTCTCATTAGCTGAACCAGCCATCTTGTAAATCTTTCCCATGCCCTTGAACCCTGGAACAGTCTTACCAGATCCGCTGGGCGATTTTTCACCCTTCGATATATTGGAATGGGGCGCAGGCTGGTGCAACAAGTCCTCAGCAGCAGTGTATCTCTCCACAAGGTCCACGAGTTGGGTTGCGGTTTTAGGGGTCCCCATGACTGACCCACTTTCTCAAGGTAGGGGGAAGCGCACGCAGATAGAAGTCCATGACAACGCGCTCCACAATCTGAGGACCTTGCAAAGTCTCTGGCTGCAGCTACTTCCTGATGAGGTGGATCAGGTCGAACATCTGAGAGCGGGATGGCTTGTCAGCACGCTAGGAACACTGATGTACCCGTTGAGCCCGGACGGCCATGGTGACGCCCAGACATGCGAGAATCTCCATTTTTAATGTCTCATAGGCCTGGGCCTTGTCTGGTTCCAGGTCAAAGCAGGCCTTTTGGCAGAAAAGGGGCTAATAGTCCCACCCATTGGTCTTTTTGCCAACCTTCCCACACAGCGACTCTCTCGGAGGTGGTAAGTTATACTTCCACATCATCTGCTGGCGTCAGCTTCTGCAGGTAATAGCTGGCTTTGACCAATTTTTGTTCCGCTAATACAGGAGCTGTATATGCCTTCCTTAGTTCCAGCAGGGCCTCCTCAAACTGACGGCTCGTCTCCTGCTGAGCCGCAATGGCCTGCCGAGTTGCCTCCTGCTAAGCTGCCTACTGTGCTGCAGCGGCCTCTGTGACCTGCGGTTGGTTTCCCACTGAGCTGCAATGGCTTGCAGCAGGGCCTTCAATATTTCCTCCATTTTGAAAAGTTGCCCACTGAACTCCACCATGTGTGGGAGATTAGCTTGTGGGGATCACCTTTCCTTCAAAAAAGGCAGCGTGCAGGCACAACTTTCTTAAAAGTCTGGCGGGTTGCCAGGTTTATTAGCAAATGAAAAGATATAGAAAAAGTGCCACTAAGTATAATGCCTTTATTGGTAGCACATAAATTAAAAAGCACTTACATGAAAGTAAGAGATGTAAAGCTCCTAACAGATTAAATGTCCCCGTGGTCAGTCACTACCACTACTGTAGGCCGCATGTATTAAGCCGTGAGACCGCAATGAACGGTGGGACGGAAAACACAATGCATTTCAGAGCATGTGTGAACTCTGCATGGAGCATGCGCACTCCTTTCTCAAGTGTTGGGGGAAGAAAGGGAAGGAGGAGGAGTATATGTACTCACCATAGAGGACCGGAGCGATTGTCAGTTAACTATATTTTGGAAAAAAAACGCTATGCAATGTAAACAGGATCACTGTATAAAGTGCAAGAAAGCTACAGGGCAATATATAAGAGCTATATATCTATTTATAAAAATATATTATATTATAAGGGATATGTGAAACAACTATTTTTATGTATATGATTGAGGGGTAACAGGTACTAGACAAAGAAGTGGTAAATATGTAACTAAAGGAAGCAAGGAAAAAAAACATGCTGAAGAGCGGGAAGGGATAGCTGACTTTTGCACTGGACACACTCAAAATGAATATCAAAAAGAAAGAGGACATCCTTATTAAAACCAAATTAGGTAAATTCTGCAGAGATATAGAGGACTATCAGAAAAATAATATATTTTCATGAAAGCATGACAGAACTATACCACCTCTAATGTCCATCCCCCGTAACCAAGATCCTCATACTTCCATCTCATATATGCATACGGGAGCTAAGAGTAGACAGCAACCAATACATAAGGCTAATCAACCCATTAAGTACAATCTCCACAATAACCGGATAAGTTCATCCAAATCTGTTGCACCCAGACCTTTCAAGAAACCTTCACGGCAGAACAAGGATCCCCCCGTCATCTTCTGGTTGTGTGGTCTTCTCACCGCACTACCAATAATACTTTACCCATCTCGTCTGTTATGTTATCAGAGCAAAATCCCCAGTCATTATCTTCAGTGCCAGGTTATTTCACGCCATCCATAATCCACGGCCCATCACCATCTGTGACAGGCTCTCTAGTGGTCGAAGCTTCCACTGCCCTGTCTAAGGATGATAATATCACTGCTCTTCCCTCTACTAGCACCACAAGTATTGTTATTGGAGAGTTTCAGGGTCGTGAAATATCCTTGGATTCCATTTCACTTTCTTTTTAGAGGGGGAGCTTGAAGAACAAACACAAACTAAAATGACAATACACAGACGAGGATGCAGAGGTGGACACCGAATGCATAGAAACCAGCATCAAACTGCGGAAACTGTAAAAATATTCAACATATTCTCTCACGAGTTGTCTCCTGAGGACATTCCCTTACTGAGCAGAGGCCTCATTTTCGCCCCTACCACACAACCCATTTCTTTTTCACTATTCAAGGACCTTAACAAATTCCTCAGGAACTTGACCTTATGGCCTCATACACATGGACATTTCTTAAAAAATAAACAAAACATCGGGCCCAACGTCAAGGAAAAAAAATCGGCGTTTTTCGGCGTTATACATTGCCGTTAGTGAGCGTCGGTGTCAATAGACATTTTTTTCTTAAAAATCATCCCTCTGCTATTTTTCAACCTAAAAACTCCGGCGTGAAAAAACGCGATTAACTCCAGTACGGCATTAGTGAGCGTTTTGCGGCGTCGGCGTCAAAAAACATTACAGCCTCAGAACGCGCTGGCCGTTTGTTCTAGTTTCAGCTCACTAACGCTGACGCCATCTACAGCTCAAAAACGTCTGCGTTTTTATGGGGCCATTGACTAACATGAAGAGCTGCAAAAAACGCCAGAAAATGCCGGCGTCAAAAAAACGTCCGTGTGTATGAGGCCTAAAAAGACACTTTTATATACAAGCCAAAAAAGATCTAGCATCTAGTGTAGATAACCCAGTACATCTATGGAATCCCAGACAGATGATTCAACCCTGAATGACATTTTAGGCAGTCCCATTAGTGTCTATGACTCATACTCAGAATTTATTGGCATGGATCTGGATCTAGATATGGAACTGTTTACCCAATACCTCCAAACCTCACCTACCATTGAGCATACTTCCTTTAACCTAATTCTCTAAAAAGTAGTGGTAGCGACTGACCCCGGGGACATTTAATCTATGAGGAGCTTTACATATCTTACTTTCATGTAAGTGCTTTTTTATTTACAGTATCTCACAAAAGTGAGTACTTCCTCACATTTTTGTAAATATATTTTATTTATTTTATTTTGTTATATCTTTTATTATATATTGCATATAGTATGCAATAGTATGCAAAGCAAGGTTATTTTTTTCTTGATATATTGAATATTAGTATTATGTTGCCTTTTCCACCTCAGATAGAGATCGTCTCTTTTTCATATGCATAGCATTTCATTATTTTTAAGGATAAAATAACTTATGCACTACACCGTGTACAATATGTAGGTGCCAAAAGAAAAAATAAACCTTAATTAAAGTGAAGGGATAACAGAAACAAATGTGAACGAAGAATCCTGGACAATGATGTCCAAAAAATAAAAAATAAGTTATATATATATATATATATATATATATATATATATATATATATATATATATATACACACACACAGTATCTCACATAAGTAAGTACACCCTCACATTTTTGTAAATATGTTATTATATCTTTTTATATGACAACACAACACCCCTCAAAATAACTCAACACACTGCCATTGATGCTTAAACCACTGGAAACAAAAGTGAATACACCCCTAAGTGAAAATGTCCAAATTGGGCCCAATTAGTCATTTTCCCTCCCCGGTGTCATGTGAATCGTTAGTGTTACAAGGTCTCAGGTGTAAATGAGGAGCAGGTGTGTTAAATTTGGTGTTATCGCTCTCACTCTCTCATACTGGTCACTGGAAGTTCAACATAGCACCTCATGACAAAAAACTCTCTGAGGATCTGAAAAAAAGAATTGTTGCTCTACATAAATATGGCCTAGGAAGATTGCCAAGACCCTGAAACTGAGATGCAGCATGGTGGCCAAGACCATACAGTGGTTTAACAGGACAGGTTCCACTGAGAACAGGCCTCACCATGGTCGACCAAAGAAGTTGAGTGCAAGTGCTCAGCACCATATCCAGAGGTTGTCCTTGGGAAATGGACGTATGAGTGCTGACAGCATTGCTGCAGAGGTTGAAGGGGTGGGGGGGTCAGCCTGTCAGTGCTCAGACCATATGCCACACACTGCATCAAATCACATGGCTGTCATCCCAGAATGAAGCCTCTTCTAAAGATGATGCACAAGAAAGCCTGCAAACTGTTTGCTGAAGACAGGAAGACTAAGGGCATGGATTACTGGAACCATGTCCTGTGTTCTGATGAGACCAAGATAAACTTATTTGGTTAAAATGTTGTCAAACAGAGTGTGCATGTGCAGAGCACCTGGATGGTCGCATAGACAGGAGCTCTGCACCCCGTCAGTCATCGGCACCCCTGGCTCTCCGTTGCGCATCGCAGGACGGACCACGGAGAAGCCCCAACACCCATCATGACCCCAGGCTCCCGCAGGACTCACTGGACGCAACCCAGCGAAGAGACTTGAGTCTCCCGGCTTCTCCATATACAGGAGGGGGTGTACCAACATGGCCGCGACCTATGCTATGAGCAGGGCACGGTAGTCCTCTCTCCTCAGCTCCCTGGAACAAGGGTGCTTATAATACTACCATCTCCCAACCCATCCCAGGCTCTAATTGCTACCCACAGTAACTGCTGAGAGGACCATTATGGCCACCTGAGCGGCCTAACAGTGAGCAACATGAGGACAGGCAAGCACATGAAAAAGGAATTTTAAGGGACAGCTAAACACATTAGAACTCCAGGGAGAAGTGAGCAAAACAAACTCAAGCTCTAGGGTCCTACCTATTACCAAGCATCAGCATACCCCCTCCACACGGTCTGAGAGAAAGGCAGAGGAACGGGCTCCTTAGAAAATACTTTCTTAAATCCATAAGGGGACATAACCCCATGGGCAGTGGTTCCCCCAGACGGCCCCAAACCCACAGCGAATGCAGAATTCGCAAGCCAGAAGATCCCTCTCTCAGCTGTTTGCAGAGGCATCACAATCCACTCCTCCCGATATGGCCACCTCAGGGGCTTACTCACAAGCCAAGGTTCAGGAGACCCATGTGGAGCACAGGCCTGTTTTAGCACCAGCCACCCTCACTCTTACACTGGGCCTTAACATCACCTCGCATCTCCCCACCTCAGCTTCTCCAGCCTCCACGGAGTCCAGCCTCCATGGAGTTCGTCCTCCGCTACACAATGGAGGATATTCCAGTAACACCGGCAGGCCACCTATCTATTCCACCTGAGACCCCTAGCCTCAGTCCGCTAACCCAAGATCCACCACTTAACACAGCAGATTTGTTTCTCAAATTCTCAAACTTGCTGGAAAGAGGCCTGCAAATACAGCCGCAAAAATTACAGGGGACATTAAAGCAGATTTCCACAATCTAGGCTCTAGAATGGAAGCAATCGAACAAAAACTGGACATGACCGTCTCCAAAACTCTTCCCAGATCCAAATTCTGCAAGAACAACTGGACACCGCCTTATAAAGAATCAACAATCTCGAAAACAGATTGAGACGTCACAACTTCAGAATAAGAGGCCTTCCGGAATCCTTCAAAGAAATCACACCAGCTGTCCAGGATCTGATTCAATCAGTGATTCCCAATATACCGAAACATAGGCTAGAGCTGAACAGGGCTCATAGAGCCCTAGGCCCCCCCAGAAAGGACGGTTCCCCCAGGGACGTAATAGTAAAACCACATTTTTACAACATTAATGAAGAGCTAATGAGAGCATTGAGGTCCTAAACCAACATCTCATGCATGGGGCACCAAATCCAGATATCTTGTCACCTACTACGATTCAAAAGAGGAGAGTCCTCAAACCACTTTTGCAAGTCCTCCAACAAAAAGATCTTAAGTATTGGTGGGCGTTCGGTGTCAAATTTATCCACAAAGGAAAAACATTCTCATTCTCAAGTTTACTGGAGGGGGAAAAAATTATTTTAACCACTTGCCGACCGCCAACCGCAGGTTGACGGCGACAGAGTGGCTCTCCCAGGTAAAACGCCGTCATCTGACGGCGGCTGCCAGATCGCGCACTGTGAGCGTGCGCGCGCTGCCGGAGGCATGCCCGCGCGCTCACTGTGTCCGGGGAGGGCCAGGGAGCGGGTGCCGCGGACTCGATCTCCGCCGGCTACCCACGATGCCCCCCCGGAGTGAAAGAACGGAGGTCAGTGTAAGTAAACACAGACCTCCGTTCTGTGAGGGGGGAAGGGCTGTGATCACAGCCTTCCTCTACATGGAAGCTGTGATCACTTCCCTTCCCCAGTCAGGGCAGCCCAAACACAGTTAGAACACGCCCAGGGAACACAGTTAACCGTTAGAGCGGCCCCTGCAGGTTAACCCCTTCAATGCCAATGGCATTTACACAGTAATCAGTGCATTTTTATAGCACTGATCGCTGTATAAATGCCAATGGTCCCAAAAAAGTGTCAAAATGTTACGACATGCCCGTTGCAATATCGCAGTACCACTAAAAATCGCAGATCGCCGCCATTACTAGTAAAAAAATTAAAAAAAAATAAAAACCCCAGAAATGAATTCTCATCATCCGTAAACACGGCAACTTTTGAGCAAACCAATCAATAAACGGCGATTGCAATTTTTTTATCACAAATATGAGGAAGAATATAAATCGGCCAAAACCGATGAAAAAAAAATGTTTTTTTATATTTTTTTTTGGATTTGTATTTTAGCAAAAAGTAGGAAATGTGTGTTTTTTTGAAAAATTGTCGCTCTTCTTTTGTTTATAGCGGCGATCAGAAATGATGCAGCGGTGATCAAATACCACCAAAAGAAAGCTCTATTTGTGGGAAAAAAAGGACGCAAATTTCGTTCGGGTGTAACGTCGCACGATCGCGCAATTTTCAGTTAAAGCAACGCAGTGCCGAATCGCAAACTGATTATTCAAAAAGCCCCAATGGATATCACTGACCCAGCAGGAGCCCACGCGAAGAGACCCCTCCTGCAAGTCCTGTTTCCCCACTCTGGACCAAGTCGCAGAGCAAGAAACCTAAAGACTCTAAACCGCCATGATTCCTCCTCTTGGTCTCATGAAGGCTCATCTTTATCGGTTGGATGCTTGATTTCCCAAGATCAGGGGAAAGAACTTTTATGGACTCATGTCTTAGCTTAAAAGTTTTTTTTTTTTTTTTTAGTTCTTCTCCTTGGTTCCATATTACTCGGACCCCCTTTGATTTGTTTTAATCATAGAGCTTCCCTTTCGACCCGGATCGGTTGAGGACCATTATAGTATAACTCTTGCCCCATTAATGGCGTTTCAATTTACAAATCCTCACAATCTAAGGGAATGAGGTGGTACCCATGTACTTAGAGCTTTACACATTATCAACTAGCACAGGCCGATGGGTACTCCGTCATCTCTTTTCGATAGCTCTATCCTAGTAGAAGTTTTAGTTTTTCTTGAGCCAGGGAACGCCCTGACTGGAAGGGCTCCCTTCGCCTCCACTTACCCCCAGGTTTTCCACGGAACTCATTGGGTTAAGTTGTCTGCCCAGGTTGGAGCAGACAGTTTCCCAGACCATACAATCAAGTATGGCAGTCATCCCTCTTAGGAGGGTAGGGATCGTGGGTCAGAGAGGTTTCTTCACCCCTCGGACACCACCCCCACTAGTATCAGTTAGGATTAACGATTTCAGTTTTTGTATTCTCTTCTTCACCTCTTACTTTCCCCTTTTCTCCTATCTATTGGGACACCTAACTTTCACCCTTGCCTTTGCTGCTCGCAGGTGTGCTGATCTCGAGTCTTGGTTCCCGGATGCTCAAGAGCCTCCCACTTCAGCGATGGAGGACACAAAGTTTGAGGTGAGTGATGATGTAGTCATGTGCATTGTTTCCCTAATGCTCCATGGCAACTGATATCCAGAGATTCCTCAAAATAGCCACACATAATGCTCAGGGCCTCAATTCCCCTATAAAGAAGAGCAAAGTCTTTGATCATTATAAATTCCTCAAACTAGATGTGGTAATGATTCAGGAGACCCATTTTCCATCAGGGTACAGCCCCAACTTCCTGCATGCTCACTACCCTCTCTTCTATTTAGCCAAGGCGGAAACGAAAACTAAAGGGGTGGCAATTTTGTTTTCCTCGAAGTGCAGCTTTCCTCTTCACAATGATTAGAGACCCAGGGGGAAGGTTTATCCTAATTAAGGGAACTATTGAGGGAATCCTGTACACATTTATTTCTTACTATGCCCCACACAAAGCCCAGGTAAACTTTTTCAAAACCCTTTTTGATTCTATCCAACCCAACTCAGAAGGCAGGATCATTCTGGATGGAGACTCCAACATCCCTTTTGATCAGGGACAGGATAAATCTAGATCTCTGGGTGACCAATTAACGCGTCCATCCAAAGCGAGTCTTAAACTGGCCAAACTGATCCACACACTTAATGATAGATTGTAGGAGAGAGCTCAATCCAACCAAGAGAGATTTCACTCACTATTCTGCCCCTCATGACTCATACGTGCAAATTGACCACTTGTTAGTCCAGACTAATACGATACCCCTAGTAGTCATATCTCAGATAAGGGATACAGTCCTTTCTGATCACTCCATAGTGTTGTTAAAATTCACTCAGACCCTCACTATGTGAGAGAGGCCCACTGGAGATGAAATGAATCGTTGCACTCCGACCCTGTTAAGGTCACTGAAATCAACAAAGCCCTCAAGGAATATTTCCTTCTTAATAATGTAGAGGATACCTCAGCAGAAACTATCTGGGCGGCCCATAAAGCCTTCATTAGAGGCAAACTAATGCAAATGTCCTCACAAATTAAAAAGGAGAGAGAGGCGGATCTAGTTCGACTCGAAAAGCCCTATCTATCTCTCCAAGTGTTGCATAAGAGAATTCCCACAAAAGCCCTTACAGACCAATTAATTAAAGCCATATTAGAACTTAATATGGCCTTTAGAGTTGAGCGGACACCTGGATGTTCGGGTTTTTGTGGAAAAGTTCGGGTTCGGGTTCAGTCCGAACTTGACCCCGGACCCAGAACCCCATTGAAATCAATTGGGACCCGAACTTGTGGGCACAAAAATGGCTGTAAAAAAGTCCTGGAAAGTGCTAGAGGGCTGCAAAAGGAAGAAAGGTGGGGGTAAGAGTAGGACAAGTGCCCTACAAAGAAATGGGGATAGGGAAATAACAATAATCTGTCCCTTACAGCAACAACAGGAACCTGACCCTATAGAACTAGGAGACGATTTTAGAACAATAATCTGTCCCTTACAGCACAAGCAGGAACCTCTCCCTATAGCAGTTTGATATGATTTTAGAACAATAATCTGTACCTTACAGCAACAGCAGGAACCTCTCTCTATAGCAGTTTGATATGATTTTAGAACAATAATCTGTTGTTTACAGCAACAGCAGGAACCTCTCCCTATAGCAGTTTGATATGATTTTAGAACAATAATCTGTCCCTTACAGCACCAGCAGGAACCTCTCCCTATAGCAGTTTGATATGATTTTAGAACAATAATCTGTCCCTTACAACACCAGCAGGAATCTCTCCCTATAGCAGTTTGATATGATTTTAGAACAATAATCTGTCCCTTACAGCACCAGCAGGAACCTGACCCTATAGCAGTAGGAGATGATTTTAGAACAATAACCTGTCCCTTACAGTAACAGCAGGAACCTGACCCTATAGCAGTAGGCAATGATTTTAGAACAATAATCTGTCCCTTACAGCAACAGCAGGAACCTGACCCTATAGAACTAGGAG
>BLSH010313471.1:0-22127 GCA_018402905.1 Glandirana rugosa
TAAAATCATCTCATACTGCTATAGGGAGAGGTTCCTGCTGCTGGTGTGAGGGACAGATTACTGTTCTAAAATCATCTCATACTGCTATAGGGAGAGGTTCCTGCTGCTGGTCTGAGGGACAGATTATTGTTCTAAAATCATCTCATAGTGCTATAGGGAGAGGTTCCTGCTTCTGCTGTGAGGGACAGATTACTGTTCTAAAATCAACTCATAGTGCTATAGGGAGAGGTTCCTGCTGCTGCTGTGAGGGACAGATTACTCTTCTAAAATCATCTCATACTGGTATAGGGAGAGGTTCCTGCTGCGGGTGTGCGGGAGCCATTATTGTTCTAAAATCATCTCATACTGGTATAGGGAGAGGTTCCTGCTGCTGGTGTGAGGGACAGATTATTGTTGTAAAATCATTTCATACTGCTATAGGGAGAGGTTCCTGCTGCTGCCATGAGGGATAGATTATTGTTCCAAAATCATCTCATACTGGTGTAGGGAGAGGTTCCTGCTGCTGGTGTGAGTGGTGCATTTCTTGCACAAAAATAAAAAGTGTGTCTACGTTGCTGTTTTCAAAAAAAAAAGAATAATAATTTCTTATTCTTTTTTTCTTATTATTAATAAATAGTGCTACATAGTACATTTTCGTCCAGAATGAGGAGGGTCGTGGTTGTGGTGCTGCTGGTGTTGGTGGTGTTCGTGAAGTTCCTGTTGCAAGGAGAGGACATGGTCGATTTGTGTCAGCTACACGCACAAGTGAAACACCTTCCTCTGGTGTTAGTAGCCGACAGAACCTTCAATGTTCTATGGTAGGCCCGAATGCCACTCAACGAATGCTGAGGCCAGAAGAAGTACAGGCACTAGAGATTGGGTGGCTGACAATGCCTTCAGTTCCTTCCCATTGTTTCCCACCCGGTCCCTCGATGAAAGCGCAGAGTTGGCACCTGAACCCCATGGCCATCTGTCTTTCTCCACAGCCTCTTGTAAATCAGCCAAGCAGTCTGAGCCCCAAGTCATGCAGCAGTCTCTTATGCTTTTTGATGACTCTGCTGGTGTACTTTCCGTGGGCCATCCACCTAGCCCTGCCCCAGAAGTGGAAGACATTGAGTGCACCGATGCCCAACCACTTCTGTTGCAGGATGAGGACATGGAAACACCACCACAGCACGTCTCTGATGATGACGAAACACAGGTGCCAACTGCTGCGGCTTTCTACAGTGTGCAGACTGACAAGGAGGGCAGTGGTAAAGGGTGGGTGGAAGATGATGTGGAGGATGATGAGGTCCTAGACCCCACATGGAATGAAGGTCATGCGAGTGACGTGTGCAGTTTGGAGGAAGAGGTGGTGGTCGCACAGAGGCACCAGCACAGCAAAGTAAGAAGCGGGTTGCAAAAGCGGAGTGACTGTTCCCTAGACAGTATGCCTGCTACTACCCACCGCACCCAGGGACCTAGCACACCAAAGGCAGCTCAAAGGCGTTTCCCGGCGTGGCAGTTCTTCAGACAATGTGCTGACGACAAGACACGAGTAGTTTGCACGCTGTGCAATGAGAGCCTGAAGCAAGGCATAAATGTTCTAAACCTGGGCACAACCTGCATGACCAGGCATCTAAATTCAAAGCACGAGCTGCAGTGGAATAATTACCTCAAAATCCAAGAAAGGTCTCGGCCTCCTCCTGCTTCCTCTTCTGCTGCTGCCTCGGCCTCTTCCTCCACCTCTACAGTGCTAGTGTCACCTGCCACCCAGCAAACAGATGATGTGACAGCAACGCCACCATGTCCGACACCGTCCCCAAGCATTTCCACATGGTCCCATGGAAGCTTACAGCGCTCTATCTCCCAAACACTGGAGACAAAGAGGAAGTACCCACCCACAATCCCTGGCCCTGAATGCCAGCATTTCCAAATTCTTGGCCTTTGAAATGCTGTCATTCCGTCTGATGGACACGGACAGTTTTAAAAACCTGATGGCGGTGGCTGTCCCACAGAACGTGGTTCCCAGCCGCCACTACTTTTCCAGGCGAGCCATCCCTTCCATGCACAAACAAGTCGGGGAGGAGATCAAGTGTGCACTGCGCAAACGCCATCTGTGGCAAGGTCCACATAACCACTGATACGTGGACCAGTAAGCATGGACAGGGACGCTCAACTCGCTAACTGCACACTAGGCAAATGTAGTGGCGGGTGGGCCTGAGGCGGCTAGCCATTTGGCGCATGTCCTTTCGCCACCGAGGATTGCGGGGCATTTCTCTTTGCCTCCTGTTGCCGCCTCCTCCTACTCCACTTTCTCCTCCTCTACCACCTCCTCATCCGCTCAGCGTAACACCTTCACCATCAACTTCAGCACATCCAGGGGGAAACGACAGCAGGCTGTTTAAAACTGATATGTTTGGGGGATAAAACCCACACTGCGCAGCAGTTGTGGACGGGCATTGAACAACAGACCGATGAGTGGTTGTTGCCACTGAGCCTCAAGCCCGGCCTGGTGGTGTACGATAATGGGCGAAATCTCGTAACAGCTCTGGGCCTACCCGGTTTGATGCACATACCTTGCCTGGCGCATGTGCTGAATTTGGTGGTGCAAAAATTTCTAAAAAACTACCCAGATATGTCAGAGCTGCTGCAGAAAGTGCGGGCTGTCTGTACGCGCTTTTGGCGTTCTCACCCTGCTGCTGCTCGCCTGTTTTGAGTACTCCACCAACATGGCCAGTGCCGATGATGCTGTTCTCAGCGTTACTATCACACTTCTATGTCTCCTTGAAAAAACACTTCGGGCGATGATGGAAGAGGATGTGGCACAGGAGGAAGTGGAGGAGGAAGAGGGGAAATTTCCATGGTTATCAGGCCAGTCATTCACAAGTTGCTCGGCGGGTGGGTTCCTGCACCAGCATAGGCCAGGTAAAAAATTTTCAAGCCAAGGCACAGTTCTGGAGGATGAAGAGGACAAGGATGATGAGGAGGAGGAGAAGGAGGAACCGTGTTCACAGCAGGGTGGCACCCAACGCAGCTCGTGGGCATCACTGGAGCTTGGCTGGGGGGATACGGAGGACATAAATCATACACCTCCCACAGAGGACAGCTTGTCTTTGCCTCTGGGCAGCCTGGCACACATGAGCGACTACATGCTGCAGTGCCTGCTCAACGACAACCGAGTTGCCCACATTTTAACTTGTGCTGTTTAATGGGTGGCCACCCTGCTGGATCCCCGTTACAAGGACAACGTGCCGTCCTTAATTCCCTCACTGGAGCATGATCGAAAGATGCGCGACTACCAGCGCACACTGGTAGACCCGCTGCTGAGGGCATTCCCAAATGACACCGGGGGGCTCAGTGGAAGCACAAGGCGAAGGCAGAGGAGGAGGAGTAAGAGGTTAAGAAGGCAGGGTTAGCATGGCCGAAATGTGGAAAAGCTTTGTCAGCAGCCCGCCCCAACAAACAGCACCACCAGTTGATAGGCAACGTCTTAGCAGGAGGCAGCATTTCAGCAACATGGTGGAACAGTATGTGTGCACATGCCTACAAGTGCTGACTGATGGGTCTGCCCCATTCAACTTCTGGGTCTCCAAATTGGGCACATGGCCTGAGCTTGCCCCTTTTGCCTTGGAGGTGCTGGCCTGCCCTGCAGCCAGTGTATTGTCTGAACGTGTGTTTAGCATGGCAGGGGGTGTTATCACAGACAAGCGCAGCCGCCTATCTACAGCCAACGTGGACAAGCTAACCTTTATTAAAATGAACCAGGCATGGATCCCACAAGACTTGTCTGTAGCTTGTACAGAATAGACATTTAGACCGGCCTCACACAGCCATTGGTATACTTGTTTTTTTTTAATATGTCTCAATATTTTGGGGGCTACCCCAATTAGAAAAACAAAAAAAAAAAAAACGTAAAACCGTGTTGGCTACCTCCTCCTCCTCCACAGCCACTTCCACCTATACCGCCATGGTCACAACCTCCTGGCTCCTACTCCACATCCACCTCCTCCTCCAATTTTTATTCTTTTATGTGATTTTAAGTTATTTCCCTATCCACATTTGTTCGCAGGGCACTTGTCCTACTCTTACCCCCATGTTGCTTCCTTTTGCAGCCCTCTAGCCCATTCCAGGACTTTTTTACAGACATTTTTGTGCCCAAAAGTTCGGGTCACCATTGACTTCAATGGGGTTTGGGGTCCAGGGTCAAGTTCGGGTTAAGTTCGGTGCCGAACCCGAACTTTTCGCAAAGTTCGGCCGAACCCGCCGAACCCGAACATCCAGGTGTCCACTCAACTCTAGTTATTTGTATGGTATATTTATGGAGCAAGACAAATTGAAATCCCATTTGAACATTACTTTTAAATTAGTTAATGGCATTTCAGATGCATCAAAATAAAAGGTGTTCAATGTTCAAAGGTTGTTTTGTAAAATGTAGCGACAGTCTGAGCAGAAAAGCCTGTCCCCTGCCAGCAGCTGCAGAATGGGACCCTCTGGTCTCTGGACAGAAGCAGTGGTCCTTTTGCAGAGGTCCCACTTGCCTTCTGCTGAGTCAGAACTAGGGCTCTCTAGAAGCATGTTGGACCTCTACAATAAGACAACTGCTTCCAAACAAAGAGCAAGGTTCCTTCTCTTCAGCATGCCTGCACGGGACAGGCTTTTCTACTCAGGCTGGGACTGATTCTTTATGATAAACAAACTGTAAGACTTTGCACACCTTTTATTTTCATGCACCTAGAATGCATGTAGCTGATTTAACATGACCCAGTTTCCTAGGTCCGGCAGTCAAATAGAACTTGGAGATACTGATAGATTTGGACATCACTAGTCATTTTTATACCTTGAGTTGAAGACACCAAGGGATAGAAATATTAAGGTTTGTTACATACTTTAGGTGCTTTTTAGGCATATGGCACATGGGAGCATCTAGCTGCTGTTCCTTCGTCCTGGAATTTTAGTGCATCTGGGAGGCACAGGTGCAGCGTCCAGTCCCGCAGCCTGCTCCAAGTCCAGGATAGGCTGAAATATTCTGTGCCTGGATTTGGCTGAACACTGTACGAGAGGTATTCATGTTTAGGACCCTATGTATGCAGGGACAAATGCCTGGAATGCAGGCATCAGTGGTAGATGCTGCACCTGTGCCTCCTAGGCACACTAAAACGCTGGGATGTACACTCAGCAGTTATACACTCCCATGTGCATGGAGTCTTAAAATTGACAAATGTTTATTTTCTGACCTTGGCTATAAATATTTTGTGTTGTCTTGCCACATATGAAAACTAATATTATTTACAATTTTTTTAGGAGCTGGAAGTACAGTGTATTTCTCCATTGGAGAACTTCACAGATATTACCATAGAGGCTGCAGTGAGATCAATTGACTTAGATCTAGTGCAAGAAGACAGCAAGGGCAAAGTTTGGGGCTGCCACCTGTCCCCAGGTAAGTCCTTGTACACAGCAAGTGATTTGTGTTCCTCCCTTTCTTCATTAGAAATTTTTAAAAAGTAATCATGCTGGGAAAATTTAACTAGGCAATCCCAAAACAAATTTTGAATGCCCTACTAACAATAATTTCAGGACCTCCATACAATGCCTCCAGTGATATATGGGGCACAGTGTTTACATCTTCCATTGCTGGTATGCATGTAATGGCCCAGGTGTTAATGCTAGGGACAGGTGGGTTATGGCCTCGGGTTGTTTAGGGAACTTCTAGCAATAAACAGTCTTGAATTGAGAGAAGTTCCATAAACAGTTCAATATTAAATGGAACATTTCCCTGCATGTAGAAGAGATGTGAAACCTGCACATACAGTATATCCACTGCTCCAGTAGGGTATTCGTGCGTAAGGGTAAAGTTCTGGAGCCTTTGAGGTATAGCACCCTCTAGGTTGCTAGATGGATGCAAATGGGTTTTTCAGCAGAGTAGGTAAATATAGGCAGGCCTAGCTGGTGGCTAGGCCTGTTTGTTTTGATCTGGGTTGGGATTGACTCAGTGTAGAGCTGGTGACTCACAGGCAGCATCACTGGAACTTTCCACTTTCTAGAATATTCTAGTGTCTTTTAGAAAGGCAAGAGGAGTAGAGAGGTGGAGCTGTCTGGGGTATTCTAAGGAGCCCTGACCAATAGGGATGGGCCAAACGAACCCCTGTTAGGTTCGCACCAGAAATTTCAAACATCCCGAAAGTTCGGACCCGAACAACGAACCCCATTGAAGTCAATGGGACCCAAACCTCAAAAATCAAAAGTGCCCATTTTGAATATATGCAAGTAATTGGGCATACAATGGTCCTAGGGGTCCGGGTCCTGCCCTAGGGGACATGTATCAATGAAAAAAAAAGTTTGTAAAAAACATCATTTTTAAAGGAGCAGTGATCTTAATAATGCTTAAAGTGAAAAAAAATGAAATATTCCTTTAAAAATTGTGCCTGGGGGGTCCACTTAGTCTTCCTGCAAAATGACATTTCCAAAGGAAAAACTGTCATTTTAAACCACTTGCGGCTGTAATGTATTGGGTTTTAAGGGGAACCCCGCGCCAAAAAAAAAAAAAAAATTGACGTGGGGCCCCCCTGAAATCCAAAGCAGATGCTTATCTGAGCATGCCCTCAAAATGGGGAGTATGGGTGCTTTGGGGCAGGTAGGGCTCTGCACCCCCCACCCCAAAGCATCTTGTCCCTATGTTGATGGGGACAAGAGCCTCTTCCCCACAACTCTGGTCTGTGGTTGTGGGGGTCTGTGGGCAGGGGGCTTATCGGAATCTGGAAGCCCCTTTAATAAGGGGGCCCCCAGATCCCACCCCCCCTGGTGAATTAGTATCGGGTACATCGTACCGCTACTATTTCACCAAAAAGTGTAAAAAAAAGAAAAAACCACAGGAGAGAATTAGGGACAAGTCCTTTATTAAAAAATAAAAATAAGTGTCCCGCGTTGTAATCCATTGTCAATCACAGCGAGCGACGGTTTCGAAAAAAAAAGAAAAAGCCGCAACAGCTTCTCCTTCATGGGAGGGCTCCCGCCGTCTGCTCACTGTTTGTTTTGACAGTTTATTTATATGGAAGGGCGGGGCCATCCGGTGACGTAAGCGCGTGACCAGGTAGCCCCGCCCTGCCATATAAATAAACTGTCAAAACAAACAGTGAGCAGACGGCGGGAGCCCTCCCATGAAGGAGAAGAGACTGTCTGACGCACAATGCATTATGGGACACCCCACGGCAGCAATGTCGCCCCATAATGTTGTAGGTCATTCGGGGGGTGAACAAACGGTCGAACGTCCCATTTGTTCAGCTTTCCCCCGAACGTCCGAACATCAAAAGTTTGGCCCTAACTAATGCTAGGGCTGAACCGTTCGCCCATCTCTACTGACCAATCCCCAACTTGGATTGGCAGGGGGCAGGCCTCCTTAAATACCTAGGGTCAGCCCAGCTGGTGAGAAGTTGGAGATGGAGTGCTAGGCTGTCGGGGTCTTTGAGGTTGCTCCCCAGTCTGGGAGGGTGACCTTGGACCTGAGCTTGGGTGTGGACAGGACCCTCTAAGAACACGTGGAGGTGTCCTGGACTGAAGGCATGGTAGCAAGGAGAAGACAGCTGGAGAGAGCACTGCCAGGCAAGTCTCCAGGAAGAAAAACCAGGTCTCAGCCAGGAGGGCTGGTCAGTGATGCACAGTCAGGAAGACTGGGGAGCCATGCTTGAGAGGACTGGGAGAGTGCAGTCTGGGATGGGTGCAGAACCAGAAGAGAGGACTGGGGAGGCACGCCTGAGAGGACTGGGAGAGCGCAGTATGGGATGGGTGCAGAACAAGAAGAGCGGACTGTGGAAGCATGGGCAGAGGAGAGAGGCAGCTGCAGCCAGGAGGACTTGCAGGGCCTGAAGAGTGTGGACTTTGCAGCTGGTTCTGGTCAGGAATGGGTGGTAGCCTGGTGGAGTAGGGTCTGTCTTCTTGGCAGTGGTGAGAAAGTTTCCCATGGGTGCATGCACCTGGTAACTTGGGCCCCCCATGTCTTATGGGCCTCGGGTGTTTGGTGGGTCCCCCCGCCCCCCATGCAGACTGAGCCTGAAACCACTGGAAACTGAGTAGTTTCTAACTTGACCCAGGGGCCAAGAAGATTGAAGAACCTGATAAAGTAGTGAAATGGAGAGATGGGTACCAGAGTCTCAGACTCACCATCAGGGGGTGTTTCTCCAATACAGCAGAATGAAAGAACACAGGGTAATTTTTGCTGCAGATGCTCAAATTTAGTATACCTGATATTTTCCAAAATTTAAAAAAAAAATGTAACATGCTCTAAGGGACTGAAGTTGGGTCAATGGGTCAAACCCTCTCCAGTAAATGTCATACTAGTTTCACAATGAACAGCCCATTTTTGCAGCAGGGCCACAGCATAAATTATGGTACTGCAAATCACAGAAAGAGAGGCTGGAATGGAAATGCATATTCACAGAAAAAAAAATCTAAACTCTAGAATGGGGTCTAAAAGGTGACAGGCATTCTATGTATCACTATGATTTTAATTGATTGTCTGAACTCTGAAAATAAGGCCTGCACTTTTTTTTCTTGAGTCTTATATAGACCGTACAAAGGTTTCTTGTCCTCACTGAGGTGACAAGTTTGCCAGGACTTCTAGTCCGTTAGTCCAATAACACACTTAAGCATTGAAAACTATAGATATATTCTCATGATTCAAAATAACCATTCCTATTTACATGTATATTCCTTCTGGTGTCATTCTCCTAGCTGTGCTGTCTGGCAGAGGTGTATGAACCACAAAAGTAGCTGGATAGAATTGCAGGTCCTTTGCTACATAATAATCGATGTTTAAACTGTATTTAGTTCTTTGTCTGGGATTTAGCTTTAACGTACCAACAGTGGAAAAATAATAAATAATTTATTTTTATTTTTTTTTTATAGGAGAAATTGAAGAACTACAGTCACGTAGTAAGAGTAATAAAAGACCTGAAGGTATGACGTTATGTGTATAATTGTGGGGAGTAAAAACTACACAAATTACAGAGTGAAGGGAAAGGGCCACAAGATCTGAAATAAAACCTATATTTCACAGAGAAGTGAAATGCAACTCTGTACAGTCCTCAGGTCACTTCCATTGCAAGTCCTGGATGTCCAAACTAGCCAAGGCATTGTTGAATCATGTTCAGCTATTACATCTACCATTTTTTTTTTTCATAAAGTTTTATTGAGTAAAAAGATACAAACAAGTATATAGGAACATTTAGAGAAATAAGGATGTTTTGTTGTACAATAGAGTTCAATAGGTACAATAAGGTAAGCAACCATTTTTGACATAAATGAGTAGATGTTGCCCAGCTAAATACAATAAAATCTGGTCTGCATGATTGGACTCTGCTTGACCTCCCTTCCGCCTCCCATGCCCCTTCCCTGCTTTTTTTACATGTAGCGCTACACCCGCAGGAGCTGTTGGTAATTTGGGCCTATTTCCCCCACTTACGGCATACACAGCCAGGCACACAGCATTTTGAACATTCTTCCTTTGGCTCAAAGATCAGTTTGGTGGTTTCTTTTAGGGTTTTTATTAGAACAGTAACTTGGATAGGGATGGGGAATATAAAATACCCAGGAACAGTAGAACAACTTCAGGCCTGTTTGGCTTCTGGCTGCTCTGTACAAAAATTCAGGCTGTATTGCACAGCCTCTAGCTGTACTGTACTCTCCTGGCTGTCTTGCACAACTCCTGGCTGCATTGCACTTGCTTGGGGATTAGATTACCCCGCAGTCATCTCTCCTCTGTATAGCAGGATTAGTTACTCACTCAGTCTTAGAATGATTTCCTCCCACCAACTCCCTTCTAGATCTGCTCAGTCTCTGGACACAGCTCTCTTTGGTAGTCCCCTAGCTAAGCCTACATGGGACCTTGATGTCTTCAAAGTCTCCTCTGGCCTCCTCTCTGTCTCTCTGCCCCAGTGGTAGAGCCCCTGCACAGGGGTCTCCTACTAAAGGACTGAACCCAGGAACTCTTCACACTGGCTGCCAAGCATTATAATATTTATGGGCCCTCTCTCCACCTTCTGGGCACACCTACTCAGGGATTGGCTGGAGTTCCATAAATATTCAGGCTGCCTGCCCTGCCCCCCCCCCCCCCCCTATACTTCTAGAAGTCTCTAGAAGACAGGGGAGAGCAGTAGAACAGCAGCCCGTGAGACACTGAACAGCCCTAAGTAATCAACCCCCTCCACTGTTGCAGAGGAGCCAATTAATTTTACCTAGCAGCCAACTCTGAACTAGGAGGGTGCTATATCCATGTGCCTTGAAGACCTGTATCCTTTGATGATAGATATCAGCACTTTATATCCTGATCTTGTTACCAATTTGTTACTTTTGTGAGGTTTCTACTGATTGTACATTTTCATCCATATTGTACTAACGTATAGTACTGGAACTGTAGTATAACTATCTTCAACTATTGATACAGTATATTATAATTGAACATTTTGTAATAAAAATGTCTTACTGTTAAACAAAAAAATAACCAAGGCAACATTCTTTTTGTGGGGGGATTGGCCCTTGACCACCTCAGCTCAGTGCATTTTGGATCTTGAGGTCCAAGATGTGGGTCCCCAGAGGTATAGGCTGGGATTGGGGTATTTCATGCCCTCAAATCTTCTTGCTTCTCCACTGAGATTGTGGGGCCTTCACAGTGCCTTGCAACAAATGCATTCTTTGAAAAAGATTGTTCTGGTTCCTTTCAAAGGAACACTTTCAGGGGTTTGGTTTTAACCTGTTTATGGTACCAAAAACAGTCTGCTGCTGTTTCTTCATTTTCTAGTCTGTAGACTGGGGGAAAATGAGATGATACCAAATAATCCTTAACTCGAGTAGAGAAACTAGTATCACTCTCTTAGCTGTGAGCGCAGTATGATGGAATATCTTTAAGGCAGGAGTCCTCAACCCTTTTTCCTTTGCTGCGAAACGGGAGACCTCTATGGCTTTTCTTTGGTGTCCAATGGGAACACTCACATAGGGAATAATCAATGGTTCACCAGCAAATCATGCATGTAAGATGAATCAAACTCCCATAGTGTGAAACCGTAAAAAATGTATTAAAGATAAAGATACCAAAAACAAGCATATATGCAATGTGTATCCATCCCGGAAATCAAGCCGACAGCCCTATGGGGTGGTAAGGTCGTGAGCATAAACTCCACTCAATGTCTTAAGAAGTGGAGGCCCGTCTATTTAGGGCGCATGGGCGCCGCCCCCTCTGTCCTCGCCAGCCCCATCTATGCTATGGAAAGATTCATGCATGGCATAAATCTATCCATGGCCGCCCGTGACCACCCCCTTTTCATGCAGCTGGCCTCTTTGTGGGGGTTTTCTTTGCGGGGGGGATACTTTGAAGCATCTCATTAGAGCCGTAGGCCCTAATAGGCTTCTATATATTGTGCCTAGTGGCGCAGAGCATGCCGCCACAAGCCCTTAGAAAGGCAAATGAACATTTTCCTTTCTAACACTAAACCGCTCTCCACCTATCAGGAAGTGCCGGTATGTTACCGGTTTCCCGTTTGGCAGAGAAGACAGGTGATCCTATTGGACACCTTTCTTGTCGGAGGAGGGGGATGCACATCCGAAGCCAAGCCACTCCCTGGCCCATGCTCAGTGGACACCGCTCCCTGCTCATTGGAAACCGTTCACCGGACACCGCTTCCTGCTCCCCGCTCACTGGACACCGCTCCCTGCTCACCAGACACCGCTCCCTGTACACTGCTCCCTGCTCACCGGACACCGCTCCCTGCTCCCTACTCACCGGACACTGCTCGCTGCCTGCTGCACGCTCCTAGATGGGGTAAGTGCGGGACTTTGATGTCCCGATTACCCTGGGGGGATCTTCTGGGGGGGGGCTGTATATCCCTATCTGTGATGCTGCTGTATATCCCTATCTATGGTGCTGAATATCCCTATCTGTGGTGCTGTATACCCCTATCTATGGTGCTGTGTACCCCTATCTGTGCTGCTGTATACCCCTATCTGTGGTGCTGTATACCCATATCTGTGGTGCTGTATATACCCCTATCTGTGATGTTGTATATACCCCTATCTGGTGATGCTGGATGCTGGGCTGTATACTCCTGACACAATGGGTGGAATCTATAAGGGGTGGGGCTTATGAGAAGTGGGGGGGCAAAAAGGAATGATGGGGTCTGGCACCCCCATCCTAAAATTTCACCAGCCGCCATTGGTCTTACGGATATTCCATGATACTGCGCTCATGACTCTTATAATCTAGAGTCCATTTCCTCTGGTAAGCTGCCATCATATATTATATGATGGAAGCGCACCTGGGTGTTTCACTTTTTTTATATGTCATTCACTATCAAGGTGTTTTTTTCATACTGTATATGTTGAACACTTAATCCCTCATATTTTCCTTGGAGTGATCTACTAGTTTCATGTTTGGACCATGTCACTTCTAATTGGACTGTAATATTTATGATACTTTATTTCTTTGTCCTTTTGTCAATTTTTCTATTTGTATTTATCCCTTCGTCTGGCGTTTATCTTTAACATGTCAAGGGTGACCAAATAAATAAGTATTTCATATGTTTTTTATAGAACAATGTGAAGAACCACTGTCACAAAGTCAACCAAGCAAAAGACCTAAAGGTATGGTGTATAAGTATTCTTGTGGGGAGTAAAAATAAAATAAAATGCACAGTGAGAGCAAACAAGACTCAAATTAAAACCTAAATTTCCCAGATGAGTGATATTCAGGTATGGAAAGTCCTTCACTCAGTTTTGTCGCCCTGGATGTCCAAGTTGGTATGGATTCCAATGCCACCTCACAAAGAGGGGGCATTTCCTCTCCTTTGTGTGGGGGGATGTCTGCTGGTCTTAGGCCACCTATGCTCAGAGCATTTCAGATCTTGAGGTTCAAGATGTGGTGTCCCAAGAGTTCAGGCTGAATTTTTTGGTCTGTGCCGCCTCCTTGCTTCTGTTCTCAAATCTTCTCACTTCTCCACATAGATTATGATAGCATCATGCTGCTATACAGCAAATGCACTCTTCAAGGGTGATTCTTGTGGTTCAGGGGTTTGGTTCCAACCTGTTTATGGTCTCAAAAACAGTCTGTTGCTTCTTAATTTCCCAATCATTAGGCACCACAATATTCCATAACACTAACAGAGAAACTGGTGTTATCCTACTGGCTCTGCCATCTGGCTGTGGTGTGTGAATTACAAAAGTAGCAGGATAAACTTACAATGAGTAGAGTCCTTTGTGCTGATGGTAGCTCTCTCTGAAATACCGGATGCTGTCTTAGATGACATCTGAAGTTCTTTGCCCCCCATACCCACAGCAGTAATCTTTTGGTGCTTTGGGTGTTAAAGTGGTAAAGTCATATATGCCCTTTTTACCTACAGTTATTCTTATAAAAAACGTACCTGTAGGTAAAATGAATATCTCCTAAACATGCACCATTCTGGCAGCAGCCAGTGACATCACCAGTGCATACACTCTGAAGGAACCGTGCCGTTCCTTCAGAGGTCTGTAACATAAACAGTGACTCCCGTGTGCATGTGCAGGAGTGATGTCATTGTGGCTTGGCCAATCAGGAAGGAAGACCGGGTGAAGATGGAAGCTCTGTCAGTGTTAACAGCGCGCGGCTGGTGGGCCTTGTTCTAAGGTAAGTCTCAGATAATGTGCTAGTATGCTATGCATACTAGCACATTATGAAATTGCCTTTCAGGGGAAAAGTTGTTTTTTTCACAAGTTTTCTACAGCTTTAATACAGCTGTTGGGCCTGTCATAGGCTCTCACCAAGAGTGACGACTATGCCCGCCCTTTCCCCCTCCATTCATTGAACCCGTGCTATAACTTACATCAATGAAAAGTGCTCTGACTGGAGGATGGGTGGATGAATGAAAGCTGTGCCTTCTTGATTCATAGATCCCATTTCAGTGATGGTAGCTGTTGCACAGCTTCTATGAATGATGGGGAGGACTGAAGATTTCAACTAAGACAGCAGCCACCAGCACAAGGACACTTTTTATTAAATGTAAGTACCATCCCTTGTGCTGAAAAAAAATAAAACTATACTTAGGCTTTAACATGCCAACAATGACAAAATAAGAAATAAATATTTAATATGTTTTATAGGAGTAATTTAAGAATTATGTGTACCACTATCCCGCAGGAGCTGCTAGCATGTTTGGGCCCTCTGTTCATCACTGAGCACTAGGCAGAGGCACTAGGCAGAGCTCCACCCCTGCTGACACCACCATAATACCTTGTCCAGGTAATCTCCCGGCTGTCACACAAGGAAAATACTTGAACACTGTTATAAAGTAAATATGTAGGCTGTATTGAAATCAATAAAGTGTACAGTAGCGTTTTAACAGTTGGCAGAAGTTAATGATAAACAATAGGTTTCAGCACAGGAACAATGCAATAAAGTATAATACCCCTTTAAGGTGTGCCCACCCATCCTGCAGGACTGAGAATAAAAATAATAGCTCTTAGACCGGGAGATACTCCTCAAGTGAGATAAAGAGAATAACAAGAAATCAAGGCTGACTCAATTGTGGGCCCTCAGTCAGAAAGGTCTAGGTTTAAACACTAGGAAATGTATCAAACCGTCCACACACAAAAAACTGTCATGTTGGTTTTTTTGTTGGCTAACTTGGGGCCCTTACATTGGCATTCAGTGAAAGGTGCATTCCCTTTAAGATGCAAAAAAAATGGATAATTCCCTTTTTGGTGGCAAGTGATTTGTAGAGTTCTCCTTAAAATGTGGTGAATAGATGGGAAAGGTTCACTTTAAGATATTGAATTGATAACAACGGTCACTTTAAGGGGGGGGGGGGTTTGGGGAGTTGGATGTAAGACCTTCGCTTTAAATAATGAACTTCGGCAGCAGACTCTATCCTTAGGGGGCTTGGGCTTAGATTAAAAGTAGCTACAGAATTCTGCCTAACTGAGTCAGGTAACCTGCAGGCAGTATTTCAAAACTTTTGTGAAAATATACTTTTGCAGCAAGATTAGCATTAAGTGGGTGAGGAATCCTCTCATCCAGTCCTTTGGTTAAGTAGGGCGAAACAATGAGCATACAGCTGGGGGGCCCTCGTTCTTTGAAGATGTGGCTGTGATGATGATGATATTCGTGATCTAGCAGCGAACAGGTCTCCACCAGTCTGCCTCTCACAGGAATAAGGCTTCTCAGTGTCAGTTGCGGATTCTTGGCCTAACCTGGTCCGGTCCAGGCCCACGTGGCTCCACACAGCTATCTCATACACCTATTCAGCCACAGGATTGTGCTGCACATCCCTCTGTGATTCACATTCAGTTAAATGTGGTGGAATTTGAGCCTATTCATTTTGAATGGACTCCAATCGCGCTGCATCACACCAAAGGCAGGGTATGCACTATTTTAAAAAAACGCACTACAACTGGATCGCATGGTACTTTGGTGCTGTGCAATACAGGCCAGGCAAACACATTGCACTTGCAACCTGTGTTTGAGGTATCATTAACCCAACATTGACACCTGTGCAGATCACAACTGCAGTGTGTTTTGAATGCTGTTTGGGAAATGCACACAGGACGCGGGTTTCCTGCACAATGTTCTGAGATATTCAAAGATCAACAAGACCTGAATTAAACCCTACATTTCACCAAGGTGTGGTAAACCAGAAAGCACAATGAATACTAATTATCAGATTTGTTTTCTCCCAGTCAGTTCTTTTATTTATTTTTTGTCTTTTTAAGTTTTTACAGTCAACTCAGAGACTTTGTTCTCCTCTGGAGAATAAGCTACCTAATTTTACAGTGCATACAAAAATTCACTCAGTTTTGAAAATGCATTTAATTAATCGTACAGGACACAGGCTCATCAACCCTAAGCTATATAGGTAAAGCATAACCTCTTTCTAGTAAGAGCAAGTTTCTGGTTTATGCTTCCTATTCCTACTGAAGAGATTTCAAGATCTTTACCCTGAGAAGTTCTTTTCTCCCCCTACCTTTGCCTGCAACCATTAAGGCAACCTTTTGCAGCCTCTGAGCCTTGGTAACAACCTCGGGGACTGTACAAAACCCTGTTACATGGAACACGAGGGGATGGCCTGTAATGTCACCTCCAGAACTGCTTTTGGTACTCACCCTTGGTACAGTGGTGCAGTGACAATCCTATACCAATGTGGCCCAATCCCTGAAGACTTCTTCTATGGAGGAGGGGATATGCCCTCTGAAGCGGGAAAAGCATGAAGTTTCCCCTAGTGGGTAGTCTCTTAGAAAGGACCATCCAGAGCCCTGAAGAGGTGAGTCTGGGGCAAATCCCTCTTCTAAAGGGCAGTCTCTGAACCCTGGGTGCCCGCTTTTCCAAGCAAAGAGGGTTGGGAGCCCTTAGCCTTGGATCAGTATGTTTTACAGCGACTGTGATACTTTAAACCTGCTGCAGCCCTGGGACACTATAGAACACTTTTTTCCATTGCAGTGGAAACTCTGTTGCAGCAGCCTTGCAGCGATGCTACACCTTTAAATAGGCAGTAGTCTGAAGCTATGAGCACACTACCACCTCAGGATTCAGATCCTTGAAACCCCCCCATGGTGCCTTTTTGAGGACATGCTCTGTCACAAACAGCACACTTCTGCTCTAGACACAGTTCTGCTCCTTATTGGACCCTTGTCTCTGCACAGGCCTTCACCGGGTTATCCAGCAGCCTTCAGTCATGAGACACAGGTTGGCTATATCCCTTCTATGCCACAGCACAGGTTGTGAGTAACACTCAGGGATTCATATGGATTGTGGATGTCAGGCACACATGAGCTAGGAGAAGGGGAAAGGACAGCACATGTATTGCACTTTTAACCTGAGCCTCCACACTTCAGAGTCCTACCTTACCCCTTGGGTACCCACATATCTTCCTTTTTAACCAGAGAGGATTTTTTCAATACTAAAAGTTTCCCCTTCTTTGTTGCTTTAAGACTCTACAATTATAGAAGCATTGCTTCTATGTGAGGATGAAGATGTGGAGGGGGAGGAAGATGGGGGAGCTGAAATCATTGGAGTCAGAGGACACCTCCTGGGAAAATGATCAGTCAACTACGGTCTCTCCTAATCTATAAAAAACATTGCAGTTTTGGTGGACGCTTGAAGTTAGAACTTAACAGCAAATGTCTTTAGCGCTTGGGTCACTAGGCAAAAAAACAATTCACCTTCTTAAGTCTAAGAAAAAAAGTTTTTATTAAAAAATTGGATGCAATTGAAATGAATAAAATTAGAACCTTCCTGGCTCATGCAAGTATCTAGCTACCATATAAAAACCAAAACAATGGCTATCTCCAAAATAGTCTAAGATGTCATACTGGAGATGAATAAGGCTGTGGAGCTGGCATGTGTAACCCACAGTGGTAGCGATCGTTGGTGGGGGGAGATAAGACAGGCGCCGTGTCACTCCTGTGAACGATCCCACTGTAGAATGCACTGCCTGGGGCTCAAATGGGCTGCAATGGAGAGCCGACACGCCGAAAATCTTGTCAGCCGCGTGCAGCACAGGGGCTGTACTACAATGGTGACGTCAGCTGGTGGAGCCGAAAGACATGGAGGAAGAAGCTCACTGTGGTCCTCTCTGACCTGGCGCTGGCACGCACACTGAAGGAATGGTCCTGTCACACTGATGACATGTTCCGCGTCACAACGCTTTGTCAAGTCATGTGACAGCACAGAAGAGGGGAAAATATATAATCCACAGGAGCGGCAAGCATTCAATTAACTCCCTATGTGCTGGATAGTGATATGCTGATTAAATGGAATGTAGAAGCAACCTGATATAAAAACAACCTAATGTCATCTTGAGTGCCACAGCTTAAGTAACAATTGCCATTTACAAAACCTTATTATTACTATAAAAAAACTATTTTTAGGTTACTAGGTAAAGTTCATGAAAAATACTAAGGATAACTAAATAAACAATGATAGTGAAAGCCTATGTATCTCTATAAGGAAAATTAATAATACAAAAATTAAAAAATGTAAAAAAATTAATAAAGGTGTAAAAAAAAGTTTATGTAAAAAAAAATATTAAAAAAATATAATAAAAATGATATATAAAAAATGAATGAATATATGAAAAAACACATACGCTACGTATATAAAAAAAGTAAAAAAAAAAAAAAATAAAACATTTTTACATAGAAAATACTGATGAAATACATAGGACATATCTTAATGCCATGAATGAACTGTGGAGAGGAGTACTTAGTTCATGGCATTGAGATACATCCCATGTTATCCTTAACCCCTCTCCCTTTTCCCTTCCCCCATCATTTGCTTTGGTTGCAATATCCAGTACATACCCAGGTATTTTATAGGATGGGTTATTATTTATCAGATATTTAATAATGGTTATAATGGTATTGGTTTTGATTATTTGTATATAGGAAGTATAACATGGTATAATTCCAAAGACCGTAATGACTATGGGAAAGTGGGGTATCATACACTACTTTGGTTATGAGTGGTTACATATATATATACACTCATAGACCATATGAATCATTTATTAGACAAAATTGCAAATATGGAATACATGAATTTTTGGTAACAGTAATACATATGTATTTCATTACTATTTTCTATATACATTTTTTTTTACTTTTTTTCATATACATATGTGTTTTTTCATATATCCATTCATTTTTTTATATATCATTATTTTTATTATATTTTTTTATACAATGTTTTTATGTAAACTTTTTTTTACACCTTTATTATTTTTTTTATTTTGGTATTATTAATTTTCCTTATAGAGATACATAGGCTTTCACTATCATTGTTTATTTAATTATCCTTAGTATTTTTCATGAACTTTACCTAGTAATCTAAAAATTGTTTTTTTTTATAGTAATAAGGTTTTTTAGATGGTAATTGTTATTTAACCACTTAAGGACCGGAAGGATCTCCCACATTAGGACCAGAGCACTTTTGGCAATTGGGCACTGCGTCGCTTTAACTGACAATTGCACGGTCGTGCGACGTTGTACCCAAACTAAATTGATGCCCTTTTTTTCCCACAAATAGAGCTTTCTTTTGGTGGTTTTTGACCACCTCTGCGTCACTTCTGATCACTGCTATTAACAAAAAAAGATTGCCAATTCTGAAAAAAAATTTTTTTTTACTGTTTGCTATAATATATATCCAAAAAAATATATAAAAACTAATTTATTTATCAACTTTTATATTCTTCCTCATATTTGTGGTAAAAAAAAATCACGATCTGTGTTTATTCATTGGTTTGCGCAAAAGTTGCCACGTTTACAAACCCTGAGAATTCATTTATGGAGTTTTTACTATTTTGTCCCCCCTGGAAGAAACCCTAGTTTTTCCTTTTCTATTTCTGCTGAGCAGCGGTCCTGTCGATGTGGCACCGGCCCTACTTTTTTGGCATGTGGTGAGTAGTCTTTCCGTGATTATGTCTCTCGCATCCTAATCCTGTTATGTACAATTTTAGTCTGTAATATTATGATATTTTTCAGAGTTTGTATTATGGGCATAATCTTTTGCCCCTGAAGAAGGGTAACCATCCCGAAACATGTTGGGCGTATGCTCATGAACACAATACATCTCTATATTATCAACACTATTCAGTCTATTTATTTTGGATTGTAAAATCATTCCACAATGTTTTTAATTGTATGTATGTGACACATTTTATGTCCGCTCTTTTTATATAATCTTTGTAATAAACTGTCTATTTTATATTATACATGTTTTGTTTCACGTACTGCCTTAAAAGTCTCGTTATCTGTACTGGGGGAGTACCTTTTGTCCTTACTAATTTGGGATGTTGGCAGACTGTATGATATGGCTTTTTTACTATTTTCTATTCTATTTTTACTAGTAGTGGTGGCGATCTGCGATTTTTATCGGAACTTTGATATTGCAGCGGACATGTTGGACATTTTGACACTTTTTTGGGACCAATGACATTTATACAGCGATTAGAAATTTAAATAGCCACTGATTACTGTATAAATGTCATTGGCAGTGAAGGGTTTAACCTGCAGGGGGCGCTCTAAGGGGTTAACTGTGTTCCCTAGGCGTGTTCTAACTGTGAGGGGGCTGGGCTGCCAGGGGCACCAGAGATCTAACTGATCCCAGTGACAGGAATTAGTAGATTTCTCACATGCCGCCTGACACAGCAGGGAAGCACTGTGTTTACATTGGCGGTTCCCCATTTTTCTTCTCTGCCAGGTCATCGCGAGTAGCCGGCAGACATCGAGTCCACCGGACCCACGGCCACACTGCTGCAGAGTGCGCTGGGCACGAACAAGCTGCCGTTTATAAACGACGATTCGCGGGACAGCTCCACTCTGCAGCATTAAATGTACGCAACCGGTCGGGAACCGGTTAAGCTGTGGCACTCGAGTTGACATTAGGTTGTTTTTATATCAGGTTGCTTTTACATTCCATTTAATCAGCATATCACTATCCAGCACATAGGGAGTTAACTGAATGCTTGCCGCCCCTGTGGATTATAAAATTTCCCCTCTCCCGTGCTGTCACATGACTTGACAAAGCGTTGTGACGCGAAACATGTCATCAGTGTGTCAGGACCATCCCTTCAGTGTGCGTGCCAGCGCCAGGTCAGAGAGGACCACAGTGAGCTTCTTCCTCCATGTCTTTCGGCTCCACCAGCTGACGTCACCATTGTAGTACAGCCCCTGTGCTGCACGCGGCTGACAAGATTTTCGGCGTGTCGGCTCTCCATTGCAGCCCATTTGAGCCCCAGGCAGTGCATTCTACAGTGGGATCGTTCACAGGAGTGACACGGCGCCTGTCTTATCTCCCCCCACCAACGATCGCTACCACTGTGGGTTACACATGCCAGCTCTACAGCCTTATTCATCTCCAGTATGACATCTTAGACTATTTTGGAGATAGCCATTGTTTTGGTTGTTAACCCCTTCCTTACCGGGCACTTAAACCCCCTCCTGCCCAGACCAATTTTTGGCTTTCAGCACTGTCGCATTTTGAATGACAATTGCGCGGTCGTGCAACGTTGCACCCAAATAAAATTTGCGTCCTTTTTTTCCCACAAATAGAGCTTTCTTTTTGTGGTATTTGATCACCTCTGCGTCATTTCTGATCGCCGCTATAAACAAAAAATGAGCGACAATTTTGCAAAAAAGAACAATATTTTTTACTTTTTGCTAAAGTACAAATCCATTAAAAAAATTATTCATCAGTTTTGGCCGATATATATTCTTCTACATATTTTTGGTAAAAAAAAAAAATCGCAATCGGCGTATATTGATTGGTTTGCGCAAAAGTTATCGCGTCTACAAACTGGGAATAGATTTATGGCGTTTTTATTATTTTTTTTTTTTTTTACTAGTAATGGCGGCGATCTGTGATTTTTATGGGGACTGCGATATTGGGGCGGAAATGTCGGACATTTTTTACACATTTTTGGGACCAATGACATTTATACAGCGATCAGAAATTTAAATGTCCACTGATTACTGTGTAAATGTCATTGGCAGTGAAGGGGTTAACCAGCAGGGGGCAGTGAAGGGGTTAAATATGTTCCCTGGGTGTGTTCTAACTGTGGGGGGATGGGTTGGCCGGGACATAACAGATCTAACTGATCCCAGTGACAGGGATCAGTAGATCTGCTATGTCCCCTGTCACAGAACGGGGAACCGCCGTGTTTACAACGGCGGTTCCCCGTACTGAGGCTCCTAAAAGTGATCGGCGGGTCTCGGGTGGACTCGATGTCAGGGGGCGCGCAGGAGCGTGCACAGTGGAGGACGTCCATGGACGTCCTCCGGGCATTTCAGATCCGCGCTGGAGCCGTACTTTGGCAATAGCGCGGATCTGAAGTGGTTATACGCCAGCTAGATACTTGCATGAGTCAGGAAGGTTCTAATTTCAATTGCATCCAATTTTTTAATAAAAACTTTTTTTCTGAGACTTAAGAAGTTGAATTATTTATTTGCCTAGTGACCCAAGCACTAAAGATATTACTCTTCCGTTCACTGACAGACGCAGCCTTCTTATGACACATGGGGTTATGCTCATATCACTAGGAGTAGACTAGGCAAATATAAAACAAAAGCATAGGTTGGCCCCTCCCAGGGGGCTGTCCTCACCTTAACATATAATCCCCCTGCTCTGCATAGCACATCCGTTTTTAATTGCCTAGTGCAAG
>BLSH010313471.1:31526-47585 GCA_018402905.1 Glandirana rugosa
TAGTTGTTCGCAAAGTGACCAAACGGAAATCTTCGGTAGTGTCGGTACGGATGATTACCGTACCGACACTAACCGGTCACGTAGTACACTGGGTCGGAGATATATTCGACCTCAGTGAACGAGAACCCAATTGACATCCCTCTCCTACGACTGCCGCAGTCCCTCTCTAATATCTGTAAAATTGTTGTAGACTAGGACGTAGGACTCTATGTAATGAAATGATGACGACACGACAACGAGACTCCAGTCTATCGTCTTTAATCTCTAAAGTGTATGGCGACGAAACTCAACGTCTAGTTTGAGACGTATTTTGTTGCTAGCGATGCTAGCATTAGTAGGCATGGCTGTGATGGCTTCTAAAGGCAAACCAGTGAAACGCTTGTTGATTGGCTGCCCTGCAGCTTCTCAACACGTGGAGTAAAATAGCAGAACCACGGACCAAACCCGAACGTTTTTTGAAATGTCTGTGTTCGGGTCCGGGTCCCGGACACCCAAAAGTTCGGTACGGACCCGAACGTTACAGTCCGGGTTCGCTCAACACTAATTCCCCGCTATATTTAAAGTGACACACACAGCTTCCAGATGTTTGCAGAACAGTGATATGGTTCTCCCGGCTTATTTATACTTTTTTGACACAGTTTGAAGATGATTTTAGAACAGTTATATGGCTTCTACCGTTAATTAATACTTTCAGACCCAGTTTGAAGATGATCCACATTCACCTCCATTTTTGCTTTTTTTATGATTTTATTTTTTTAAAGTTATTTCATTGTCCCCATTTCTTTGTAGGTCACTTGTCCCACCCTTACCCCCATTTCCTTCCTTTTGCAGACCTCTAGGACTTTCCAGGACTATTTTACAGCCATTTTTGTGCCTAAAAGTTCGGGTCCCCATTGATTTCAATGGGGTTCGGGGTCCGGGACAAAGTTCGGGTTCTGTCCGGACCCGAACCCGGACTTTGTCCCGAAGTTCGGCCGAACTAGCAGAACCCGGACTTCTAGAAGTTCGCTCAACTCTAATCAGTGGTTCTCAACTCCGGTCCTCGGGACCCACCAACAGGCCAGATTTTAAGTATTACCTTGGGGAGATGCAGACTAGAACACTGCAATCACTGAGCAGCAAATTATATCACCTGTGATGTATTTCAGTTATCCTGAAAACCTGGCCTGTTGGGGGTCCCGAGGACCGGAGCTGAGAACCACTGCTATAGATCCACCCGGTTTCAGCTTGGGAGATGCTCCTTTTCGCATCCGCCCCTCCAATGAGGAGTAAACTTCTCGGTCTGACTTTGACCCTATGTAGGACCATAAATCACACAGCAAAGTAGGATCAAACTCGGACTGTTTAAATGTCAGATAGTGTGTACCCAGCCTTATGGTTCTGCGTGAAATTTGCTTCAAAACAAATATGCCAGGTTTCTGATGTCTATTTTACCTAGGAGGAATAATGGGTGCCAGTGATTCTCCATATGGTCTGACATAGTGGTGTCTGGACTTGAAACATTTCAAATTATCTGAGGAAAGTAAATATGTCTATATTATGGCTGTGCTATTATTTTTTCAAGAGTTATGGAATATACTGGAATGATGAATTCTACCGAGAGACAGATATGTATATTGTATGGATTCCAGCTACAGTATTTACCACCCAAGTCTGTTAACTATTCTAGTAGGGATGGACCCCCTGTTCAAGTCGAACATATGTTAAACTGTAACATTGCGTGTTCGGCATCGCGTCATCGTCAATCACGGTGCCAACGACTAAAAAAAAACCCCTGAAAAAGCTCCTCCCTAATAGGAGGGCTCACGCCGACTGCTGTCTTTTGCCATTGACAGCTCTTATAAAGGCTAGGGCGGGGCCACCCGGTGATATAAGCAGGTGACCCGCCCCTTCTAATGTCATGTGACATCACATGACCCTACCCTTTCTGGTGTCATATGACGTCAGAAGGGGCGGGGCATCCACTTACTTCATTGGGTGGCCTTGCCCTAGCCCTTAGTTCAGGGCGAACCCTGAACATTATGGGGCATTAGTGGGAAATTTGAGCGCCACTGAACACCCCAAATTGCAATGCGTGATTGCAGGGAAATGCCGTCCGCTGATTGGCCATGCATGCTTTGGTCAATCACAGTGCGCTCTGCTGTGAGAGCCATGATTGGCCAAATACAGGGTGCCTTTGGCCAATCATGGCTCAGGGGGCTAAGTCCACGCCCCACACTATATAAGGCCGCCTTCACATCAGCCGTATATAGTGAAACCATAACGGAGATAGAGACAGATTAGGAAGTTTAGTTAGTAGCTTGTAGGCAGTGTAGTATACAGTACACAGTGTAGCTAGAGTATATACAGGTAGTATATACAGGCAGTGTAGTATACAGTGTAGATAGAGTACATACAGTCAGTGCAGGCAGTGTAGTATACAGTGTAGCTAGAGTATATATATTCAGTGCAGACAGTGTAAGAGTGTGTGTGTATATATATATATATATATATTATGGTGTGTGTGTGTGTGTGTATGGAGATATATATATATATATATATATATATGTACTGCATTCAGTGTAGAGTTGAGCGAACCCGAACGTGTACCGAACCCGAACGTTTGAGAAAAACGTTCGGGTTCGGGTTCTGGGTTCTGGTATTTTATCACGCATGTTGAATAGCTGCAGGGCAGCCAATCAACAAGCGTTTCACTGATTTTCCCTAGAAGCCATCACAGCCATGCCTACCAATGGCATGGCTGTGATTGGCCAGTGCATCATGTGATCCAGTCTCTATATGAGGCTGAAGTCACAGTGCTGCATGTCACATGCTCTCAGGTTAGTGTAGGGAGAGGATGCTGCCGGCGCTGTGAGGGACAGATTGCAGATCTAATAACTAGGTAGAGATTACTCCTACTGCTGTGAGGGACAGATTGCGGTGATAATAACTAGGTAGAGATTACTACTACTGCTTTGAGGGACAGATTGTAGATCTATAACATCTCATCCTGCATTACAGAACAATCTGATTACAGAACGATCTCTCATCCTGCATTACAGAACGATCTGATTACAGAACGATCTCTCATCCTGTATTACAGAACGATCTGATTACAGAACGATCTGATACTGGACTTTGAGGGACAGATTGCAGATATAACAACATCTCCCATTTTTCTTCCTTTTGCAGCCCTCTAGCACTTTCCAGGACTTTTTTACAGTCATTTTTGTGCCGAAAAGTTTGGGTCCCATTGACTTCAATGGGGTTCGGGGTCCGGGGTAAAGTTCAGATAACGTTCGGTACCAAACCCGAACGTTTCCGCGAAGTTCGGCCGAACCCGAACATCCAGGTGTTCGCTCAACTCTAGTGTAGACTATATACAGTGCATGGTCAGATAAGGGTCTGGCTTAGATTTTAAGGGGAACTCCATGCCAAAATTTTAAAAAATAGTATAGAGGTCCCCCCCAAAGTCTGTACCAGGTCCTTCAGGTCTGGTATGGATTTTAAGGGGAACCCCACACCAATTTTTTTTTAAAAAATGGTGTGGGGGTATCCCTAAAATCCATACCGGACCCTTATCCGAGCATGCAGCCTGGAAGGGCAGGAGGGGGAGCGAGCATGCGGCCCCCGCTCTGAACTGTACCAGGCCACATGCCCTCAACATGGGGAGGGTGCTTTGAGGACCCCCTAAGCACCTTGTCCCCATGTTGATGGAGAGAAGGGCCTCATCCCCACAACCCTGGCTGGTGGTTTTGGGGGTCTGTGGGCAGGGGGCTTATCAGAATCTGGAAGCCCCCTTTAATAAGGGGGCCCCCAGATCCTGGCCTCCTATGTGAATGAGTATTGGGTACATTGTACTCCTACTAATTCACCAAAAAAGTGTCAAAAAATAAAAAAAAACACAGGAGACTATTAGGGACAAGTGCTTTATTAAAAAAGAAAAAAGTGTCCCCCATTGTAATCCATCATCAATCACGGCACCGACGACCGAAGAAAAAAAAACAAAACAGCTCCTCCCTAATGGGAGGGCTCACACTGACTGCAGTCATTTGCTGTTGACAGCTCTTATAAGGGCTAGGGCGGGGCCACCCAATGATGTAAGTGAATGACCCCACCCCTTCTGACGTCATATGACGCCAGAAGGGGCGTGGTCATGTGATGTCACATGACATCAGAAGGGGCGGGTCACCTGCTTATGTCAACGGGTGGCCCCGCCCTAGCCTTTATAAGAGCTGTCAACGGCAAAAGACAGCAGTCAACATGAGCCCTCCTATTAGGGAGGAGCTTTTTCGGGGGTTTTTTTAGTCGTTGGCGCCGTGATTAACAATGAATTACAATGGGGGACACTTTTTTCTATTTTAATAAAGGAATTGTCCCTAATTGTCTCCTGTGGTTTTTCTTTTTTACACTTTTTTGGCCTGGTACGGACTTTAGGGGGACCCCACATCATTTTTATTTTATTTTCACAAGGGGTTTTTCCCTTAAAATCCATACCAGACCTGAAAGGCCTGGTACGGTCTTTGGGGGGGACCACCACGCAATTACGTTTTTAAATTTTGGCACAAAGTTCCCCTTAAAATCCATACTAGACCTGAAGGGCCTTGCACGGATTTTGGGGGGACCCCCATGCAATTTTTTTTAATTTTGGCGCGGGGTTCCCCTTAAAATACACACGATATGGACTGGAGGGGACCCCCATGCAATGTTTTTTTCAGTGATTTTTATCTATATTGGCGGGAACCGGGAATACATTACAGCCGCAAGTGATTTTAATTGACAATCTTTCATTAACAAATGTCATTTTGAGGTGAAACTGTTCTACACTTAACACAGATGCGCCACTTTACAGGCATACTAAGGAGACCCCCAGGCACCACATTTAAGGGAATATTTCATTTTTATTTTTTTACTTTAAGCATTATTAAAATCAGTGCTCCTGAAAAACGCTTAATTTAAAAACTTTTTTTTGCATTGATACATGTCCCCTAGGACAGGATCCGGGTCCCCATACACTTTTTATGGCATTAACTTGCATATAAGCCTTTAAAATTAGCACTTTTGATTTTTCATGTTCGTGTCCTATTGACTTTAATAGGGTTCATGTGTTCGCACAAATTTTTGCCTATTCGGGAGCTGTTCGGCCTATCCCTATTTTCTAGTCACTAAGGTGCTAAGGCAGGCTCTGAGATGGGTATTGGGAAATTGATAAGAGACGTCTGGCATTAAGAGGTTGTGGATTGTATGAGCTGAAGAAGAAGGTGGGGGGAGGGAAGGTCACTGCAGCTATATCTACTTATGACAAGATGGCATGGAAGACTTGTGACCTGACAAAATGGCTGCTACACACACAGCTATTTGTGAACCCAGTATGCAGGACTATTACAACTCTAACCTAAGGTACGGATGTCTTTTCCCTACATGGCTGTTAAAGATAACTCATCAAGTGGTAAAGCAAGAGGAGTAGGTGATAGAGCAGCTAGTGGTCCCCAAACCCGATCACCGGATGGTATTAGATTTAGCCCATGGTCATGTAATGGGTAGACACCAGGGTATAGAAAAAACTAAGGAGAGAATAACCAGGGATTCTTTTGGCCTGGTTTACATGCAGATGTCAACGAATATTGTAAGTCATGCCCAGAGTGTCAGTATTCTGCACCATTGCCCCATATTTGCAGTCCGCTAATACCGTTACCGAAAATTGAAGTGCCTTTTGAAAGAATTGGCATGGATCTGGTGGGACCAGTAGTAAAGTCTGCCCAGGGCCATCAGCACATACTGGTAATACTGGACTATGCCACGCTGTATCCTGAAACCATTCCCTTGTGTAATACCTCAGCTAATGCTATTGCCAATGCGCTTGTCCAGGTACTTAGTTGTATACCAAAAGAAATATTATTGAATAAGGGCACACCATTTATGTCCAGAGACACTAAGGAATTGTGTAAGATGTTCAAAGTCTCCCATCTCTGTACCTCTGTCTACCATCCTCAAACTAACGGTCTTGTGTAGAGACTTAACAAGACGATCAAAAGCATGTTGAGAAAGGTGGTGGACATAGATGGGAGACATTGGGATTTTTATACTGGAGGTACCTCAGACATCTACAGGTTACTCTGCTTTTGAACTACTGTATGGTAGACATTCCAGAGGATTGCTAGATGTTGCAAAAGAAACATGGGAGGGAGAAACTATAGAAGCATCATCAAGTATATCTCACTGATGCAGGATAGAATCACAGCTGTCATGCCACTTGTATGGGAACATATGGAGCAAGCCCAGGATGCCCAGAGAAGGGTTTATATTCGGGGTGCCAAACCGGACCTTCAACCTTTGAAATTCTGGAGAAAGTAAGGGAAGTAAACTACAAAGTTAACCAGCCAGGGAAAAGGAAACCAGAACAAATATATCACATTAATCTCTTGAAACCTTGGAAGGACAGAGAGACTTTACTGGTAGTGCCAACCCCCCAAAAGGACATGGCGCCCGTGACACCTGAGGTACCCATAACTGAAACCTTGTAAAGTAAAGAACATGTTAGAGTTGGGAGTGATAAAGGAGTCCCATGGTGATTGGTTTTTAACGCATACTGTTAGACAGGACAATTTGGTTGGTTGCAGGCTGGTCGGTAAGTTGAGCTGGGAACTTTCTTTGGTTTTGTTTGACTTGCGTCGCCCTTCCATGTGCTCCCTTCTTCAAAGGACAGTTATAGTTGGGGACAGAGGCCATATATTTGTACAGATTTACTAAAGCACATAAACAAGACCCTGTGCACATGGATATCTACGTACTCGGTGATCACAATCTCTTCTTCTTTCTAGTTGATGGTAAACAAATGTTCAGTATACATGATGTCGTTCTAGTTTGCCAAGCACATTTAAAAAATGTCTCATTTGTGCCTTCAATTCTCATAAAGTGCATTACGAAATGTATGTCAATATTTTACTTGAAAACAAATTCAAAATAAAAAATAAAATGTATTAACATGGCCATCTCATTAAACGATAAAATGCACACGTCTCAAGCTGCATACCATGTTAAAAAACCCTGTACACTATACTGTCAGGAAAAAAGTCAGTTTATGTACAAGTATCTTATCATTAGTATGTGCTTTTCAATAATTTGTTTATGGAATCTCGTACACTGGCAGGTGATTGGCCTGTGCATGAGCACAAAGATACACTCATGTGTAGTACAATAACCATCCATGGACAATTCACTAAGGCTATTTAAAACTGGGGATTTTTTTTAAAGTCCATTTTATTGACAGGTGTGTGCACTTAATGTGGTTTTATTCCTATCACACATAAATATTATTATCGGTAGGGAATACGCAAAAACACTAGATAAAACCACATTTTTATTTTAGGTCTGCCACAGCTTAACAGACATACCTACAAATGCTACAGCATACATTCTATAACAAAATACACTTGTTAGTGTAGCACCCCCTAGCTGTATTGCTAGAATTTTTGCGTAGTGTAGGTAAAGTTTTGCAGGCTTGCCTTGCAGCCAAGCCTGTTTGTGTTTTGACCTGGGTTGGGCAGAAATCCAGGAAGAGCTGGGTGACACACAGGTAGCATCACTGAGGCCTCACCCCCATTTTTAGAACGTGCTGGAACCTTCTAGAAAGATGGGAGGGGAAGTCAGGTGGAGCTGCCTGGAGTATTCTGAGGGCCCTGATCAATCCCCAAATTGGGTTATCAGGGGGCAGGCCCCCTTGAATACTCTGGGTCAGCGCAGCTGGGGAGGAGAGTTTGGGTGGAAGCTGGAGATGGAGTGTTAGGCTGTCGTGGCCTTTGATGGAACTCCCCAGTCTGTGGGGGTTAGCTTGGGCCTGGGCTCATGTGCAGACAGGACCCTCTCAAGACACACAGAGGCATCCTGGACAGGAGGCACTGGGAGCAAGGAGAGGACAGCAGGAGAATACTGCTTGGCATGTCTCCAGGAGAACAGCAACAGCCAGGAGGGCTGGTGAGTGACACACAGTGAGGAGGACTGGGAGGCATGCCTGAGAGGACTAGGATGGAGCAGTCTTGGATGGGTGCAGAGCCAGGCAGGAGGACTGTGGTGGTACGGACGTGGAAAGAGGCAGCTGCAGCTAGGAGGGCTGGCAGGGCCTGAAGAGATGGTACTGGGAGAAGTAGCCACATGTAGGACAGCTAGCATCAAGGACTTCTGTTTTGCTACACCATAGGGGCCTGCAGTCCCTGCCTGCAAAGGGCATTTGCTTTGGGCCTGACAGAGCCAGTGTCAGGTCCCCACACCAGTGCTAGCTGGTCCTGGGAGTGATAGTCTGCAAGCAAGTGTTGTGATGAAGGTGAAAGAGAGGAGGTTGTATATACCGAAGTGTATATAGTTCAAGTCCCTATATCTATTCCTTTAAACAAGTGGGTATCCTATATGTATAAGTTTAATTCTCCTAATAAAACAAAGTGCAAGGACTGCTTCTTGACTCTTTAGGAAATCAGTGTGACTGGCTGTGCAGGGTGGTAGACAAACCACAATCACTAGCGGTCCCTACGGGGGTAGCGCTACATTAGTGAATCCTGCGCACATATGCTGTTGGCACACCATGGGGGATCATAGGAAATTCCATAAGTATATGGAGATTGATTTACTAAAACTGGAGAGTGCAAACTCTGGTGCAGCTGTGAATGGTAGCCAAGCAGCTTCTAACTGCAGCTTGTTAAGCTTGGACAATAAAATGTGGAAGCTGATTGGTTTCTATGCAGAGTTGCACCATTGTGCTTTCTCCAACTTTAGTAAATCAACCATACGGTTTTCTTGTCCACACGCAATCAAGGCATTGGTGTATGAACATAGGCTTTAGTAAATAAGGTCAAATAGCTGATTCAATCCCACTGGTAGGGATAGGTGAACGGGTTGGCCCGAGCATAAGTTCGGACTGAACTTTCATTGTTCGGTCGTTCGGCGAACAAACGGGTCGCTCGACCGTTTGTTCGGCCCCCCGAACCGACCAAAATGCATTGCGGCACTCAACAGTGCATTGCAAGCCTTATTGGCTGAAGCAGTGAAAGCTTCAGCTAATCAGGGCACAGAGCAATGTCAGAGTCATGATTGGACACTGTCATCATGACTTTATCCAATCATAGATCATTCCCGCCCCACAGTATAAAGGTATTCTTTCAATGGCAGCCAATTTCAGTGTGATTTCAGCTGGAGAGAGATAGAAAGGGCTCTGTTCAGTGCTATTAGTTAGCACTGACAATTGTTCTTCAATATAGAATATTAGTTTAGTGTCAGTCTAGGGATAGTGTGAGTGTAGTGAGGAGAACCATCATTTAGCTTTGCAAATAGTTTCACCGTAGTGTAGTGAGACTGTGTCATTCATACATACATTAGTGTATATGTAGAGTAGGGACAGCTCAGATAGTTTGAGTGTAGTGTAGTGAGACAGTGTCACTAATCTTTACATTAGTGTATAGCTAGAGAAGGGACAGTTCAAATAGCGTCAGTGTAGTGACTGTTGAACACAGTATATTTGATTGCGTTACTGCCAGTTTAATGCCATTTACTTCTGTGTGCGTTACTGCCAGTTTAACATTGTTTACTTCTGTGTGCGTTACTGCCAGTTTAACGCCATTTACTTCTGTGTGTGTTACTGACAGTTTAATGCCATATAGTTCTGTGTGCGTTACTGCCAGTTTAATGCCATATACTTCTGTGTGCGTTACTGCCAGTTTAATGCCATATAGTTTTGTGTGTGTTACTGCCAGTTTAACGCCATATAGTTCTGTGTGCATTACTGCCAGTTTAACGCCATATAGTTTTGTGTGCATTACTGATAGTTTAATGCCATATAGTTTTGTGTGCGTTACTGCAAGTTTAATGTCATTTACTTCTGTGTGTGCTATTTTTAACGCCATTTACTTCTGTGTGCGTTACTGCAAGTTTAACGCTATATAAATGTTTGCGTTACTGCAAGTTTAACTCCAGTCACCCAGGACCACCAGGGAGCCCCCCCCCCCCAAGGGAAACCATGAGGAGGATGCCCAGGACCATCAGGGAGATGATCTGGAGGCCACCCAGTGACCACCAGGGAGCCCACACTAGACCACCAGGTAAGAGGTATACAGTGCACTGTAGGCATGGCACTGTGCCCATATGTGATGCCTTCCAGTGCCATCCCTAACAGTGCCATGTACCAGTGCCACCCATCGGTGCCACCTATCAGTGCCCATCAGTGCCACCTATAAGTGCCCATCAGTGATCTGTGCCACCTATCTGTGCCCATCAGTGCTGCATATCAGTGCCACCTATATGTGCCCATCAATGCTGCTTATCAGTGCCGCCTATCGGTGCCCATCAGTGCTGCATATATGTGCCTCATCATCAGTGTCGCCTTATCAGTGCCACCTCATCAGTGCCAATCTGTACTGCCCCATCAGTGCCCATCAGTGTAGCCTCATCAGTGCCCATCAGTGTAGCCACATCAGTGCCCGTCAGTGAAGGAGAAAATGTACTTATATACAAAATTTTGTGACAGAAACAAAGAAAAACTTTTTTTTTTCAAAATTTTCGGTCTTTTTTTATTTGTAGCGAAAAAATGAAAACCGCAGGGGTGATCAAATACCACCAAAAGAAAGCTTTATTTGTGGGAACAAAATGATGACAATTTTGTTTGGGTACAGCGTTGCACGACCACGCAATTATTCAAAATGCAACAGCACTGAAAGCTGAAAATTGGTCTGGGTGGGAAGGGTGGTAAGTGCCTTGTATTGAAGTGGTTAAAGTGCATCTATGTACAGATTTCCACTTTTTCTTTACATTTGCTAATAAGCACCACCACCTCCCTCTCAATAATGTCTGGAAGGACAAAAAGGAGAGGCAAACGTTCCCATGGCACTGTAAGGGGTGAGCAACAAGTGTGTCCACAGGGAAAAGTGGACGTGGTGGTCAGTCCTCAGGCAGGGCATCATTTCCTCTGTTTAGTGATTTTGCCCATGCTATCCAGCCACAGCATGCAGAGGAGGTGGTGGACTGGCTTACTAAACCTTCCTCATCCTCTTCATCCTCTGTCACTCAAGCAGAGACAAGTGTTCAGTCCCCTGCAGTTGCCAGAGTGGATAAACCTGCCTCATTGTCCACATCTATTCCTGCCATAGCCCCAACATCAGCCATGGAGGAGTCTGCTGAGTTATTTGACCACAGCGTCAGCCACTTGCTCCTTGATGATGACCAGCCATTACTGGATTCAGATGTTGGTTCTGAGGTTGAGGATGACAGAAACATGAGCCAATTTTTTACAGCAAGGCCAATTCTAGCTTTCATCAAGAGTACCTCTATAAGGTTACAGTAGGAAGGGTCCACCGACACCTAAAGACCAATTTTTCTGCACCTGTTTGACAGGTGCATATCATTGCAATGTTTTTTTACAGAAAGGCCAATTCTTGCCTTAATGAAGAGCGCCTCTATAGGGTTATGGTGTGAAGGCACCACCGACACCCAAAGCCCAATTTTTCCGCACCCGTTACTTCTATCCAAAGTCAAAGTGACACCAGAATTTATCCAAAAAATCTCTACTCTTGTTCCCAGTGCACTACATTGTGGCCTCATCATACACACTGGCTCCCCAGCTATTTCTGAGCAAAATAAAGGCAGCTTGCAGGGAAAATTTCTTTTTTTTTTGGCTTTATAAATGCAATTATTGCTGCAGCAGATTATAGACATGGTACAGATCTGCCACTTTTCAGGTAGACTAAGGGGACCCCCCAGGCACTATATTGGAAGGATTTTTTAATTTTTATGCTTTCACTTTAAAAATCAAAAAATCACTACTCATTTAAAAATAACGTTTTTTACAAACTTTGTATTCATTGATGCATGCCCCCCAGGGCAGGACCCTGACCCCTATAACCATTGTATGCCCAACTACTTGCATATAAGCCTTCAAAATAGGCACTTTTTTTTTACTTTGATGGGGTTCATTATTCAGGTCCGAAATTTTGTAGTGTTCAAACGTTCTGGTGTGAAGCAAACAGTGGTCCGTTCGGCCCATCCCTACCCACTGGTATAAACCAATAACTGTGAACAGACGCTTTCAGATTTATAAATATTTCCATAGGTTGCTATGAAAAGGTGAGAGTAAAATATACATAATATCTATTTTGTACTAATATATAACAAGTGCCATAATCACTAAGTTTTTGCTTGTTACTTCAGGCGTTGCCCTGCGAAGCAAGGTCTGATATTTTTTTCACATTCACTTTTCCCTGCACAAAACGCTTTGAATGGACACAAAAAAAAAGCCTGCAGGGATAAAGTTAGTAAATATACTTACCCAGCTCCAGTACTGCAGGGGAGGACATTTTCCTTTCTTACAAGATACCTGGCATTGCAGAGTACCCAAAATCTCACAAGAAGATGCTCCAGCAGTTGAATTTTCTCCCAAAATTTCAAGTATTCAGCAATGACCAGGACATGCAGGCATCAGGAAAGATATATATTCAATGTCTTTAGTTTAGCAATGAGAGTTGCTTTAATGCAAATGTTAATTACATTAAAACAATAGTGCTAACATCTAAAATAATAAAAAAAAAAATGTATATAATGTTGATTGTCCTGATCTTCTGCAGTGGCAGGGAAGGGGTTACTATACTATACAATAATTGTTTCCGACTAGTACCCACCTTCCTTTTATCCAAGGAGTTTCCTACCCCTTTCCAAAATTTGTCAGCAGTCCCCGATGTCTAGTGATACCTTATCTGTCTATCCTTGCAGTATAATTCTACAGAGAATCTACCATTATGGTAGGCAGAAGAGTTCTTGTTATCCAGTTGTTGGAGGGTGTGCTCCGAGGCCAAGACCACCATCTAGTGTATAGACATTTTCGTTGTTTTCTTATTAATATTTTAGAGCCATGGTTGTAATCCAGTTTGTTTTGCATTTCTTATAGTTCAGATAAAGTCTGAGGATGAACATGAGACACAGCCAATTGAGGTGAGACTGGCAGATCCCATTGTAGATCTCTTGAATAAGTCACTGGTCCAAAAACAGTATGATAACTGATGTAGGAAAATTCCCCAGGAGCAAATTACATTTTTATTATGGTTATGTAAGAACGTAGGGTAACTGACTAACTAAGGAATCTTTCCCTGTTCGTAATATGCATCTGTAGTCTGGTGTTTGCTATGCTGGAAGCAAATAAAACTCATATATGCCCCATTATAAAACAAATAAACAATAACTCAATAGTCCTCCAGTCAATGTGCCTTGTAATAAAAGTAGACTTAACCTTCCATTTAAGTGCTCCACCACAGTGTGGGAGAAATGCAAACTCACCAACTAGAAATGACCACTAAAGGCTTCTATCCCTCTTCACAATGCTCAAATGGAGTTCTTTAGGTTGCTCTTCAAATGGCCCCTGGGCAAAGAAAGAATAGATCCACAGCACTCAGACACTCCAGCTATAAAAATCTCTCAGCTGGTGATGTGGGCACATGTCCAGCCTGAATAAACCCCAGGGCTGGGATCAGAAGCATGCGCAAATATTATTTTTGCTCCAGCTTACTGTTCATGTCAATTCAAATTATCTGGACACTGGCTTTAACTTCAATAGTTTACTATGCTTCCCTAGGCCCACAGAAAGTTCTCGGTTGTACAAAAGGGCACTATTTTAATTACACCGCAGGGGGTACTTTTCTTTTCAGTCTCTTTCTCCCTCCACTCCCCTACCCCTTTTTTCTGCGCTTTAGTCAGCCTACATGTAGTACCCCACGGACCACAGTATGTTCCCAATAGGGGTGGTCCTGGGGGCTCTTCAAAAGGGGAGAAAGCGTGTGGAGGAAGAAAGTTATCCCCTCCAGTGGGGGAATTAAAGTGTCTATAATTAATATTTTATCTTGCTTTCTTTCATTGTCCCCATTAAACTGTAATTGGTTTTGTTTTTTACATTGTTTGCCGCTTCACTTTTGGCCCTGTGAGGCCGAAATTTTATCCCCGTATGTATACCATTGTGACGGAGGATTTTATGACTCTTTATGCGATGTATGCTGTTATACTAAAAAACTCAAAAACGTTTAAATAAATAAAAAAATCTCTCAGCTGGTATATTATTGGATTATTACACGGCTGAGAGTTTTTATTAGCTGAATATTGATACAGCCCTGCCCAATCCCTGGGGAGAGGTGCCCGCTGGTGACTAGGAGTCTGTATAAATACACTGGGACTGAGAGCAACCTGGTCTTTTTACCTGGTAAGGAGATCAGGGCCTAGGAGGGGGCTGCTATCCCCCTAGGCCATTCTGCCATGTGCCTGCAGGATGTCAAGGCCTCAGGTGGGCTACCTGGGGGCCTATGCTACTGAGATGTGCTAAAAAGCTGACTCAGGGGCTGTTGTCTGAGGATCTAGTCTGGTACCATGAGGTGAAAGTGTCTCATGGATATTGGAAAGAGTCAACCAAGTTTTCCAAGGACACACTGGTGTGAGAGATCCTAGAGACTGTGTGCAGTTGCCATCCCTCTTGTGCTAGAGTCAGCGTGTTTAAAAGGGGACATTGTGTCGTGTGTCGCAAAGAGGTCAGCCTATTTCATTTTTAGTGATAGGACTTTGCTTTGACTGTCCAGAGAGGAAGATAAATCTCCTCAAGTTGCTACTAGTAATAAGTCCAGTCCACTCCTTGCGAATGGAAATACTTGGCTTACAGTTCTACAAGAGAAAGTTCAGTGTCCTCAAATTGGAGTATCCTACCATTAGCCACTACCCAACCAAGTTCTTAATAAATCATCAGTAAAAGCATACCCCTAGACAGGTTAATGAGCCTGAAGAGTGATTGGAACTGTGTGTTTTGCTGTGAGGAAACTACTGGTAAAAGGACCCGGGTAATCTACTAAGCCACTCCTACGGGGATAGGGCTACTCTAGGTTAGGCAAGAGTGAGAGGAAACATTTAGCAGTGAAACAATCAATGATTACACAGGTCTGATTTGTCACATCATAACATAATGATAATAAAGCTGTTAACTCTAAGGCTAGGTTCACACCTTAGCGTTTTTGTGGCCCGCATTTGTGTGAGCCTGGCAGCCTTTTCAAATAAATTGACTGTGAACCTGTGTTTCCCGAAGATAAAAGGTGCATGCACCTTTTTCAAAGGTGGCCTGTAGGGAAAAATGACCATGCAATTTTCCTATGGTTCCTGCACCCGCAAATGCACAGCATTTTTACATGCATGGGGTAGCCTTTCAATGAATGGCTGCCCAGTACGTTTTCTCAGATCAGTGCGTTTTCACTGCGGGTAGTTGGCTGAGATTCCCCTACCCACAGCCACATGCATAGGTGTGAACCTAGCGCAAAATGTGAATCAGTCAGCTATGTAACATGCTAGGATAGAAAGAGAAGCTGCTCAGAGAAGTCTGTGTCCCTGATTCAGTATGAAAGCCAAATGTTTAGGTTTTATCATCCTCATTTACATTTTCTTGCAGATGTCCATGAAGCATGGAGGACCTAGCTGTCAAGATCTAATCAAGTCCATTCTTAGAGAAATGAAAGAACAAAGTTTGAAAGCATTTAAAGCTTACTTAAATGATGGTGACTTTCTTGAACCACACACACCAATTCCATTTTCAGACTTGGAGCATGCAGACATTCTTGATGTTGCAGTTCTCCTGATCAGTCACTACACAAAAGAAAAAGCTCCAATTGTAACAATAAAAATTCTGGAAGGTATCAAAGAAGTAGATCTTGCAAAAGAACTCAAGTAAGTCAGACTGAAATAACAAGGAGTAACATAAAAAGGGTGAAAGAGATAATGAGAGTGCTGTGTGAGGGGTCAGTACAGGAATAGTAGATATACAGGACGGGATGGAGGGGTAGTGACGGCGCTGTGTGAGGGGTCAGTACAGGAATAGTAGATATACAGGATGGGATGGAGGGGTAGTGACAGCGCTGTGTGAGGGGTCAGTACAGGAATAGTAGATATACAGGATGGGATGGAGGGGTAGTGACAGCACTGTGTGAGGGGTCAGTACAGGAATAGTAGATATACAGGACGGGATGGAGGGGTAGTGACAGTGCTGTGTGAGAGGTCAGTACAGGAATAGTAGATATACAGGATGGGATG